>WOVY01012570.1:0-30000 GCA_013436015.1 Rhipicephalus annulatus | reverse complement strand
CACGTCCTTGGCGCGCGCATGCTGGGATCTTTCACAGCTGCAGTTATCACTTTTAACGAGCAGAAGGTTCCTTTTTACGTAACGTACCTCAGTGGCGACTACCAATGCAAGCCATACCGGAAGTCCATCCAATATTGCCGAACCTGTGGCGCCATAGGTCACCGACAAGACATCTGCCCTTAGCCAAAAGCGAACTTTTGCTACAAAGGCCACCGCGACAAGGACACAGAACCATATGACTGCCAACCGATGTGCAATATCTGCGGAGAAGGCCATGAAACTGCTGAAAAGGAATGCAAGAAGAAACTCCGCAGCAACCCCCTTCCTTATCAAGTAAGACGCCAGCAGTTCGATAACGCCCGCACCCGTGAGAATCGCTGGAGGGCTGGCACCAATGATTTACCCGGGTCAGTTATCACACCAGAAATTTCACAGGCCCCCTCTTTTCCGCCACAATCTGACCGAAGTCGCTCTCGCTCTAAAAAAAAGGTCGCTCTGGATCCCGCACGCCATCACGGTATTGCTCCGTTAGGGGAATCAGTTACGCCGCCTTGGTGACTGGTAGTGACGGGCCCAGTTCTCTAAATACTACAAGTGCCTCGACCATCTTGCCTGCTCAGACAGCGACCATCCAGGCTCTAGAAAATAAAGTCCAAGATCTACAACGAAGGGTACAACAACGCCCACCAGCCGAGTGTAGCACGCTAGAACTAGACGACAGCATACTAAAACAGACGGAAGCCAGAATAATGAAGCGAGTAGAAGAAAGGCTGCAAGCACATGAAGCGAAGACCTCGTCGAACGACGCCTTGAAGCTTTCGAGGAAGCCCTCACTGCGAAACTCCTCGCATGCATAGACTTAACCATAGAGAAAGTGTTTACTAAAATTATGGAAAAGGTAGACCCACTGACCCGAACTGTAAGCACGCTCGACGCCAAGCTTGATGGCTTCGTGGCACAACAGCATAACTCATAACATATGCATACAAAAATTTCGTTACCCATGAGCAGCTGGTGGAGCAATCAGGAACCAAGCAAAAAGAGCGAAAAACTTTACGGGATGAAACTGCAGTGGAAATTCGATCGACAGCACCAAACGACCGGCACCAGGCGTGAATCAACTGCCAGAATGGCAGCTCCCACACATAGACAGTCTGAGCCACTCCCACTCTTCGAATTTGGCACTGGAATTGCAGATCCTACAGACCTCGTTCTGCAAACTTGCAAGATTATGTTAAAACAAATAATCCAGATATGATCGCGTTGCAGGAAACCCACACAGAAAGAATCAAGCTCCCTGGCTACAGCACTCTCACATGCTCACCCCGCACCGCAATTCTAGTCAAGAAGACTCTATCTGCACAGGCTCATGAAATCGAAGACATTGGCGTCGAACACACCATCGTGGAGATAATCCCCACTCGGAAGACTCAACAGAGCTTATACCTGGCCAAACTTTACAGCCCTTCGTGGGAGCAGTTACACCAATACGAACACTTCGTCCATGAGCTCCGTCAAATGGTTAACGGCAACCGACTCGTCAATGTTGGGGACTTCATGCTCCACACGCGGCCTTGGGCTATCACAGCACCACCAAGAAGAGGGCGCGTGTTCACGACGCTGCACAGCAACACGGTCTGGCACTGTGGAATGACTTGCTCCATCCAACCTGAGTGGGCAACAGCGTGTCGAGGGATACTAATATTGATCTCACGTTCACTAGAGACGTGCACAACGCAATGTGGACAAGGCTAGCAGACACTCTAGGGAGTGACCATCACATAATTCAAGTAGAGGTCGAAAAAGCTCACCACTAGCTCAAGACAGGAAAAGCTCGGCTCACGGACTGGACCGCCTACAGGAATGACCTTGATGATGACTCGACTATCGAGGACATTGAAGCCTGGTTAAACAGTATTGTAAGTGTCGCTGACGGACATGCCAAAACGATACACTTGAACTAAGACAATCCGGTAGTCGATAATCATCTCCTTCACCTATGGGAAGCTCGAAGATCGCTTACTAAACGATGGCAACGGCAAAAGCTCAACCGAAAGCTGTAGCGCCGCATCACCGTACTCACCAGATAGGCACAGGAGTACACCGAAAACCTTGCGAGCCAGAACTGGCGGTCCTTCTGCGACAAACTTCAACGGACATTGAGCACAAAGAAGACTTGGCGCATTCTTTGAGCCCTGATCGATGACACCCACACCAAAACTAATCAAAGAAATACAATTCAGCGGCTCATGCACAACTATGAGAGCACAGAGCACCAGTTACTTCAAGAACTTCAAGCAAAACTGCGTGGCTCGGTTAACCAGCAAGCTACCTCCATCAACAATTCGACACCCAGGGAGTACCGAGGAGCACCGAACGAAGCACTAGACCAGCCTTTCACGCAGGCAGAGCTACACGCGGCCCTCGCTAAGCTTACGCACAACACGAGCCCAGGAAAAGACAGAGTGACCAATAAACACCTACGACAGCTACCGCCCCGGGCGTTGACGGCGCTACTTCCGGCACTATAACAACTGCTGGAGGAAGGGCGAGGTATCACAAGCCCGGAAGCACTAGGAGGTGACCATGGTACCCAAGGCAAACAAGCCAATCTCGATTGCGAATCTTCGTCCCATTTCCCTTACATCTTGCGCTGAGAAACTCTTTGAGCACTTGGTAAACGAGCGGCTCACCACAAATCTCGAAGACAATGGTCACTACCCGAACACCATGTTCGGTTTCCGCCAAATGCTCAGCCCACAAGACGTCCTCTTGCAGATAAAGGAAGATATTCTTCTCTGCTTGAGCAATCACAGTAAGTCATCTGTTCTAGCTGTGGACGTAAACGGCGTATTTGACAATGTGAGCCACGAAGCCATTCTGCGTAGCCTGGAATATGTTGGCTGCGGTGCCAAGACATGCGCCTATATGCTGGCTTTCCTCACCAACCGCACTGCCACTGTAGGGATTGCCAATATCTGGAGCGAGCTTTTTCAACTCTCTAACAAAGGCACGCCGCAAGGCTCAGTGATATCACCACTGCTTTTCAACTTGGCCCTACTTAAGCTCCCACGTCTCTTGGACGCTGTCCCTGAGATAGTTCACGCGCTATACGCCGATTATATTGTCACGGGCTAAGTAGATGCCTGAGGATGACGACGACGAAGTGCTGAACGGGAATGTGCTCGGACTGCAGTGGCGTCGTACGCATTAGCTCGCCAGTATATTCGCTAGTACACATTTGTTCACCAGTGTATACTTTATTCCCCCGTAACATCATTGGTGGAAGGTGCGGGGTACCACTCGCTATACAGCCCAACGAGCTGGATCTTCGCAGCGGACGGCGCATTGCAGCTACCACGATGACTGACCAGGCTACTCAATGTCAACAAGATCCGTCAGCCCCGCAGCCGATCGTTGTGGTGCAACCTCGTGACCCAGGTCCATTCAACGGCACAAGTGGCATAGACGTCGATGACTGGCTGGTTCAATATGAGTGCGTCAGCAGCAGCAACCATCGGGGTCCGACGCTTATGTTGGCGAACATCATCTTCTACTTGCATGGTACGGCAAAACTCTGGTACGAGACACATCAAAAAGAGTTGACTAGCTGGGATGTCTGTAAGCAGAAATTGCGCTATCTATTTGGGAAGCCCATCGGACGTCAAGTGGCCGCAAAGAAAGAGCTTGCGACTCGTGCCCAGACATCCACAGAGCCGTACATCGCGTACATCCAGGACGTGTTGGCTTTGTGCCGCAAGGTCGACAAGGACATGCTCGACGAGGACAAAGTCGGACACATCCTAAAAGGAATTGCGGATGACGCCTTCAATTTTCTCCTGTGCAAGGACTGCTCGACGGTGGAGTCGGTCATCGAAGCATGTCGTCGCTTCGAACAGGCAAAAAGTAGGCGCATAGTTCACCGATTTGACCGCCTTCCCAACACGGCGGCTACGTCCTCTTGCGAAGATTTGCCCACACTACACCAATCACCAGCGCCAGAAAACGTCACCAGAATAGTCCGTCGGGAACTCGAGGCTATGGCTCCCGCTATGTCTAGCGTCAGCGCGCCAGGACACAACCTCGGTGCTGTTTCAATGATTCAGGCCGTGGTTCGCCAAGAGATCGTGAATATGGGCATTTCGCCACCTCATCAAAATGCCCCTCCTACTTCCAGCTCGGCTCCAGTCGTTGCGGCTGCCACTCCGAACCGCACGTTCGCGCCATGACGAAACCCAGCTGAATGGCGCACTCATGATGATCGGCCGATATGTTTCACGTGCCATCGGATAGGACACATCGCTCGCCATTGCCGCAGCTGGTGGACCTCATCACCTCGACCGAGCTTCTATGATTGGCGGCCTCGCTCTGAACGTGCACCTTATGCCCCGTCCTACCGTGCTGAGACAGGTGCAGAGTATAATCCAGAACGTCGGACCAGCCGCTCACCATCGCCCGTGCGTCGTCAGTCCCGCTCGCCCCAACCCCGCCGTTCTCGGTCTCCCTACGACAGTCGCTCGGAAAACTAGCCGGTACAGCCCCCGGAGGTGACGCTGCATACACGACTTGGACTGCAAACCCTCTGATTACTCCCGACCAGCGGTGCAACCTCCTTACAATTCTCGTTGATGGTTTACCTATAACTGCTCTTATTGATACCGGTGCACAAATATCTGTGATGAGCTCAGACCTCCGCCGCCGCCTCCAAAAAGTTCTGACGCCTGCGATTGCACCTACCGTTCGTACTGCGGATGGGAGTACTCCTGTTGTGCTTGGAATGTGCACTGCGCGATTAACAATTTCTAAGCATCAAACTTCAGTTCTGTTTGCTGTACTGGAAAATTGCCCTCATGACCTAATCCTTGGACTCGACTTTCTGACTTCACACGCTGCGCTCATTGACTAATCCAAAGGTCTTCTTCAGCTCGAACTACCATCCTTTTCGGAGACCGTCTCTACCAGCCCACCTCGTCTACGCTCTGTCGATTTCCTTAGACTTCCACCGCAAGCCGCAGTCCAAGTCCAACTCTCGCCATATCCTGCAGTACCCGATGGTGATTATGTTGCTGCCCCGATTTCTGACGTCGCCATGACAGGCAATGTTGCACTCCCCAACACGGTGGTTACCGTTAAGGACAACCGAACTTCGTTTCCCGTCCTCAATTTCGGCCTCTCAGCGCAAGTTATTCCTCGCGGCATGTCACTTGCGCATCTTACACCACTGGTCGACCACACAGTTTCCGCTGTAACCACCAATTCGCCACCCGATTTTTCACCAACGTCGTTCTCGTCACGTTCCTGTTCCGACCTTTTCAAGCCAATGCTATCTGACAAGCTCACCTCTGAACAAGTCTCTGCTTTCTGCCGTGTGCTTGCTTCTTATCAGGACATCTTTGACTTCGGCGACCGTAATTTGGGCCAGACATCTGTGGTAACCCATCGCATCGACACCGGTGACGCTCGACCCATTCGCCGAGAACCCTACCGTGTGTCAGCCCCGGAGCGTGCTATTATACAGCGAGAAGTCGATAAAATGCTTGATAAGGGCATAATCGAACCCTCATCTAGTCCCTGGTCCTCACCCGTTGTACTTGTTAAAAAGAAGGACAATAACTGGAGATTCTGTGTTGATTACCGCCATCTCAACCATATTACCAAGAAAGATGTCTATCCCCTACCGCGCATAGATGAAGCACTCGATTGCTTGCACGGTGCCAAATATTTCTCTTCAATAGACCTTCGCTCAGGCTACTGGCAGATCGCTGTGGACGACAAAGACAGAGAGAAGACGGCCTTCGTGACTCCTGATGGACTTTATCAGTTCAAGATGATGCCTTTTGGATTATGCAATGCCCCCGCGACATTTGAGCGCATGATGGACTCTCTCTTTCGAGGCATGAAGTGGACCATCTGCCTCTGCTATCTTGACGACGTTATTGTTTTTTCGACTACTTTCGACGACCATCTTACCCGTCTGTCCGCAGTGCTTGATGTTTTTCGACGTGCCAACTTGCAACTTAACTCGTCCAAATGCCGCTTTGGGCAACGCCAAATCTGCGTACTCGGCCATCTTGTTAACGCTGCGGGCGTTCAACCAGACCCTGCGAAAGTCCGAGCAGTTCGCGACTTCCCCACACCCCGCTCAGCCAAGGACGTCCGAAGTTTTCTGGGACTGTGCTCCTATTTCCGTCGTTTTGTCGAGAAGTTCGCTGAAGTAGCCCGTCCTCTAACTGCCTCCTCAAAACGGATGTCGCATTCACCTGGGGCTAACAGCAAGCAAACGCCTTCTCGTCGCTCATTGACATTCTCACCAATCCACCAGTCCTAGCACACTTCGACCCATCTGTTGCCACGGAGCTTCGTACTGACGCCAGTGGCCACGGCATAGGCGCAGTGCTCGCGCAGCGGCAACATGGAATGCACCGCGTCGTCGCGTATGCAAGCCGTCTGTTGTCGCGCTCGGAACAAAATTATTCCATCACAGAACGCGAGTGCTTAGCTCTCGTCTGGGCCATTGCGAAATTCCGACCGTACCTGTATGGCCGACCATTCTCAGTTATTACGGACCACCATGCGCTTTGCTGGCTATCCTCACTCAAGGACCCTACGGGACGCCTTGGTCGCTGGGCGCTGCGCTTACAAGAGTACACTTTTTCCGTATCCTATAAATCCGGACAACTTCACAAGGATGCCGACTGCTTGTCCCGTTACCCAGTCGATCCCCCTGACACGAGGAAAGATGAGCAAGAGGCCCTCGTTCTTTCAATTACCGACTTCACCGACATAGCTGCTGAACAACGCCGCGACCCCTCTTTGCGTGCTATTATCAATGGTCTGCACTCTCCCCACCCTGACCACTCCTTACAACTGTTCGTTCTTCACAACGACATCTTGCACCGCTACAACACCCGCCCTGATGGTGCTGTGCTTTTACTCGTTGTTCCTGTGCATCTTCGCTCAGACGTTTTGGCCCAGCTGCATGATGCCCCCTCCGCTGGACACCTAGGGGTGTCACGCACGTATGACCGCATTCGCCGCCGATTCTTTTGGCCTGGCCTCTACCGTTCTGTGCGACAGTACGTTGCGGCATGCGACCTCTGCCAGCGCCGCAAGACACCTGCTCTGAGACCTGCTGGTACCCTCCAGCCCATTGAAGTACCAGATGAGCCATTTTTCCGAGTCGGCCTCGATCTTCTAGGACCCTTTCCCGTGTCGGCCACCGGTAATAAGTGGATTGCTATTGCTACCGACTACGCAACACGGTATGACGTTACACGCGCCCTCCCCACCAGCTGCGCTACTGATGTAGCCGATTTCCTTCTTCATGACTTCATTCTGCGTCATGGTGCTCCTCGTCAGTTGATCACCGACCGCGGCAGCTGTTTTCTATCTACAGTAGTCGACGAGCTCCTGCGATCCTGCTCTACCTACCACAAGTTCACTACAGCGTACCACCCGCAAACCAACGGCCTCACGGAACGCCTCAACCGTACCTTGACGAATATGTTAGCGATGTACGTCTCCAAGGATCACAAAGATTGGGACATCCACTTACCTTTCGTTACCTTCGCATACAACAGTTCACGTCATGATACAGCTGGATTTTCCCCTTTTTACCTACTGTTCGGTTATGACCCGCCTTTGCCCATGGACACCATGCTCCAATCTGACGCCGCCTCATCGACTGCTTATGCTCGTGATGCCCTGGCCCGAGCTGACATCGCCCGCCAAGTCGCCCGGGATCGTTTATGTGCCTCGCAGCTTAACCAAAAGAGTGCTTACGATCGCCGGCACCGCGACGTACAGTACTCTCCGGGGTCACTCGTCTTGCTGTGGTTACCGTCACGTCGTGTTGGTCTCAGCAAAAAACTGATGTCCCGTTACGTTGGCCCCTACCGCGTCATACGCAAGGTCACCAGCGTGACCTATGAGATAGCTCCACTCCATACCACGTCAGTACCAGCTTCAGTCCCGACCGATATAGTGCACGTCTCACGGCTTAAGCCATACTTCTCACGCCTCGAGAATTGATCGCACCGGGACGGTGCTTCTGCCGCCGGCGGGTAATGTCACGGGCTAAGTAGATGCCTGAGGATGACGACGACGAAGTGCTGAACGGGAACGTGCTCGGACTGCAGTAGCGTCGTACGCATTAGCTCGCCAGTATATTCGCCAGTACACATTTGTTCACCAGTGTATACTTTATTCCCCCGTAACAATATCACTATTTGTACAGGAGGTTCAAGCACGGGTGAACAGGAGGACCGACTTCAAGAGGCGGTTAACATCACTGAAGGATATCTCAAGACCGGTGGCCTCCAATGTTCTCCGTAAAAGTCGGAACTGTTAGTACTTACGGCACGCACCCGGGGTAGACCAGCAAGCTACGACACTCCTGACTCACAAGTCTTTCTACAGGGAGTCCAAATACGACAAGTTTACATGCTCCGAGTCCTTGGACTACATATACATAAAGATGGGTCTGGCTCCGCTGTCCTACCCCGGCTGCAGAACACTGTGACACAGCTCACCCACCTAATCCGAAGGGTGGCTAACCACCGCAGTGGCTTCAAAGAGCACGACACCCTGAAAATGGTAAAAGCGCTTCTTTACAGCCACATAACGTACGGAACTCCCTACCTCAACCTGAAGACAGCGGAGAAACAAAAACTTCATCTGCTGATACGAAAGGCTACAAAGCTTGCCCTAGGACTGCCGCCAGCCGCCTCCACTGACCGACTGCTTCGCATGGGAGTTCACAATACGTGGGAAGAACTCACCGAAGCACACCTCATCAACCAGGTCGAGAGACTCAAGCTGTCACTCACAGGGCAAGCCGTCCTTCGATGCACAGGATACCAGACCACCCTAGAACCCAACGAAGAACGCAAAGGCAAAATACCGTCACAGCTGCGAGAAAGCCTTGAAATGCAGCAGATCCCTCGAAACATGCATTCTCATCATCACCGCGCAAGGCGGCTCGCCAGGGTTAACATGATCCGGAAAAAGCATGGCAATGACCCTGTCGGAGCTAACACGGGAAAGATTCAGCCCTGACAGCGTTCAGTTTTCGAACTGATTTTTTTATTATCGCGCTGCACCCGCCGCGCGGCCGAAATGCCAACTTCTTCCTTGACGAGCAGTGCATTGAGGCGCTACAGGGCTCCCCCCCGTAGAGCGAGAGCCGTAGGAATCACCAGAGGAGTCGCCCAGCGCACATGCTTGGATGTTGGCATCCAGACTTTAGATTGAAACCCCGCGGCCGCGAGAGCGGCGATATACGCAGGTTTCAGTCGATCAGCAGCCACGACGTCTTCACGGCCACTGATGTCCAGCGTGAACGTCTTAGGTGTACGATGGAGTACGCGGAATGGGCCATCATAGGCTGGTGTTAGTGGTGGCCGTATTTGGTCACGCCGAACGAAGACGTGACTGCAGTCATGCAGATCCTGACTGACGAACACAGACTGGGGGTGTCGGTCGGCAGGAATCACAGGAGCAAGGTCCCGAAACGCGGTGCGCAGCTCTCGAATGTACGTGGAGGCATCGTGAGTGGAAGGTGGCGATGATGGCTTGAAGAATTCTCCTGGAAGACGCAGGGAAACGCCATAGACTAGTTCGGCTGATGAGCAGCCGAGATCCACTTTCAATGCTGATCGGATGCCCAGAAGTACGAAGGGGAGGTGGTCGAGCCAACGTTCCCTTAGCTGGTGAGCAGTGAGGGCAGCTTTCAGTTGTCGATGAAGCCGTTCGACCATGCCATTGGCGGAAGGATGGTAGGCAGTTGTGCGGATGTGTCGAATGCCCAGGATATTGGCAAGTGCGGTGAAAAGGGCCGATTGAAACTGACGACCGCGATCAGTGGTGACGACAGTAGGGCATCCAAAGCGCGACACCCAGCCGTTTGTGAAAGCCTTGGCAACTGTTGGTGCTGTAATGTCGGAAATGGGAAACGCTTCCCGCCATCTGGTGAAGCGATCCACACATGTCAGCAGGTAACAGGATCCTTGCGATGATGGAAGATGGCCGACGATGTCGAGATGGACGTGAAAAAACCTTGCGTCTGGAGGCCGAAACGGGGATGTTGCCGTGACAGTATGACGGTGAACTTTAACGCGCTGGCACTCAAGGCAGGTTCGCGCCCAGCGTCGGACATCAGCATTGATGCTTGGCCAAAGGAAACGAGATGTGACTAGCTTCTGGGTCGCACGAATACCAGGATGGCTCATGTTGTGCAATTGATCAAAAATTGCACGACGAAAAGCTGAAGGCAAGAAGGGCCAAGGGACACCAGTAGACGTTTCGCACGTTATTAATGAGGTAGAAAATAGAAGCGGGCACTCCGTGAACGATAGGGACGTGGATGAAGTGCGAAGACCATGCAGCTCAGGATCGTTGCTTTGGGCAGCTGCTAGCTCTTCCATGTCTAGTGGTGGCTGGGTCGACAAGGCATCGATGGGGGATAGTGCATCAGCAGCAGCATTTTCCGGCCCATGTACGTGTCTGAGATCCACAGTGAACTCGGAAATAAAGCATAGTTGACGGATCTCCCGTGCAGTATAATTGCTGTGATTGCGATGTAAGGCAAACGTCAGGGGCTTGTGGTCTGTAACGACGTAAAAGTCCCGGCCCTCCAATAAGTGACGAAAATTTTTGATGGCGAGGGATACCGTGAGGAGTTCTCGGGCAAATGTACTGTATTTTGTCTCTGGTGGCTTCAGTTTTTGCGAGAAAAACCCAAGGGGCTGCCAACCGGATACGTGCTGCTCGAGAACAGCGCCAACTGCCACGCTTGATGCATCGGTGATGAGACGAATTGGGGCATCAGGGACGGGATGAATGAGCATGGTAGCGTCTGCCAGAGCCTTCTTGGCAGTGTCGAAGGCAGATGCAGCGTCCTTGGGCCACTCCAGTGGCGCAGCCGGGTCTTTCTTTTTAGCCAATAGGTCGGTCAAGGGCTTTAGGAATGTGGCACACTTTGGAAGAAAGCGGCGATGGAAGTTTAGTAGGCCCAGAAATTCTCGGAGTCTCTTCAGTGAAGTCGGGGGTGGAAGGTCTTGAATAGCCTTCACTTTGCTGGCGAGTGGTTGGATACCCTTTGGAGTGACAAGGTGGCCTAGGAACTCTATTGTAGTGACGCCGAAGAGGCACTTATTGGGATTAATTACGAAGCCGTAATCATCCAGGCGGTGGAACAGGGTGCGCAGGTGGGCTTCGTGCTCAGGGCCAGATGAGCTTGCTACAAGGAGGTCATCAAGGTAGGCAAATACGAAATCGAGACCTCGCGTGACCTCGTTGATAGTGCGCTGAAAGGTCTGTGCAGAGTTGCGCAATCCAAAAGGCATCCTCACATATTCAAACAGACCGAATGGGGTGGTGATGGCCATCTTCGGAATGTCGGCGGGTTCTACAGGAATCTGATGGTAAGCCTTCATTAAGTCAATCTTAGAGAAGATTGTGCACCCAGCCAAATTTGATGTGAAATCCTGTATGTGAGGAAGTGGATAGCGGTCTGGTAAGGTGTGGGAATTGAGAGCGCGGTAATCCCCACATGGTCTCCAGTCACCAGGATCTTTCTTCGGCACCATGTGGAGTGGCGACGCCCAGTTGCTGGAGGAAGGCCGCACAATGCCGAGTTAAAGCATGTGCTCAAACTCACGGCGGGCGATGGCGAGGCGTTCTCCAGATAGTCGACGGGGTCGTGTAAAAACGGGAGGTCCAGTGGTCACAATGTGGTGAGTGATGGAATGCTTAACCGGTGACTCTCTGGTGTGCGGCTTCGTGATGCTGGGAAAGTCGTCGAGTATTTTTGCATACGGCGAAGCAGGTGTGAGAGCTCGCAGTCCCGTTGGCGAGGAAGTACAGAGTACACCGTTGATGGAGAGGCGGGTGTTGAGATCAATGAGGCGATGAGCATGCATGTCCACAGCAAGGTTGAAAAAACTGAGGAAGTCAGCTCCAAGAACAGCTTGCGAGACGTCAGGGAGGATGAAAATCCAGCGGAACGTACTGCGTAGTCCAAGATCAAGTGTAAGAGAGCGCGTGCCGTATGTGCGAATGGTGGAATTGTTGATCGCTTGGAGTGGGCAGGTCTGTTCGTTGCGACGGCGATCTGCACATGAAGCCGGAATGACGCTAACCTGGGCTCCTGTGTCGACTAGGAAGCAAGCGCCAATGATCTTATCAGAAACATAGAAAAGGCGGCATAACTTTCGACCAGTACCACGTGCCACCGTCAGTGGCCAGTCGTCGCATTTCCCGACCAGGAGCACGGGCGAGTGCACTTGCGAGCAGAGGCACCGAATCGGCGGTGGTACCAGCACACGGTTGAGGATGAAACGTCCCGTGGCGCGTCGGGTGGCCAAAGTTCCGGAGAACGTGGGGGCATCGAGGAGCGACTGTGTATCTGGAACCTGGATGACGGTTCACGATGCGCAGGTACAAAGTCATCGAGACGCCTGACAAGGGCGTCCAAACGCTTCTCGATGCTCGCGAGCGCTGGGTCTGCAGCGGTGGCCGGTGGCGGTGTGGTAATGGCGTTGAGGCTATGTGCCCGCGAGTAGTCCGCCACTCGGTCAGCCATTTCAGCGAGTGTGTCTAGTGGGACATCTCCTGCAGCTACGAGGACCGGGACCATGCTCTGTGGTAAGCGCTGGAGGAACAACTCACGTAACAGCTTCTCCTCTTGAGGGGCGGAGGGGCCGCCAAGGAGCTGGCGCATGCGTCGCAAGAGCTGTGATGGGCGACGGTCACCGAGCTCAGTAGCCGTGATGAGCTGTTGGAGTCTGCTGTGTTCGGACTCAGACTTGTGGGAAATGATAGCTGCCTTCAACGTGTCGTAGAGATGGCTCGGGTGAGGCGACGCTAAAATATCAGCTAAGTCGTCGGCTGCGTCCGGAGGTAAGCAGGACACCAGATTCCAGTACCTGGTTTGTTGGCTGGTGATTTGCCGTAGACGGAAGTGCACCTCGACCTGCAGAAACCATGTGCTGGGGCTGTTGGGCCAAAATGGTGGCAGGTTGACATGTTGAATCGCAGCGACTGCAGCACCGCTAGGTCTGGCGTCTTTTTGGGCGTCAGGACCGGTAGGATTGGTGGTAGAGCCGGCGGGATCCATGCGGGATGATCGGGGCTGTGTGTTCTTTATCGGGTCACCATTAACTGTCGGAGCTAACACGGGAAAGATCCAGCCCTGACAGCGTTCAGTTTTCGAACTGATTTTTTTATTATCGCGCTGCACCCGCCGCGCGGCCCAAATGCCAACTTCTTCTTCCTTGACGAGCCGCGCATTGAGGCGCTACAACCCGCAGGCGCGATATGTGGACGCAGCCAAATATCCGGGACGTAATGCCTTCGCGATTACCGTCGCAGATTACAAGGGCGCGGTACTGTCATCGGCGACATTCCTCGCCAAACGTGCGGAAAGAGCTGAAGAGGCTGCTATAGCACTCGCCACCCAGACCAGTGAGAATCCCATCGTGGTCTTTACCGACTCACAAACAGCGGCACGGAACTACCTGAAAGGCAGGGTCTTGATGGTGGCGATTAGGCTACTAAAGCGCATGGACAATCCTCCTCCCTACACATGCATCGTGTGGATTCCGGGTCATGAAGGTCTCGAGAAAAATGAAGCAGCACACACCGCAGCCCGCGAATGCGTCAACCGGGCATTCCCATACGAGATCCGAGGCACCTCCCATTCGACAACAGAATCAGAGGCAAGAGAAGCCGTACCACTAACTTATCATCCATTACTGCAACGACATCGGCTCGAACGCAGGTCATACCCTCCGCCACATCCAAAACTCACAAGAGACGAAGGGACTGACTATAGGCGTCTTCAAAGCAACACGTTCACCCACGGCGTACTATTGCACCATATGAGGCTAACGTTGCACAGCTACATCTGCCCTCACTGCAATGTGGCAGAGACTCTGGCGCACCTCTAACTGCAGTGCAAAGTAAGCGCCCCAAGACTACGAGCAGCAGCACCAGATGCGGACCGAGACGTCCACAGTGAAGCGTGGGAGGCTGCGATCTCCCAGCCGGACCTGGTCGAGCAGCATCAACTCGTCGCTCGAGCACGGCGGGCTGGCCAAGCCAGAGGGTTCCTGGAATAAGGGGCCCTCCCACCTTCACTCACAAGCTTGTCTTTAAAATCGTGTCTTTAAAACTTTTAGATCGTGTCTTTAAAACTAGCGTAGTTAAGTAAGCATCCGATAAAATGATATTTCACGCACTCGTTTCCGGCCAAGTTACGTTGAAAAAAGATTTACATACCATTCAATGCGGTGAACATATGTGTTTCAGGCGCTGAAATTGAAGCAGCGTATCTATAGGGGCCATGAAAGCTTTTGAAGACATAGACAAAAGCTACAGTTAGCATAAGAACAAAAACAGGGCCCAATGAGAGCACTTGAGTGAAACCCATTGGTTTGAAGCCTCGTTGTTGTCCAAAATATAAAGCAAAATGAATTGTCTCGATTGCTCAGAGGCTGGTGCGGAAACGCTGCAGTTTGAAGGCCTAGCGGTTCGCTTAAGTCTGCTGACGCAAGAATGCACTTAAACAGATGACCCTCCCTCTCTCCGTCTTCGCCCCTTCCCTCCAAATAAAGCGCAGATAGGAGCGGGATTGTATTTCGCTACATCTGATGCCACTCGGAGGAAATCGGGTATCCCGAAACGTTCCTCACGGGAAATCATGCCAGACACGTAAAGCGGCATTCCGTGTTGTCTATTTAGGAAAAACAGCCAAGCGCGGAAGAGCCACAGTGAGGCGCTGGGGAGGACGATGGGAGGCATGTGTGGAATAGACGCCGTCTGGAACCCAGCGTTAAGAATGGTAGAGTAAGCCCAGAGGCACCCTAGTTCTTTGAAACGCTTGGGAGAAGAAACTACAAAAAGAAAGTTAGGCATCAATGCTTACTTTTTCTACTTATATGCACTCGCTTTTAGGCAAAGGAACTTCGCCATGGCCAGCACAACGTGAACATGCTGCCAGTGTCCCATTAGTCTTGACAATCACACACGCAATCTGCAAGCACATCGTCTATGTTTGCGACAACGCAGGACACAATGCCTTGGACATCCAACCTGCCGGGGCTACAAAGGTATCCCAATCTCCCTCATTTTTCACGAGAGCTCAAGTTGTTCTTTCATCAGCATCCAGGCGCCGGAGAGGCCTATGTCATGTGATGTGTAACAGTCAACCTCGCCCACCAGAGCATTGCTGGACATCACCGGACTGCTAAATCCCGTGTTATGTTCTCTCGAGGCTATAGATCTCAGTTGATTTTGATATACACGAACGTTTTCACATTTTGCATGTCTCTTGCGCTATTACCCTTTCTTTGTGTTATCAGCTTCGCATATTTGAGTGGGGGGGGGAGCGGAAATGGTGTGACCTGACAAATAAAGCCATGGTAGGAGAAGCCCATAAAGAAGAAGTGCGCGTGCTACGGAATACACACATAGCGTATGAGCAAAGCCACATCATATATTGATAGAGAGCTCCCACAAATATCCATGAATCTGTTAATGATTAGCTGGTTGAAATAAGTTAAAACGACAAGGAACTCAAAGAAGGAGGCGAGTAATCATCTCTTCAGCTGAGTTGCCATAGTAGTCTTAATATCTGTTTCAAGTGGTCTCAACAAGTTATGCAATATATTCTTCGAGAGTACGATGTATGTAGTATGTCTTTTCATTTAAAAGACGTTGGTATTTTCCATAAAACCATAAATGAACGACGCTAACTTGATCTCCTTATAAGAGCAATGCAATATCGCTATAGCAACTGAAAGTAACCAGCCAGAAAGTAGATGTATCCATACCATATTGTACTATTTGTTTAAATTAAAGCTAAAAATTAAAGTTGTTCAGTCCATTAAATATTTTATTCTGGCTAAGCCGAAGCCGTTTGTTTACTGGCATGATCCCATAAACTAGAAGCTTGGCTGGCATCCGTTCAGTATGGATACTTGATCGTTACCTTATCAATTTCTGTTGTGGTCACATGGTTGTGGTGGTCTATGACTGAGAAGGTCGTGTGACTACATGCCGGCCGTGGTGGCCGAATTTCGATAGTACGCAAAGTTAGGGGCTAGCTTGTTCTTATATTTAGATGCCCGTTAAAGAATTCCAGGGCTAAAATTTTCTGGAACCCTCCCCTACGGCAGCCCTCATGTTCATATCATAGAATTGAGACGTTCAAATTTCAACAATTGTTTATAGAATGGTGGCACGCGTGTCGATAACGTAAAAAGCGCCACAGCGTAACTAACGGTTACTTTACAATGCGTACGAGAAGCAAGAGCAGACGCGAAGCACACGCTTGTCCACTCATACAAAACTGACTCATATTGGCACTGATTCGATTGCCCTCCAAAACACTCATGTGTAAGAACATCAATTTCTCTTCCTCTACCTCGCATGAAGCAACATTCTTGCAAGTGCGTGTGCTCGACAGCTTTAGAAGCGGTCTTTTTTTGACCACTCATATTAAAGTCAGGATATTAAGGTTGGCATGCATGCCTTTAAGAACGCTTGACAACAAGGAATCTGTGCAACCCCGATTTCACGAACGAGGCCCTGAATTCTTTAATGCAAATTGTGCGTGTGAAACTCTCCTTTACGCCCATTTTCCAGAAACTTCCCATTTCAGCTTCAGTTTCGCGGAATCTAAACTTTGAGATGTTCACTAGTGATGTTCTTTTTTTTCGCATGGGCGTGAAACTCGTAACAACCAGAAAAAAAAACGCGTGAGGTTCAGAAGTCATCATTCAATTGTTGCTGCAGTTGCTGGCTTTTTCTCTTTTTTTCTTTTTTTTTGAAAGGTGGACATACAATAAGCAAGCCATGTATGATCCACATGCCATAGTTTTGGCAGTTTTTAATGTCGGGTTGAAAAAAATAGTGAAGATATATTCATTTTCCAATGGCACGAACATCGGGGAAATAGGATCTCACCGACGGCAATATCAGATAAAAGTGAGAACCATTCTTTCGTATATTTTACGCAAAATTGTCAATACTTCGTCGTACATAAGTTCAAAACTTTGATATTTTTAGGTCCTGGACCCTAAAGCTTCACTTTTAAAAGTCGAATGGGGAGCATTATGCTGTTCCTAGTTCGTACTTGAACCAATTTTTGCATACTATTTATTGTGTGATGTCACTCGAGAAGTGGTAATTGTTTATTACTACATTGTAATCGATAGAGTTAAAAGTAACTTATATGCTTACCTTATCGCGAAGTATGTTTTCCGCAGGGAGCGCTACGGACATCCAAAGAAACTCGCCGAACAAATTAAATTATTGAGAAAAAGGTAGAACACATGTTGTTGCTTTTTTCATGATTGACAATATGGTAACTTTACATCTATTGCTATAAACATTGTTTGTTTTAAGGCCACTTGAGTAGCTGATATATAAAAGCTTAAAATTTAATGAACAATAGCGGCGCTAATTTTAGTTGCGACGCCCAATACCATGAGGGATTGAGACGTGGCAAGGCCTACAACATACAGAACGAATTCATATAGACAAATTTTGTAATGCCTCGATAGTTTGTAGAACTACAAGCTTAACCTATACTATTGGGTGGTTAGCTGCGACGCGAAGGGAAAGGTAAAAATTCAAGCACAAAGATTTATGAAAAGCATAAAAATAATTGACCAGTTAGTTTATTACCTAAAAAATAGTGTGGTTATTATTCATGCCGCATCAGCGGTTCCTATCTTGTACGCCGACAAATGAACAAACATGAGCTTCGCGTTCCCGAAAAGGAGTGCAATAAAATTCACGTGATATTTGAAAATTGAATTTTTTATCAGGGAGTTAGGAAATAATACTTCAAAAATTTCAGCAAGTTCATCAAAACATCTCTATGCAGAATATTACTCGCTTTAATAAAACGAACTTCGATGACTTTACTAAAGCCTGACATGGTCGCAGTTTCGAAAGTAGACGTGGTTATTGTTTGCATACAGGAAAAATGGGCTCTATTTTTTATTATTTATGTCAATGTAGTGAAAATATCATCTGTTCTTGTCTCATTCTATTGATTGTGGTTCAATACTTCTCACCGGCAGCTGCATAGTTTTTAATCTGATCCCGCCCCAACCTATAGTTTTTTTTTGCGATCTACTAAGCACCAACGTTTATTATTATTTTCTTTTTGGATGTTGTTGTTGACAGTAAAGACTTTGCTTGTGCCTATCATGCATTATTGTAAAGAATGGGCAAATATTTAGTAATCTTTGTCTTCCACCCAAGTGACATTGTCAGTAGAAACGTCACTGCTTACCGTCACCTAAGGCATGTTGCAATCAGCATACAGTCGTATAGTCTCAACGATGTATTGCGCATTGAAGGTGATCTTCTTGCTTTTTCGTTATTTTCTTGTTTCTTGGTTTGTTTGTTTTTTGCTTGCCTTTATGGCTCGAGACATTCGGGAAAGTTAAGTACCTCTTGCTACCGACACCACGTATTGACGTATTGGTTTTGCTGTTTCCTACAACGCACGACATGCGCACCACTCTTCTGATACCTGTAATCGACCATTAGGGATGTGATTACGAGAATGTGAACCTGAAATCGATCACTCAGGCTGGTCGAATTTCAATGTGTTAGCGTCGAGGTAACAGCTTGCGGCAAATATATAAGTTGAAACGATACCATTTCGAATAAATCTTTGTATTCGTTTCTCTTGAAGCGAAAGAAAAGAAAAACACTACAGCAGACTATCTATATTGTACAAGCTCAGGAATTGTCGTAATCACGTTCGGGACGTACCCCCATGGGTATTCCAACAATTCCACAGCTTATATAGCGTAGCGACTTCATTACAGTGCTTTCATATTGTGGCGCTTGAAACAAATGCAACAAAAATAATTTCAACTATGTGATTGTGCTTAAATTTACGTATTGATATCTTACTTGCATGCGGTTGTATCAACCCCAATGTCTTCAAATCGACTAGCTTTCGTGATTGGTATCAATTAAACAGAGACGTGCATGTGCTCCGCACTGATAACAACTCTCTTCCTTTTGTTTCTTTCCCTCGTCCATCAGTTTATTTGTCCCCGAGTAGGGTAGCAAACTGCATGCGCGTCTGATTGGCTTTGTAATTTCTCTCTTTTCTTCTCCTTTTTCCCCTCAAAGCTTTTTTTTTACCTTGTTGCTTTCCACTGTGGCGGTAGTTAACTGACAGGTCAATTTGACTAAGCCTATTTGCCAAGTTTTCCTGCAGTGATGCATATTTTTTAGCTGATTTCATACATTCAGAGTGATGCCTTGAAAGTGGTTTACTTAGCCTGAAGTGATTTGCCGTGGGAGCCCAAGAATAAATACAAGAGATGTGAGGGAGCGATGCGTAACACTGTTACGTTCAGCGACAGGAATCTTACTTTAAGAGTTACAGACATGGTGTCTCCATATTGCGAGTGACGACGACAGTGCTATGAAAAATACAGCAGCAGTGAATTCCTGTGGCACAGTGAACATTCGCAATATCACCTTCGGGGACTCATTCGTTTTATGCGTTTTAATTTAAAGCACCAAGTAACCTTTTATTCAAAATGAAAGACACCAGTGAAACCCGTCAGGTTTAAGTAGAAGCACAGAGTGCGATTTTCCGCGTTCTGTGCGAGTTGCGAAACTCGGTACATTGTAGTTAAACGGAGACGTAACAATACCCAGCCAAACATCAAAAGAAAATTGAGTTCGAATGTCCCTTGAGTGGGCAGTGTAGCCTTCGTGAGTTGTCGCGACGCAAGTTGATCGATTCGCGCTAAGCGGGTCGTTGGGGAAGGCTTTCGCGAATTGCATAATTCACGAGCGCGGCCTTAGAATGAAAGAAGGGATCGTGTTTGGCACGCCGTAATACCACTTGCTGAGGCGTGCACTTCGATTTTCGGAAAATTGCTGCCCTTCCACGAACAAGCTGAACTCTTCTAGCCCAGACAACTCAAATGTCAGCTCAAAAGTCGATAAAGTTTTAGTGAGCTCTTGTAACTTGTAAAGTCTTGCAGCACGTATTGTGGTCCTCTCTAATCACGGGAACCTTTGTGGTGAAGACGCGTGCTACTGTAGGATACGTTCATTGACTTCGGAATTGAAGTGTCACGTCAGAAAAATAAGACTATTATTCCGGCAAGTTCTTTGTTATTATATTTTCCAGAGAAGAAAGGGAGTTTTGTGTGTCGCTAAGTTTGTATGGTATTCTATTTTGGTCCGGTGAACTGCAGCAAAAGAGAATGTCCTGGTGAAGATTCCCGGCGACAACGGTTCTGTGAGATTGCGATATGTAAGAGGGCGTGCAAAGAATGTTCGCTGCAGAGAACGACGGCCACATTTGAACTTTCTGGCAACCCAGAATTTTCTCTGATTGACTGGATGATACTCTAGATATCGTTTTTACTTACTGTTTGTGTGAGGAATGCCTGTTTTGACATCTTGAAAGCCTTTTTGCCCTCTAAGACTTTACGCATCTGGCTTAAGGTAACGTAGAAACTTGAACAGTTGTTCTGGAGAACAACTTTACCTTTTGCTAATCTTAATCTTTTTGTATGATGTTCAACTATGTGGAACTTCGAAACATTCACTACTTAATCAGGTCGTGCGTCTGTAAAAATACTACCGAATTGCAAAGAAACTTCATATTATTTCTTTCTTTTTAATGTAACTTCGTATAAAGTTTCACCAACATAATAAAATTTCACCGCCACCACTGTGCCTACGCCCCATCATAATGTTTTTACCATTGTAAAAAGGGCGAAGTGAATGTGCTCCTGCAAACCTACTGTCATTTGTGAAAGGGAGCAGGACCCCTGTCAAGCTCCATCAGCTTGACAGGGGTCAGCTTGACAGGTGTCTGTGTTGTTTTATTGAGCGTGAGACTAGAACTAAATTGAAAGGTTGAGTGATTGATTGATCGATATTTTTCACGAGCAGAAAAGCAATTCCTCCGCTTTCTGGCTACGACTGCGGGCAAGCACAGTCATAATGAGTTCTTGTTTATTTTTTTTCAAAAGAAGCAATACTTATGTTATAGTGGCACAATGATAAAGTACCAGCTGAAAACTTTCCGAAAGAAATCTAATTTACATACCCAAAGAACAGTCGGAAGATGTAAGCTACCTACTGCATTTCAGCAGGAAATTGATTCAGGGGATTTGTGAGTTTACACCGTTAACAGCGTTGACAAGGGAACTATCTTTTAGTTTAATCGAAACTTTAGAAGACCTCAGTGCATGACGTCAACGTAGGACGTTCGAAACGCATTACCAGTATTTAGGTTTCTAGCTTTCTCTCAAAGATAAATTTTTTTCACCACCACACAATCATAAGCCATTGTAGCCCGGCAATACAAAAAGGTAGCCCTCTGGAAAAGAAAAAAAAAACCCTTGATATCCCCTCATAACGACAGAATTCTTCGCTCCACATTTCAGCGATGAAAGAGTGTCCTGCTAACAAGATGCCTTCGACAACCGAACACAAAAAAGCAAACAGGTACGTCTACAGCTATGTTTTCATTTGCTAAGCTGAGTTCTACAGTGTCCTAGTACTCTACACGTACGTTTTTAGCTTTTTAGCTTTTTTAACTGTGCCAAAACCACACGACACAGACGGGAACATACACCCCACACAACAAAAAAAATGTTCCTTATTTAAACATTTTTTCGTTTTGTATAGTAACCTTGCTCACATATTTGTTTTATTTTCTCTCTCTCTCAGTAATTATAAACTTACTAGCCCAAGAACGTGTCTTGTCTAAGGTTTACAAACTTGCATGTGACATGAAACGTGCGTGTGCTTTGCACATCATTTTAATGCTTCGTTATTTTGAGAGTGTGTGACGTCCTTTTCAATTACTATTTTTTGTCTTTCTTAAGCTAAACCTAAAAATATAGGCAAAACAATAACTCCTGAAAAATCAAATCGTAGTTCTCGCCAGCAAGAAAACATTCGCTTCTGAGGAACACCAATGTTAGTGTAAAAATCTTCGCATACACAACACCGCACAGTAATACTCCACAAATGTGTTTCTTAACTTATAAAAGAACACATAGGCCCAACAAAGGTCTGTTGAGGCGCCGATTCAATAACTGATAGTTGAGATACTTGTGCTGAATAATATCAGGTCACAAAAAAACGGGGGAGAAGCGTTAACAATAACGCGTTCAGTAGAAGCCCCGGGAAAAGTTTTACAGATAGGACAAAATTTTCCGGACCACACGCGGAGAGAAGACACTGAACCCTCTCAATTCAGCGTTTACAGGCGCAGATTGGTTGACTGAGAAAAAAACAATAAAGAGAAAAGAAACAATTCTGGTTCTTGCGAGTGATACCTACAGTAGGAGTGCAAGGCACACTGTGGTTGGCTACTAAGAATTAATTTTCACCACCTAGCATTCTTAAACATGTGCGTCCGTCTAAGCACACGCGTTTTCTAACATCGCCTCCAACCTAAATGCAGCCGCCGCACAAGGGCAACCAAGCCCGCGTTGTCGAATCTTGCAACAGAACACCTTAACTTCGAAGTCATAGAGGCGAGTCATTTCACTGCCACGATTATGATTGTGAAAGCACTGAAGCTGACCCTGAACTGTAATTCCTCTTGTAAGATCCACTTTGTTTTTTTGTACTTCTAGCACCCTCACAGAAATGCAGCCGCCGCGCCAAATAGCCTTCACCGAGGCCGCGTCACATCTTCCCAACCGTGCCCTTTGCCATCGGAGGCACTGCAGAATTAGCCTCGTAATCTGATTTCCACCCAGTCCTGTAAACAAATCCGACGAAGTGGCGAGCCTCGTAGAGAGTCAGTCTCAAGGACAGTGGGGAAGGACACGCCAAGAATTGTGAGTTGGTGGGTGCCGTCTGATCTCCAAATGCGCCCGTGACAAAGGTGACAATCAGCCCAGAGTATGGCAGATGCTTGAGTGGTTGGGAATATAAAAAAATGCCAGCCATATTACCAAAAGATCCTCGGAGGAAAGACCATAATCCAGCTGTCTGTCTTCTAACTTTGGCCATACTCGGGCAGGTACTCGGGCTGTTTCGTACGTGTTCATCTACCGACAATAGTTGAACTTTTGTTGTCGTCATCATCGCCGTCGTTAACGAGATCATTGTTTTTGATGTTGTAGTTGTTAATATTTTAAGCTGGTGCCACTGTGTTAACTGATTTGATTATTGACGTTAACCTAGGAAATGGTCACGCACCAGATGTCCCGCTGGGTATTTTACATAAATATATATCAGTGATTACAGATATACCATTTCAATCATTAGGTTTACGGGCACCTGAAGAATGCAGTGATTGCTGAACAATTCACTGAATAACACAAAAACACATCCACAAAGACATCACAAGTACACAGAAGCCTCTAAGCACATCTTGAATAGCTAGCCTAAACGTTAGAATAGTGCTTCCGCCAGTGTTAATTACCTGATTTAAATAAAAGTAATATTTAAGGCCAGTCTTGAAAACACCGCTTCCGTCACGTGCCACGTGGTACAGTTTGCGAGCGTTGTCTCAGAATGCTTCAAACAGGACCTTAACTACATAGCCACATTCCTTACTCAAGATTTGCTATCGCCTCGTTACACTGTAAGTAATGTTCAGCGCAAATCATGCCTGCATAGTTCGAGAAGCTTCGAAACTATAGTAGATTGTTTTGTAAAATAAATGCGCGGAGCGCGAACAATACAGTTCATTTAGGTTACGTGGCTGCTAGCGATAACACTGGGATATTCAATGGCATATGCATAAATGCCGACTTGCTTCACCGTTTGTCAGTTGATCGACAGTCGATGCTCTGTTCTTGGTTATCAGTGTCATGGTGCATTGGGCTTTCCGTTTACGGGTCCCATGTCCTGCCTAATAAACAGTTTGATCTTGGACGTACCGGCTGCTGTCCTTGCTAACGTCACAACTCACGTGACAACATCCTTTAAAAAACCATGTTCACTGGGCTGCACCCAAGTGTGTTTTGTTTGAAAATCTGTTGAGCATAAATTATTTGATTTGCAGTAATAGCACGGGGTGAGCGATCATACAGGTCATTTATCGTCTCATTTTCTTGCTTCGTGCTACTATATCTGTATGCGAAGAATAATAAGAACTGAGCAACAACCACCGCTTTCTGGAGTTATCTTGCCGCTTAAGTTATTGCCCCTGTGCTATATTGAAATATTGTACTCCACACACCAATCACCGAAATGATTAGCAGTAAATCGGTCCACAGAGCTAATGCAGGATTCGCAATGATTATAACCCAGGGTTATTTAGGTGCACCTAAACTAAAACTTCCGTACAGTGCTGTATTAGCTGTTTAAACAAAAAAATACACACAAATGTTGAAAAAGGGGCAAAAGGGGGGGGGGGGAGACGAGGATCAGCTCTCAGTTTGAATGTAAGCTGCTTAAAGAGTTCATGGTAGCCTCCCCTAGACGAATGTTTACTCTTTTATGTGCGTTTTTTAAACTGTGATTGCTACAAAAAAAACGGCTGGAGGTTCACCGATGTTTCCCTCATTCCTAGCTGGTGCCCTTACAACAATCATTCTGATACTAGTGTAACACATAACAATAGCCTATTCGTTGATCCAAAGACATGGCTGTGAATAGTAGTCATTTTTCTCTGTAATAATGACTACACTTTCAGATAGTATGTAAAATCAATAGTGATTCAATTTCTACTGCAATATCAAATGCACTGTCGTATCTCATCAACTGACCGAACAAACAAAATTGGCAGATCCCACGTACTTTGGCAATCGGCATTTCAATAAGCATGTGGAGGGCTGTCTCAGAGGATACAGTTGCATATTTAAGTGACCGTGTTGCAAATTTTCTATTGAGCGACACGTTATAAAATAATGCTAATATACGTACGAATATTGCACCTATACAGAAATATGTTGAACAGTTGCAGATGTTTTTATACTTGGCTGATTGTACTTGCGCAAAGATGCCAACAGGTAGACGAATATTAACAGCATCGTAAGTAATAAGCTGACATGAAGCGCTAGTGCTAGCAAGGATGGTGGCCCTGGCCACAAGCGTCATAAATCTGCTTCAGTGGATCGTATACTTGCTACAACATACGTTAACCCGCCGTAACGCCTGTGTGATAGGAGTACATATTATTGTTTATAAAATTGAATAGTAAGCACTGCAACCCCAACTGTCTATTTAAAAAGTAATTCGCCCCGCCACGGTGGTCTAGTGGTTAAGGTACTTTGGTGTCCAGAGAAGTACCAGAGACCCCGGCGAGAAGCGCACGCTTTGGTGGCGACTGTCATAGCGGTCTTCTTGGTGCGCTTGCGACAAGTGCAGCCGATCACGGGCAAACTGACGGGCTGCATGGGCTCGAGAAACAACATCACTGGCATACTCAGTCGACAAGGGGGAAGCCGAAGGAGGGAGCGTGTCAAATAGTAATGCTGGATGTCGGCCAAATAGCAAATAAAACGGCGAATAACTAGCTGTGTCGTGGCGTGAAGAATTGTACGCGAACGTGAAAAAAGGGTGTGCTTTGTCCCAGTCACGGTGATCTGGCGAAACGTACATTGACAGCATCTGCGTCAGCGTTCGGTTCAGACGCTCGGTCAATCCATTTGTCTGCGGATGATAAGCGGTGGTAAGCTTGTGCTCAGTAGAGCAGGCTTGGAGAATGTCATCCACAACACGTGAAAGAAAGTACCTTCCTCGATCACTCAGCGGCTGCCGCGTAGCACCGTGATAAAGAATGACTTCATACAAGAGAAAGTCAGCGACGTCAGTGGAACAGCTTGTCGGCAGTGCTTTAGTGATTGCAAAGCGTGTGGTGTAGTCTGTGGCGACTGCAACCTATTTATTTCCGGAGGTGGACGTAGGAAACGCGCCCAACAGGTCAAGGCCAACACGGAAGAATGGTTCCGTCGGTATGTAAATGGGCTGTAGGAGGCCAGACGGAAGCACAGAGGAGCGCTTGCGGCGTTGGCAGTGGTCGCAAGCAGTGACATAGCGAACCACAGAACGATACAGTCGGGGCCAGAAAAAGCGACGTCGCACACGATCGTAGGTACGAGAGACGCCTAGGTGACCGGCTGTAGGTACGTCATGTAGTTATTCGAGAACGCTGGTACGCAGGTGATGGGGAAGTACGAGTAGTAATTCCGGGCCATCAGCGTTGAAGCTGCGACGGTACAGAATGTTGTCGTGCAGTTCGAACAGGCGAACGGAAGGGTCTGTTGGAGCAGAGGTCAGACGCTCGATGATGGAGAGTAACGACGGGTCACGTCGTTGTTCGGTGGAGATATCACCCAAAGCGTGGATGGAGAGAACGAAGGGGTCTGAATCAAGGTCAGTCAAGCAGGGCGTTTCAACTGGATAACGTGACAAACAGTCTGCGCCTGTGTGCAGGCGTCCCGACTTGTGGTGTACCATGAAAGAGTATTCTTGCAGACGGAGCGCCCAGCGACCGAGACGTCCAGATGGGTCCTTTAGCGATGACAGCCAGCAAAGAGCGTGATGGTCCGTAACAAAGAAAAAAGTTCGGCCATACAGGTAAGGCCTGAATTTCGCCACGGCCCACACTAAAGCTAGGCATTCACGCTCAGTGATGGAGAACTTCCGTTCGGCAGGTGAAAGAAGACGACTGGCGTAAGCAATCACGCGGTCCTTCCCGTGCTGTCTTTGGCCAAGGACCGCTCCAATTCCATGGCCACTGGCATCGGTCCGAAGCTCTGTAGGTGATGCTGGGTCGAAACGGGCCAGTATTGGTGGCGTAGTCAGCAGATAGATAAGCGCCGAAAACGTGTCCGCTTGCTCTATGCCCCATGCGAAGGGAACGTCCTTCTTTAAGAGATCAGTAAGCGGTTGAGCGATGTCGGCGAAGTTGCGGACAAATCGACGAAAATAGGAGCATAGCCCTACAAAACTTCGGGCGTCCTTGGTTGAGCGTGGTTCAGTAAATTGTTGTGCTGCTCGCACCTTTTCGGGATCTGGTTGAACATTATCGGCACTGACAAGGTGGCCGAGTATGGTGATTTGGCGACGTCCGAAATGGCATTTTGCAGAATTGAGCTCGAAGGCAGCTCTTCGAAAAATATCCAGAATGGCTGACAGACGTGTTATAGGCTGTCAAAGGTTGGTGAAAAGACAAGACATCGTCCAAGTAACATAGGCAGATAGACCACTTATATCCTCAAAGAAGGGAGTCCATCATGCACTCGAAAGTTGCCGGCACATTACACAGTCCCAACGGCATGACTTTGAACTGGTAGAAGCCATCGGGCGTAACGAAAGCGGTTTTTTCACGATCCATGGGGTCGACGGAAATTTGCCAATAGCCGGACTGAAGGTCAATAGACGAAAAATATTGGGCACCATGGAGGCAATCGAGGGCATCATCCGAGGCAAAGGGTAGACATCTTTGTGAGCCACTTTGTTTAAATGGCGATAGTCCACGCAAAAGCGCCAGCTGCCATCCTTCTTCTCAACGAGCATGACTGGGAAGGCCCAGAAGCTAGATGAGGGCTCTATTACGTCTTTAGTAATCATTTTATCCACTTCATTCTGAATTATTTGGCGTTCATAGTGAGATACGCGATAAGGACGCCGCCGTATAGGACTGGCATCACCAGTGTTGATCCGGTGAGTCACTGCAGTTGTTCGGCTGAGAGGGCGGTGGTCAAAGTCGAAAACGTCTCTATATAATGTTAGCAGACTACGGAGGCTGGCAGCTTGCGCTGCAGTAAGGTCGGGAGCAATCATCTGGTTAATGTCATCTGCAGGCAGAGTGTAATTGCGGCCACGACAGGGTGATGTAGTATCGGTGTCCAAACCAGTAACGTTGCAACTGTCAAGTGGAGATAGGGTGGCCAAAGACATGTCTTGCGGAATAACTTGAGTCAAGAGACTCACGTTGAGTAGTGGTATAACCACGGTATTATTAGCGACGGCGACAACACTGTGAGCAAGGGCGACGTCTCGGGCCATCAGTACGTCGACTATAGGAGTGACGAGGTAGTCACCATCGGGCACATGACGTGAGCACGACAAAGTGACATATGTAGCAGCTTGCGGAGGCAAGCGAACGTGGTGACGAGAGCATAAACGGGGAGAATAGTCCGCTGAAAAATCGGCAAACTGCGGCAGTTCAAGTTGAAGAGCACCATTGGCACAATCAATGAGCAGAGAATGACGTGACAGGAAGTCCAAACCAAGTATTAGGTCATGAGGACACATTTCAATGACCGCAAACTGAACTAATGTAGGATGACTGGCAATGGACACACGGGCCGTGCACATCCCTTGAACGTCAGGGGTCCTCCCATCAGCGACACGAAGTGTGCGGGAAGCGGCAGGCGTGAGCACTTTATGTAGGCGTCGGCGAAGGTTCGCGCTCATTACAGAAATGTGCGCTCCAGTATCTATAAGGGCAGAAATAGCCACACCGTCAACGTCAACGTGTGACAAACTTTGTCTCGTCGGAAGCGTCAAGAGAGGATTTGTGGAGGGAGTCGAAAATGCAGCATCACCTCCGGGTGCTGCACCGTTTAGTTTTTCGGGTAGGCAGGAGCGGGGTTGAATGGGGACGACGGCCTGCGAGTCTGCGGTGAGCGAGACGACTGGTGACGTCCTGGAGGCGAACGCGACTGACGACCATGCGGTGACGGAGATCGGCTGTTGAACCTTCTGTAGTTGTTTGGCGGAAAAGGCCGCGCGGCAGATGTGAAGCGGGTGCTGTCCTGTCGCTAGTGTGGTTGAGATGAAGTCCGAGGTGGTGAGGACCAGCGGTAATGCAGTAACGGACGACATGACCGATACGGTGGCAATGAAAACAAATTGGTCGATTGTCGACGGTTCTCCACGCCGCAGGGTCGCGAGATCGGGCCGTAAACTGCTGCTCGTTATAGGACGAGGGTGGACGCCATGGAGCTCGCTGCGGGCTGGGCAAAGCGAACACCGAGGGAAAACCTATGCTGGCGAGTTCTTGGGGGACGATGGCTTGAACCATGTTAGCAGTGAGTGGGGTCGTGTCACTTGCAGTGGTGTGAGCAGGAGCAGAGGCAATGGCTTCAAGTTCGCGCCGTACAATTCGAGTCACCTGATCCGATGAATCTAGAGGTGGCGGCTCTGTTCTTGCACGGTCTTCGCAAGACGACGTTGCAGCCTTATTTGGAAGGCGGCTAAACACGCTGTTAATCCGCCGGCTCTTCGATTGCTCAAAGCGCCGACATTCTTTTATAATGGCGTCCACTGTATAAAAATTTTTGCAGATGAGGAGGTTGAATGCGTCATCCACAATCCCCTTAAGAATATGTCCGACCTTATCAGCCTCTGGCATCTCGGTATTGGCTTTGCGACACAACGATAACACATCTTCTATATTGGAGACGTAAGACTCAGACGAGGTCTGCACCCGAGGCGCGAGCATTTTGTTCGCGGCCATTTTTCTTCCAATCGGCTTTCTGAACAGGTCCAACATTTTCTCCCTGCACACTGCCCAACTCCCAAGTTTTGTTTCATGGTTCTCATACCACGATTCGGCGGTTCCCCTAAGATAGAATAACAGGTTCACCAGCATAAGAGTCGGGCCCCATCGGTATCGAGTACTCACACGTTCGTACTCTGCCAGCCAATCTTCAACGTCAACTTCATCTGGATCGCCGGAACCGCTGAACGTGCCAGGATCCCACGGGGGTTCGAGCATGAAGGTTGTGGTCGCAGAAGGAGATGTAGTTACCGCATCATCTCCGGCCGCAGGAACACCAAAGCAGATGCAGACGCCGTACTTTCCATCATCGTTGTGGAATGACCCTTCAAACAACGGCCACTGCGAAGTTCCGTTGCGAGGCGGTTACCCAGCACGTCCACCAAATGTGACGGGGCGAGGTCTAGGCTTATAGGATAGCATCCACCGAGAACCGAGAATTGGCAGCCGAACAAGATGTCTGAGTTGCCTCTCGCGCAAGCGCCTAACGCACAGGCGTCTTCTTCATCTTC
>WOVY01012569.1:0-30897 GCA_013436015.1 Rhipicephalus annulatus | reverse complement strand
CAGACAGACGTCAACATAGACGACCAGACAGACGTCCAGACAGAAGACGTCCAGACAGACGTCAAGACAGAGTCCGGTTCAGAGGTCCAGACAGACGTTATAAAAATATCATCATCAAACGCCGGAAGAAGAAGAAAGAAGACTGCTGCCTGGAGCGAGCGCGCGCTACTTCACTTCTTCCAATAAACCGTATTCGTTCGAAGCAGTCCCTGGTCTCGATCGTCTTAATAATGGTGCCGTGAACCAGGTACTACCTCCTCGCCGGCAAGAAAGGTCAACCTGCCACGGAACAGCAGAGAGAAGAAAACGGCGGAGGAGCAGAGGATCGACCTGGATCGAGCGACGAGACCACGGTGGACAGTACGAGCATCAGAACGAACGATTGACAAGTAAGGAGTCATTGTTAACGCCTCAATATGAGCAAAGAAGTGATAACGAAGAAAAGGAAAGCGCTTCGCTCCAGATCACGCGAACTGATTAACGCAGCCGAGCAGCAAATTAATGATGGAGCCAACGGGAGCAGCTGCTTACAACGCAGGCGCAGATTAAAGCAATAAGCGACAGTCTCAAGAGCGCAAACGAGCAAATGGAAAGTTTCTAACAGAAGACAATGCCGAAGCTGAATTCGAAAGCGTCATAGAGTACGACATGAAATTAACGACGATCTATCTGCAATAGAAACCAGACTTCGACAGCCTGAACAATCGGATTCAAGCGATAGGGCAAGGCAGGTGACGCCCTCAAGTACGGGACAAGAAGCAACGGAACTAGTTAAGCTACCAAAGCTTGAAATGATAAAGTTTGGGGGAAAAACTTTGGAGTGGAACCGTTTTTGGTCTCAGTACGAGTCGGCAGTTCACCTGAGACCGAACATGAGCAAGGGACAGAAGTTCAATTACTTGTTAGCATCACTAACCGGAAAAGCTGCGGCTGCTATTGAAGGACTTCAGTACTCGGCAGAGGAAAATTATGATAACGCAATCAAAATACTGCAAAAAACGTTCGGCAATCGAGAACATTCCATTGAAATGCACATGAATGAGCTATTGAGTTTGGAGAAAGTGAGGTCTGTTCAAGATACCGATGACTTAAATAGGCTAGTACAGAGAGTGCAAGTTAACATATTGGCACTCAAGTCACTAAAAGTATGAAACTGGGAGCTATGCGCCGATTGTTAATTACCGGTATGAAAAGAGCAATTCACCAGAATTATCAGTGCAGTTCAAGTCAAAAGAGGCTATGAGAAACAGCTCAGCTTCAGAAAACGGCGAGCAAAACAACGCAACGGGAAGGCGTGCGAGAACAAGCTGGACAGGCTTATGTTATTCTTAAGAGAGCAGCGGCTTTTCGTGAAGAGACACAAACGTGAACAAGAGAGGATAACGCAAAAACAAGAGAGACCGCGGACAGATGCGCACAACTTCAAGCTTCTATAGCTCAGCGGACAGAATATGCTTATTCTGCAAGCAGAAATCCCACGCAACCGAAAACTGTCGTAGGAGCATTGCAATGACTGAAAAGAAAGCTATGCTTACCGAAAATAGAGCATGCTTCAGATGCACGCGACCAAACCACACTGCACGTATTTGCGAGGCCCAAGTAAAATGCAAGCAATGCAAGGGACGACATGCCACGTCAGTGTGTAGAACGGTGATGCAGAAAACAAGGGCAGAGCTGGTCTCAACAGCGCAAGCCGAAGCGACGACATCTACGCTACAAGCAACCGAAAATATCAAGCATAAGTTTGTGCTTTTGCAGACGGCTGTAGCGTGCGTAGAAGGAGAAACATGTGGCCGACATTGCCGTTTGTTATTAGACAGCGGAAGTCAACGTTCATTTATTGAAGCGGGATTAGCGAAAGAAATAAGTGCGAAGGTGTTGCGACAGGAAAGGCTGACGATTGGTTCATTTGGAGGAGACGAAAAGGTCAAACTAATGAACGTGGTGCAAGTGACTGTAGGATCACGAGAAACAAGCACGTTAACAGTGATTGAAGCGTTACAAGTCGACGTCATCTCGCACAGTTGTATACCCACTCCAACTAAGAAACTCAGCGAGAGAATGAAACTGCTAAATATGCAAGTGGCTGATGACAGGACCAAGACGACTGCAACAAATTCTGTAGAACTACTGGTCGGCTCAGACTATTATTGGGAATTTTTTTACTGGTAGAACTCAAGAATCGAGGACAGACTGATGGCTGTAGAAACTATACTGGGATGGGTACTGCAAGGGCCGTTCAGAGCAAAGCAAGACAAAACTAACACATAATCAAGCAGTCATGGTTCTGAGGTCGAAGCTGCGGAGACAGAACTCCAGCAAGGACTACAGAAGTTCTGGAGCCTGGAGTCAATGGGGATCACAAGAAATAGTTTGGATAACACCGGAAATGAAGTGGTCGAAGAAATCGAGCGCAAGATTGTACAACAAAACGGTCGCTATCAAGTCAGCTTGCCATGAAACAGGGACGTAAACTTGGAAAGCAACAAGGAAAATGCGATAAAAAGACTACAGCAACTGACTAAAAGGCTGCAAAAAAATGAAGGCATGCTGTATCGCTACGACAAAGCTATATCAGAGTACATGGCATTAGGAGTCGCAGAAGAGGTCCAAGAGCCATCAGAACAGCCAAATGCACTTTGCTACTACATGCCACATCATTGCGATCATTAGAGAGAACCGAGCCACAACAAAGGTTCGAGTAGTGTTTGAACGCCTCATCACATTCTAGAAAAGGCATGTCTCTAAACGAGAACCTAGAGGCAGGACCCAATTTGAATGAGGACATGCTATCGCTGCTCATTAATTTCCGAAAAGAAAAGGTGGCGTTAGTTGGAGATGTTGAAAAAGGCATTTCTACAAATCTCTATACATGAAGAGGATAGAGATGCAATGAGATTTCTGTGGTGGAAGCATGACGCTGAAGGAAGGTTAATGAATGAAATGCAAACATGGCGCATGACAAGAGTAACGTTCGAACAACACCAAGCACGTTTATACTGGCAGCTACAATTAAACACCATTTGAAACAAGTGGAACACCAGTTTCCTGATACGACAAGGACACTGCAGAAAGCGATCTACGTGGATGATGTCATTTTGGGAGCAGCAACGCTTGATGAAGCAGTTAAGTTGTACAAAGAGGCAAAGCAAGTGTTCAGAGAGGCAGCGATGAATTTGAGAAAATGGACGTCCAATGAAGAGCGAATAAACAAAATAATTGATGAAACGAAAGAGACGATTCTCACATAGATATTCGATCTAGAGGATTTACAATGCTTCTGGGCTTGATATGGAAACACTCAAAGGACATGATTTGCTTCCCTATTGAAAAGTGGAATTTATTAACAGATACAACGCACTTGACAAAAAGGGCTGTGTTACAAATCACAGCAAAGATATTTGACCCACTCGGTTTGTTGTCGCCATTCACAGTACGTGCGAAAATAGGACTGCAGAGACTGTGGAAAATGAACGTAACGTGGGACGACCAGCTCCCTAAAGATGAATGCGACAAATGGAAGAACCTTACGTCTGAAGCGGAGGTTTTTCGAGTTCTAGAAATCCCACGATGCTACGCAAGCAAGAATCAACCAGTACAAGCATACAAGCTGCATGTATTTGCCGACGCAAGTCCATTAGCATACGGAGCGGCAGCATAATTGATAGCAGTATACCACGATGGAAGCAAAGAATCAAGGCTAGTAGCAGCAAAAAGCCGCGTAGCTCCAATTAAAGAGCTGACATTGGCGCGACTTGAACTGATGGCAGCGGTGGTAGCATCAAGATTATGCGACTACATCAAAGGTCACTTCAACGAAAGCTTTCAGGAAATACACTGCTGGACGGACTCGATGATTGTGCTGCACTAGATCAAGGGAACAAGCAAAAGAGATCAGTTTGTTGCCAACAGAATCGCAGAAATTAGAGAAAAAACACTTCAAGCAAGCTGGTCATTCGTTCAAAGTGACGACAACCCTGCTGACCTACTTACACGAGGAATAAGCGCAAAGGCATTGATAACGTCAAAGTTATGGTGGAATGGTCCCGAATGGATATCATCACTGGAAAAGAACTTAGTAAGCATAATTGGCACAAATACAGACGTGGAAGACCAGCATAAAACACAATGTCACCATGCATGGAAAGATCCGAAATTGCGCCAATCTTGGAAATCGAAAGGTATTCATCATACGGACGGCTTATAAGAGTGACAGCATGGGTGTTCAGATTCATAAACAACACAAGAAAGGAAAATCACAAAGGGCCGTTGACAGGAAAAGAGGTAACAAATGCAGAGAAATACTGGATAAGACAGACCCAAATATTACTGAGACAAACAAAGGGTGAGGCCTATTCAAACGATCGATCATTTGAAATTAATGGACACGAAGTCTACCTTGATGACGATGGAATTATCAGACAGAAAGGACGACTGCAGTGCAGCCAAGAATTCAACAAGCACGTAATAGTAATTCCAAAGGATGAACATTTCACGGAACTGCTAATACGTCACGTGCATGAAATGGTATCACACGGAGGAGTTCAAGTGACGCTAGCGCAACTTCGAACTAAGTTCTGGATATTGCAGGGTAGACAAGCAGTGAAAAGAGTTCTAAACAAATGTGTCGTCTGCAAGAGGCATAACTCCAGACCGGCGACTCAAGACATACCTCCACTTCCGGCAGACAGAGTCACTGAAGCAGAGCCATTCAAAGTTACGGGAGTTGACTTCACAAGACCTCTTTACGCAAAGGACAAGTACCAGATTGTGAAGCAATATGTACTGATATTCACCTGCGCGGTAACAAGAGGAGTACACTTGGAAGTTACCAACGATTTGTCATCGTCGAGGTTTTTACAAGCATTTCGACGATTTACAGCTCGAAGGGGAATACCAGCCGTAATATACTCGGACAACGCCAAAACATTTATAAAAGCTGGAAAGGAAATCAACAGAATGCTCGAAACAATTAAAAACGAGGTCTTAAAGAATTACTGCAGTGGCCAACAAATTAAATGGAAAACAATAGCCGAGTGCGCGCCATGGTGGGGAGGATTTTACGAGCGCCTCATAAGAAGCTTGACTTCGATGCGAAAAATAATATCGAAAAGCACAGCTTCGGTGGAGGAGCTACGCACTATTGTAGCAGAAGTTGAAGGAACACTCAACAATCGACCATTGACTTACGTATACGGAGAACCTGATGAGCCAATGCCACTAACGCCGGCAGACATCATAGGTGGACGGCGACAGCTTCAAGACGGACAAGCAAGACTATACAACGGTGACATTGAAGACGCATGGCGACGCAGATGCAAACTCGTGCGCACTTGGTGGAAAACATGGCATCAAGAATATATCAAGGAAATAGGAGCTACGGTCAAAGCCAAGACACGGCAAGCAAAACCACTCTCACCGGGTGACATCGTGTTGGTTGAGGACAAGGCTCCAAGAACATTTTGGAAAATGTGCCGGATTGAAAAGCTCTACCCTGGGCGAGACGGAATCGCAAGAGCTTGTCTCCTTCGCACAGGCAAAAAAGAGCTTCTAAGAAGATCGGTGAACCACATATACCCAATGGAAGGTTGTTTCAAATAGCCCGCCAGAGCTTATCACATTTCATCTTGGGCGGGCGGGAGCCTATAAAATATCATCATCAAACGCCGGAAGAAGAAGAAAGAAGACTGCTGCCTGGAGCGAGCGCGCGCTACTTCACTTCTTCCAATAAACCGTATTCGTTCGAAGCAGTCCCTGGTCTCGATCGTCTTAATAGACGTCAAGACAAAAGTCCATACAGATGTCAATACAGACGTCCAGACAGACGTCCAGACACACAGACGTAAAGACAGACGTCCATACTGGCAGACGTCCAGACAGACGTCAAGACAGACGTCCATACAGGTAGACGTCATGACAGACAGACGTCCAGACAGACGTCAAGACAGACAGATGTTCAGACAGACAGACGTCAAGACAGACGTCCAGACAGACGTCCAGACACAGACGTCAAGACAGACGTCCGGACAGACAGACGTCAAGACAGACGTCAGGACAGACGTCAGGACAAACGTCCAGACAGACTGACGTCAAGACAGACGTCCAGACAGGCAGACGTAGAGACAGACGTCCAGACAGACAGACGTGAAGACAGACGTCCAGACATACAGACGTCAAGACAGACGTCAGGACAGACGTCCAGACAGACATCAAGACAGACGTCAAGACAGACGACCAGACAGACGTCCAGACAGACAGACGTCCAGACAGACATCAAGACAGACGTCCGGTCAGACATCAAGACAGACATCCGGTCAGAGGTCCAGACAGACGTCAAGACAAACGTCAGGACAGACATCCAGACAGATGTTAGGAATGACGTCCAGACAGACAGACGTCATGACAGATGTCCATACAGACAGGCGTCCAGACAGACGTCTTTGCAGACGTCCAGACAGACGTCTTTGCAGACGTCCAGACAGACGTCAATACAGACGTCCAGACAGACGTGAAGACAAACGTTAAGACAGACGTCCATATAGACAGACATCAAGACAGACGTCCATACAGACAGACGTTCATACAGACGTCCAGAAAGACGTCAAGACAGACGTCCAGGCAGACGTCAGGACAGACGTCAAGGCAGACGTCAAGAGAGACGTCTAGACAGACAGACGTCCAGACAGACGTCAGGACTGACAGACGTCCAGACAGACGTCAAGATAGACGTCAAGACACACATCAAGACAGATGTGAAGACAGACGTCATGACAGACGTCCAGACAGACGTCCAGACAGACAGACGTCAGCGCAGAAGTCCATACAGACAGACGTTCATACAGACGTCCAGAATGACGTCAAGACAGACGTCCAGGCAGACGTCAGGGCAGATGTCCAGGCAGACGTCAAGAAAGACGTCTAACAGACAGACGTCAGGACTGATAGACGTCCAGACAGACGTCAAGACAGACGTCAAGAGAGACGTCCAGACGCACATCAAGACAGATGTCAAGACAGACGTCTTGACAGACGTTCAGACAGACGTCCAGACAGACAGACGTCCAGACTGACAGACATCAAGACAGACGTCCCGACAGACATCAAGGCTCCAGACAGACAGACGTCAGGGCAGACGTCCAGACAGACAGACGTCAAGACAGACAGACGTCAAGATTGATGTCAAGACAAACAGACGTCAAGACAGGCGCCCAGACAAACGTCCAGACAGACAAACCTCCAGACAGATGTCAAGACAGATGTCAAGACAGACGTCCAGACAGACAGAGGTCTAGACAGACGTCCAGGCAGACGTCAAGACAGACAGATGCCAAGACAGACGTCCGGACAGACAGACGTCAAAACAGACGTCAGGACAGGCGTCCATACAGACAAACGTCAAGACAGACGCCAAGACAGACGCCAAGACAGACAGACTTCCAGACAGACGTCAAGACAGAGGTTTAGACAGACAGAGGTCAGGACAGACGTCCAGACAGCAGACATTAGGACAGACGTCCAGATAGACAGACGTCATTACAGACGTTCAGACAGACGTCCAGACAGACGTCAAGACAGATGTCCAGACAGACGTCAGGACAGACGTCCAGACAGACGTCAGGAGAGACGTCCAGACAGACGTCAAGACAGACGTTCAGACAGACGTCCACACAGACAGACATCAAGACAGACGTAGAGACAGACAGACGTCAAGACAGACGTCCCGACAGACAGACGTCAAGACAGACGTCCGGACAGACAGACGTCAGGACAGACAGACGTCAGGACAGACGTCAGGACAAACGTCGAGACAGACAGACGTCAAGACAGACGTCCAGACAGGCAGACGTCAAGACAGACGTCCAGACAGACGTGAAGACAGACGTCCAGACATACAGACCTCAAGACAGACGTCCGGACAGACGTCTAGACAGACGTCAAGACAGATTTCAAGACAGACTACCAGACAGACGTGCAGACAGATGTCAAGACAGACGTCCGGTCAGAGGTCCAGACAGACGTCAAGAGAAACGTCAGGACAGACGTCCAGACAGACGTCAAGACAGACGTCCAGACAAACAGACGTCATGACAGACGTCAATACAGACAGACGTCCATACAGACGTCAATGCAGACGTCAAGACAGACGTCCAGACAGACAGACATCAAGACAGACATCCATACAGGCAGACGTCCATACAGACAGACGTCCAGACAGACATCAAGACAGACGTCCGGACAGACAGACGTCCTGACAGACGTCAAGCCAGACGTCAAGAGAAACGTGCATACAGACGTCCAGACGGACGTCCATACCGACAAACGTCCAGACAGACGTCAAGAAAGATGTCTAGACAGACAGATGTCAAGACAGACGTCAAGACTTACGTCCATACAGACAAACCTCCAGACTGATGTCCAGACAGACAGATGTCCATAGAGAGAGACGTCCAGACAGACGTCAAGACAGACATCAAGAAAGACGTCAAGAAAGACAGACGTCCAGACAGACAGATGTTAAGACTGATGTCCAGACAGACATCAAGACAGGCGTCCAGACAGACAGACGTCAATACAGACGTCCATACAGACAGACCTCCTGACAGACGTCAAGACTGATGTCAAGACAGACGTCCAGACAGACAGTCGTCAAGACAGACGTCCAGACAGAAAGACGTCAAGTAGGCGTCCAGACAGACATCCAGACAGACGTCAAGAGAGATGTTCAGACAGACAGAGGTCAGGACAGAAGTCCAGACAGACAGACGTCAGGACAGACGTCCAGACAGACAGATGCCAAGAGAATCGTCAAGCCAGACGTCCAGGCAGACATCAAGACAGACGTCAAGACAGATGTCCAGACAGACAGACGTTAAGGCAGACGTCAAGGCAGACGTCCAGACAGACGTCCATAGAGACAGATGTCCAGACAGACGTCAAGAGAGACAGATGTCAAGACAGACGTCCAGACAGACGTCAAGACAGACAGACGTCAAGACAGACGTCCAGACAAAGGCAGACGTCAAGGCAGACGTCCAGACAGACGTCCATAGAGACAGACGTCCAGACAGACGTCAAGAGAGACAGATGTCAAGACAGACGTCCAGACAGACGTCAAGACAGACGTCCAGACAAACAGACGTCAAGACAGACACCCAGACAGACGTCTGGTCAGAGGTCCAGACACACGTCAAGACAAACGTCAAGACAGACGTCCAGACAGACAGACGTCAAGACAAATGTCAAGACAGACGTCCATACAAACAGACGTCCAGACAGACGTCCAGACAGACGTCCAGACAGACGTCTAGACAGACAGATGTCAAGACAGACGTCAAGACTGACGTCCATACGGCCAATTGTCCAGACAGACGTCAAGACGGACAGACGTCCATACAGAGAGACGTCCAGACAGACGTCAAGACAGACATCAAGACTGACGTCAAGACAGACAGATATCCAGACAGACAGATGTCAAGACAGACGTCCAGACAGACGTCAAGACAGACGTCCAGACCGACAGACGTCAAGACAGACATCAAGAGAGACACAGGACAGACATCCAGACAGACAGACGTTAAGACAGACGTCCAGACAGACGTCCAGACAGACAAACGTCATGAAAGACGTTCATACAGACAGGCGTCCAGACAGACGCCAAGAGAGACAGACGTCAAAACAGACGTCCAGACAGATGTCAAGACAGATGTTTAGATAGACAGAGGTCAGGACAGACGTCCAGACAGACATACGTCAGGACAGACGTCCAGACAGACAGACGTCTTGACAGACAGACGTTCAGACAGACGTCCAGACAGACATCAAGACAGATGTCAAGACAGACGTCAAGACAGACGTCGTGACAGACGTCAAGGCAGACGTCCAGACAGATAGACGTCAAGACATACGTCAATACGGACATCAAGGTAGACGTCAATACAGACGTCCGGAGAGACGTCCAGACAAACAGTCGTCAAGACAGACGTCCTGTCAGAGGTCCAGACAGACGTCAAGACAAACGTCAGGACAGACGTCCACACAGACGTCTGTCCTGACGTTCTGTGACAGACGTCCACACAGACGTCTGTCACAGAACGAGCGCTAAAAACGGGCGCGCCGCCAAATTCTTGCGATAACGGGCGGGAGAAACGCCGCGGGGTCAAAAGAAAAAAAAAGGAAAGCAAACGTCCAAGGCTCCCCGGGCGCGCGCTCTCCCCTCCGAAGCGTGGCTTCGCCGACGAACCTCCTCACCCCACATCGGCGGCCCAGCAAGCCCGCGATTTTTCTAGAACGAAAGGGGCGTGGTCATACCGAGTTGAATCATCCTCCGGGGAGGGCAGTCGAACCATCTCGCGCCTCTCCCCAGCTTTCGCTGCGTATCGCGCCGACGAAAAGACGAGAACCGTCTGGAATGTCGCGCGCAAGGTATTTAACCGAGCAGCCGAGATGAGAGATCAGGAGGAGACGGAAGTGAGCGCCAGAGCGCGTAGGGATTCCGCCGTGTAGTCGGCGAAGGTTTTGGTCCGGTAGGGACGAAGCCGGAGATGAAGAGGATTTCCACCTGAGGGGTGAAGGCTCAAGCTACAGGCAAGAGCGTGTGTTTACCGCTATCGAGCGAAGAAGCATGGCAACAGCTGCGGGTGTGAAGCCGACGTGTTCCGGCGAAGAAGTTGAAGTTTAAAGAGTGGCCAATTGAAGACAGAAGGTTTCCTGGAAGAGAAACTTCGAGGGCTGTGGAACGACAACAACGCTGGACTTTGAGTGAGTGATTCTCGGAAGAGTATCATCTACACTTTGGTTCCAAGAACTTTGGACTGAATAGGTTTTCTATCTCTTTAGTCTTTAAGTGTCTTGGTTGTTCAATGCATGCGACTGCATTGTAGTGCGTATTGTTGTCCGTGTCCGTTGTTTCAAGTGTGGCTGATTGTATTGTGTAGTACGTTGATTGATTGGTTTGATTGGTGACATATTGTATGCAACTATTGTGGAGTGTGCATTTTTGTGTATTGTTTTCGATCTGCCATTATTGAGAATATAATTTTGTTTGTTTATCAACTCTCGGCTCTGACTTGTTCTTTGGGCCACAGCCGGCGTCTGCTGGCGCACCAATAAGGACCACTTCTAAATTGTTCACGCTTTCATGGTGCGGTTCGGGGGGCCGATACTCTGGCTCTTGGAATTATCCCGGCGATCGCCTCCCTAATAACGGGACCGGTGTGACAATTAATCTGGCGTCCGCGACAGGACCTTTTGGCGCACAGTGTGTCCAAAGTAGTGAGAAAGAGTCTCGAGTTGTTGATAGTGCTATCGGAACGATTTTGTGTGTTGTTCAGTGTTCTCGTTAACGAGTGCAGGGGAGTGTTCCGATAGACTGATTTAGGCAGATACTTTTTGCACGCGGCAAGGTTTTATTTGCGAGTTGCGAGACACAATGGATCTCGAAAAGTTAGTTGCGCTTGGTGAGAAGATGGGTCTTTCCGGCGCCGAACTACGGAAATGGGTAAGCCAGAAGGAGAAAGAGGCGGTGGAGAGAGAAAGGTTGGCAGCTGAGAGAGCCAAGGAAGAAAAAGCAGCTGAGTTGGAACGAGAGAGGTTGGCGGTCGAAAGAGCCAATGCAGAAAAAGAAGCTGAGTTGGAACGAGAGAGGTTGGCAGCTGAAAGAATGAAAGAAGAAAGAGAAGCAAAGGAGCGACAGCTGAAAGAAGAAAGAGAGAAGCAATTGAAGTTGGAGCTGGAGATAGAGAAGTTGGCAGCCGAAAGGGCGAGAGAAGAAAGAGAAGCAGGGATGGCTGAAAGGGAACGGCAGCGGCAGCACGAGATGGAACTCGAGCGGCTCCGTTTGCAACAGCGAAGTGAAACTCCCGTCCAAGCTAGAGTTGAAAGCAGCGAACGGGAAGATCACGGCTTCCGCTTGAACCCAAGCAAGGTGCTCGTAGCGTTTGATGAAAGGAAGGACGACCTAGACGCGTACCTCCACAGATTTGAGACGATTGCGAGGAGCCAGAATTGGCCGGAACAGCAATGGGCAACTGCTTTGAGTACTTGCTTGAGTGGTGAAGCGCTCAGTGTGTACGGTAGGCTGACGCCGACCAATGCAGCCAACTACGCAAAGGTGAAAGCTGCTTTGTTGAAGCGATTTAGATTCACTGTGGAAGGATTCCGGGACAGATTTCGGACAGGAAAGCCAGCTGACGGTGAGACAGCTACGCAGTATGCCGCCCGACTTTGCCATTATTTCGACAGATGGATTAAACTTTCAGGGACAGTGCAGGAGTACGACGAGCTTAGAGAGCTGCTAATTAGAGAACAATTTCTTACTAGTTGCCACCGAAGCCTGTCACTGTACTTAAAAGAGAGGAAGGCTGACTCACTTGAAGACATGCTTGAATTGGCTGATCAATTCTTGGAAGCGCAAGGTGGCACTAATTTGGCCAAGGTCAAGAAGGATTGTCCCGATGATTCGAAGAAATTGGCTCCCGAAGAAAAGAAGCGTGCACCAGAGAGCATTCAGCGATGTTTTCTGTGTAACCGAGTGGGTCATCGCGCGAAAAACTGTCGAACATTCTTTACGAGCCCTACGGTAGTGAAATGTTTTAAGTGTGGTCAGACTGGGCACAAAGCAGATGCATGTCGAAACGGAGCGAGTCAAACTCACCAGGTATCCTGTGTGCAAGTGGCACCGAAATCCGATAATAATGCCGTCACCGACGGATTCGTAGAATTGAAAAATGGGGAGAAAATTCCTATTGTTGGTGCTGTAATGTCAAAACAGCCAACCGGTGTTACGAAAGGAATGCCAACGCTGCCTGGAAAAGTTGCGGACAAAAAGATTACGGTGTTAAGAGATACCGGTAGCTCCACTGTTATCGTGCGGAGAAATTTGGTACGGGAAAGTGAGCTAACAGGCAAAACAAAACCGGTTTGCTTAATTGACCGTACAGTTCGGATGCTTCCCGAAGCAGAAATTGAGGTTAAAACCCCGTACTTTAGCGGGAAGGCTACTGCTTTATGCATGACGATCCCCCTGTACAACCTTGTCATCGGAAACATCGACGGCGCGCGAGGACCGAATGATCCGGAAGGTTTGGGAGAAGACTCTAAGATAGAGCCCTCGCCAACCCAGCGACCGCGAGATACTGTGGAGGAGCATCCCGTGACGGATCTCACTAGAGCTCGAGGTGAAGCTGCGGCGCAAGAGACAGCGAAGGAGAAGACGATCGTGTCGAATAAGTTCACGGGCAGAGCAACCGGACTTACGTCGGCACGACCTCAACCGACCGACAGTGTAAAGGAGACGGAGTTGGCCAGCCGGGCAAGATGTAGAGGCATGATCAAGCGGGTAAATAAACAGACAGGACCCGTCGAATGTAATGACGCATTAACGGTGTCGGAAGAGACAACGATGGCTGAGACGACGCCTCAGATATCGTCGTTGGAAAGGGCTCGCCGAAAAAGAACGTGGAAGCACAAGAAGAGGTCGAGCGAGCACCGCAAAAAGGGGCGGAAGCGCTGCTCGAAGTACCCAAGATAAATGCTGAGGTCGAATCAGAATGTGTTGGGCAGTGCTGAGTGCCATATGTTGTGTTAATGTTGTGTTATCTTGTGTCACAAGTGTCGAAGTGTTGTGCTGTGATGTGATGTATAGTATTGGACCATTGTTGTAATGAGAGAACTTTGTACATTTGTATTATTGGGAATGTGTGGTGCAGTGTTGTACTCATGTGCTTGTGGTTGTGTTTTCACGTGTTGTGTAATTGAATTACAATGTACAATTGTATTAAGTGATCTATTGTGAATGTGAAGCGTCATGAGCGACGGACTATGTTACAGACTGTGAGAGTGTGTGGTGACTGTTCGCGCTCGTTTGTGTGGTTTTGAATATTATGAGATAATATTCTTAAAGTGGGGGGCAGTGTCACAGAACGAGCGCTAAAAACGGGCGCGCCGCCAAATTCTTGCGATAACGGGCGGGAGAAACGCCGCGAGGTCAAAAGAAAAAAAAAGAAAGCAAACGTCCAAGGCTCCCCGGGCGCGCGCTCTCCCCTCGGAAGCGTGGCTTCGCCGACGAACCTCCTCACCCCACAGCGGCGGCCCAGCAAGCCCGCGATTTTTCTAGAACGAAAGGGGCGTTGTCATACCGAGTTGAATCATCCTCCGGGGAGGGCAGTCGAACCGTCTCGCGCCTCTCCCCAGCTTTCGCTGCGTATCGCGCCGACGAAAAGACGAGAACCGTCTGGAATGTCGCGCGCAAGGTATTTAACCGAGCAGTCGAGATGAGAGATCAGGAGGAGACGGAAGTGAGCGCCAGAGCGCGTAGGGATTCCGCCGTGTAGTCGGCGAAGGTTTTGGTCCGTCGGGACGAAGCCGGAGATGAAGAGGATTTCCACCTGAGGGGTGAAGGCTGGAGCTACAGGCAAGAGCGTGTGTTTACCGCTATCGAGCAAAGACGCGTGGCAACAGCTGCGGGTGTGAAGCCGACGTGTTCCGGCGAAGAAGTTGAAGTTTAAAGAGTGGCCAATTGAAGACGGGAGGTTTCCTGGAAGAGAAACTTCGAGGGCTGCGGATTGACAACAACGCTGGACTTTGAGTGAGTGATTCTCGGAAGAGTATCATCTAGACTTTGGTTCCAAGAAGTTTGGACTGAATAGGTTTTCTATCTCTTTAGTCTTTAAGTGTCTTGGTTGTTCAATGCATACGGCTGCATTGTAGTGCGTATTGTTGTCCGTGTCCGTTGTTTCAAGTGTGGCTGATTGTATTGTGTAGTACGTTGATTGATTGGTTTGATTGGTGACATATTGTATGCAACTATTGTGGAGTGTGCATTTTTTTGTATTGTTTTCGATCTGCCATTATTGAGAATATAATTTTGTTTGTTTATCAACTCTCGGCTCTGACTTGTTCTTTGGGCCACAGCTGGCGTCTGCTGGCGCACCAACATGGACCACTTCTAAATTGTCCACGCTTTCGTGGTGCGGTTCGGGGGGCCGATACTTCGGCTCTTGGAATTAGCCCGGCGATCGCCTCCCTAATAACGGGACCGGTGTGAAAACGTCAAGACAGACGTCCAGACAGACGTCCAGACAGACAGATGTCATGACAGACGTCCATACAGACAGACCTCCAGACAGACGTCAAGGCAGACGTCAAGACAGACGTCCAGACAGACAGACATCAAGACAGACAGACGTCCAGACAGACGTCCTGACAGACAGACGTCAAGACAGACGTCCAGACAGACAGACCTCAAGACAGACGTTCAGACAGACAGACCTCAAGACAGACGTCCAGACAGACCAACATCAAGACAGACGTCCAGAGAGACGTCAAGACAGACGTCCAGACAGACAAACGTCAAGAAAGATGTCCATACAGACAGACGTCAAGACAGATGTTTAGACAGACAGAGGTCAGGACAGACGTCCAGACAGACAGACGTCAGGACAGATGTCCAGACAGACAGACGTCTTGACAGACAGACTTCAAGACAGACGTCCAGACAGATGTTCAGACAGACATCAAGACAGATGTCAAGACAGACGTCATGACAGACGTCCAGACAGATGGCCAGACAGACGTCCAGAAAGACGTCAAGACCGACAGACGTCAAGACAGACGTCCAGACAGACAAACGTCAAGAAAGACATTCATACAGACAGACGTCCAGACAGACGCCAAGACAGACAGACGTCAAGACAGACATCCAGACAGACGTCAAGACAGATGTTTAGACAGACAGAGGTCAGGACATTGTCAAGACCGACAGTCGTCAGGACAGACGTCCAGACAGACACACGTCAAGACAGACAGACATCAAGACAGACGTTCCAACAGACGTCCCGACAGACGTCAAGGCAGACGTCCAGACAGACAGACTTCAAGACATACGTCAAGACAGACGTCCAGGCATACGTCAAGACAGACAGACGTCCAGGCAGACAGACGTTAAGGCAGACATCCAGACAGACAGACGTTAAGGCAGACGTCAAGGCAGATGTCCAGATAGATGTTTATACAGACAGACGTCCAGACAGACGTCAAGACAGACAGACGTCGAGACAGACGTCAAGACAGACGTCCAGACAAACAGACGTCAAGACAGACGTCCAGACAGGCGTCCATACAGACAGACGTCCAGACAGACGTCAAGACAGACGTCTAGACAGACAGATGTCAAGACAGACGTCAAGACTGACGTCCATACAGACAAACGTCCACACAGACGTCCATACAGAGAGACGTCCAGACAGACGTCAAGACAGATATCAAGACAGACGTCAAGAAAGACAGATGTCCAGACAGACAGATGTCAAGACAGATGTCCAGACAGACGTCCAGACAGACAGATATCAATACAGACGTTCATACAGACAGACGTCCAGACAGACGTCAAGACTGACGTCAAAACAGATGTCCAGACAGACAGACGTCAAGACAGACGTCCAGGCAGACGTCAAGACAGACAGACGGTCAAGACAGAAGTCAACACAAACAGACGTCAAGACAGACACCCAGACAGACGTCCAGACAGACAAACCTCCAGACAGACGTCAAGAGAGATGTCAAGACAGACGTCCAGACAGACATAGGTCTAGACAGACGTCAGGGCAGACGTCAAGACAGACAGATGCCAAGAGAGACGTCAAGACTGACGTCCATACAGACAGACGTCCATGCAGAGAGACGTCCAGACAAACGTCAAGACAGACATCAAGACAGACGTCAAGACCGACAGACGTCCAGACAGACGTCCAGACAGACGTCCAAACAGACGTCAAGACAGACGTCCAGACAGACGTCAAGACAGACGTCCTTACAGACAGACGTCCAGACAGACGTTAAGACAGACAGACATCAAGACAGACGTCCAGACAGACAGATGTCAAGACAGGCATCCACACAGACAGACGTCAAGACAGACGTCCAGACAGACCGACGTCAAGACAGATGTCCAAACAGACAGACGTCAAGAACGACGGCCATACAGACAGACGTCCAGACAGACGCCAAGGCAGACCGACCCCAAGACAGACAGACTTTCAGACAGATGTCAAGACAGAGGTTTAGACAGACAGAGGTCAGGACAGACGTCCAGACAGACAGACATCAGGACAGAGGTCCAGACAGACAGACGTCATGAAAGACAGACGTCATGACAGACATTCAGACAGACGTCCAGACAGACGTCAAGACAGACGTCCAGACAGACGTCAGGACAGACGTCCAGACGGACGTCAGGAGAGACATCCAGACAGACGTTAAGACAGACGTCAACACAGATGACCAGACAGACGTCCAGACAGACAGACGTCCAGACAGACGTCAAGACAGACGTCCGGTCAGAGGTCAAGACAGACGTCAAGACGAAATTCCATACAGACGCCAATACAGACGTCCTGACAGACGTCCAGACACACAGACGTAAAGACAGACGTCCATACTGGCAGACGTCCAGACAGACGTCAAGACAGACGTCAATGCAGACGTCATGACAGACAGACGTCAAGACACACAGATGTCCAGACAGACAGACGTCAAGACAGACGTCAAGACAGACGTCCAGACACAGACGTCAAGACAGACGTCCGGACAGACAGACGTCAAGACAGACGTCAGGACAGACGTCGGGACAAACGTCCAGACAGACAGACGTCAAGACAGACGTCCAGACAGGCAGACGTAGAGACAGATGTCCAGACAGACAGACGTGAAGACAGACGTCCAGACATACAGACGTCAGGACAGACGCCCAGACAGACGTCCAGACAGACGTCAGGACAGACGTCAAGACAGACGACCAGACAGACAGATGTCCAGACAGACATCAAGACAGACGTCCGGTCAGACATCAAGACAGATGTCCGGTCAGAGGTCCAGACAGACGTCAAGACAAACCTCAGGACAGACATCCAGACAGATGTTAGGGATGACGTCCAGACAGACAGACGTCATGACAGACGTCCATACAGACAGGCGTCCAGACAGACGTCTTTACAGACGTCCAGACAGACGTCAATACAGACGTCCAGACAGACGTGAAGACAAACGTTAAGACAGACGTCCATATAGACAGACATATAGACAGACGTCCATACAGACAGACGTTCATACAGACGTCCAGAAAGACGTCAAGACAGACGTCCAGGCAGACGTCAGGACAGACGTCAAGGCAGACGTCAAGAGAGACGTCTAGACAGACAGACGTCCAGACAGACATCAGGACTGACAGACGTCAAGACAGACGTCCAGACACACATCAAGACAGATGTGAAGACAGACGTCATGACAGACGTCCAGACAGACAGACGTCAGTGCAGAAGTCCATACAGACAGACGTTCATACAGACGTCCAGAATGACGTCAAGACAGACGTCCAGGCAGACGTCAGGACAGATGTCCAGGCAGACGCACATCAAGACAGATGTCAAGACAGACGTCATGACAGACGTTCAGACAGACGTCCAGACAGACAGACGTCCAGACAGACGTCCGGACAGACAGACGTCAAAACAGACGACAAGACAGGTGTCCATACAGACAAACGTCAAGACAGACGCCAAGACAGACGTCCAAACAGACCGACGTCAAGACAGACGTCAAGACAGACGTCCAGACAGAGAGACGTCAAGAAAGACGTCCATACAGACAGACGTCCAGACAGACGCCAAGACAGACAGACTTCCAGACAGACGTCAAGACAGAGGTTTAGACAGACAGAGGTCAGGACAGACGTGCAGACAGCAGACATCAGGACAGACGTCCAGACAGACAGAAGTCATGACAGACATTCAGACAGACGTCCAGACAGACGTCAGGACAGATGTCCAGACAGACATCAGGACAGACGTCCAGACAGACGTCAGGAGAAACTCCAGACAGACGTCAAGACAGACGTCCAGACAGACGTCCAGACAGACAGACGTCAAGACAGACGTACAGACAGACAGACGTCAGGGCAGACGTCCAGACAGACGTCAAGACAAAAGTCCATACAGACGTCAATACAGACGTCCAGACAGACGTCCAGACACAGAGACGTAAAGACAGACGTCCATACTGGCAGACGTCCAGACAGACGTCAAGACAGACGTCAATGCAGACGTCCAGACAGACGTCCAGACAGACAGACGTCAAGACAGACGTCCATACAGGTAGACGTCATGAAAGACAGACGTCCAGACAGACGTCAAGACAGACAGATGTTCAGACAGACAGACGTCAAGACAGACGTCCAGGCAGACGTCAGGGCAGATGTCCAGGCAGACGTCAAGAAAGACGTCTAACAGACAGACGTCATGACTGATAGACGTCCAGACAGACGTCAAGACAGACGTCAAGACAGACGTCCAGACGCACATCAAGACAGATGTCAAGACAGACGTCATGACAGACGTTCAGACAGACGTCCAGACAGACAGACGTCCAGACTGACAGACATCAAGACAGACGTCCCGACAGACATCAAGGCTCCAGACAGACAGACATCAGGGCAGACGTCCAGACAGACAGACGTCAAGACAGACAGACGTCAAGACAGATGTCAAGACAAACAGACGTCAAGACAGACGCCCAGACAGACGTCCAGACAGACAAACTTCCAGACAGATGTCAAGACAGATGTCAAGACAGACGTTCAGACAGACAGAGGTCTAGACAGACGTCCAGGCAGACGTCAAGACAGACAGATGCCAAGACAGACGTCCAGACAGACAGACGTCAAAACAGACGTCAGGACAGGCGTCCATACAGACAAACGTCAAGACAGACGCCAAGACAGACGCCAAGACAGACAGACTTCCAGACAGACGTCAAGACAGAGGTTTAGACAGACAGAGGTCAGGACAGACGTCCAGACAGCAGATTTTAGGACAGACGTCCAGACAGACAGACGTCATTACAGACGTTCAGACAGACGTCCAGACAGACGTCAAGACAGATGTCCAGACAGACGTCAGGACAGACGTCAAGACAGACGTCAGGAGAGACGTCCAGACAGATGTCAAGACAGACGTCCAGACAGACGTCCACACAGACAGACATCAAGACAGACGTAGAGACAGACAGACATCAGGGCAGACGTCCAGACAGACAGACGTCAAGACAGACGTCCAGACAGACGTCCCGACAGACAGACGTCAGGACAGACGTCCGGACAGACAGACGTCAGGACAGACAGACGTCAGGACAGACGTCAGGACAAACGTTCAGACAGACAGACGTCATGACAGACGTCCAGACAGGCAGACGTCAAGACAGACGTCCAGACAGACAGACGTGAAGACAGACGTCCAGACATACAGACGTCAAGACAGACGTCAGGACAGACGTCCAGACAGACATCAAGACAGATGTCAAGACAGACGACCAGACAGACGTGCAGACAGATGTCAAGACAGACGTCCGGTCAGAGGTTCCAGACAGACGTCAAGAGAAACGTCAGGACAGACGTCCGGACAGACGTCAAGACAGACGTCCAGACAAACAGACGTCATGACAGACGTTCAGACAGACGTCCAGACAGACGTCAAGACAGATGTCCAGACAGACGTCAGGACAGACGTCCAGACAGACGTCAGGAGAGACGTCCAGACAGACGTCAAGACAGACGTCCAGACAGACGTCCACACAGAGAGACATCAAGACAGACGTAGAGACAGACAGACATCAGGGCAGACGTCCAGACAGACAGACGTCAAGACAGACGTCCAGACAGACGTCCCGACAGACAGACGTCAGGACAGACGTCCGGACAGACAGACGTCAGGACAGACAGACGTCAGGACAGACGTCAGGACAAACGTCCAGACAGACAGACGTCATGACAGACGTCCAGACAGGCAGACGTCAAGACAGACGTCCAGACAGACAGACGTGAAGACAGACGTCCAGACATACAGACGTCAAGACAGACGTCAGGACAGACGTCCAGACAGACATCAAGACAGATGTCAAGACAGACGACCAGACAGACGTGCAGACAGATGTCAAGACAGACGTCCGGTCAGAGGTCCAGACAGACGTCAAGAGAAACGTCAGGACAGACGTCCAGACAGACGTCCATACAGACGTCAATGCAGACGTCAAGACAGACGTCCAGACAGACATCAAGACAGACGTCCATACAGGCAGACATCCATACAGACAGATGTCCAGACAGATGTCAAGACAGACGTCCGGACAGACAGACGTCCTGACAGACGTCAAGCCAGACGTCAAGACAAACGTGCATACAGACGCCCAGACAGACGTCCATACCGACAAATGTCCAGACAGACGTCAAAACAGATGTCTAGACAGACAGATGTCAAGACAGACGTCAAGACTGACGTCCCTACAGACATACCTCCAGACTGATGTCCAGACAGATAGACGTCCATAGAGAGAGACGTCCAGACAGATGTCAAGACAGACATCAAGAAAGACGTCAAGAAAGACAGACGTCCAGACAGACAGATGTCAAGACAGATGTCCAGACAGACATCAAGACAGGCGTCCAGACAGACAGACGTCAATACAGACGTCCATACAGACAGACCTCCTGACAGACGTAAAGACTGATGTCAAGACAGACGTCCAGACAGACAGTCGTCAAGACAGACGTCCAGACAGAAAGACGTCAAGTAGGCGTCCAGACAGACGTCCAGACAGACGTCAAGAGAGATGTTCAGACAGACAGAGGTCAGGACAGAAGTCCAGACAGACAGACGTCAGGACAGACGTCCAGACAGACAGATGTCAAGACATACGTCAAGCCAGACGTCCAGGCAGACATCAAGACAGACGTCAAGACAGATGTCCAGACAGACAGACGTTAAGGCAGACGTCAAGGCAGACGTCCAGACAGACGTCCAGACAGACGTCAAGAGAGACAGATGTCAAGACAGACGTCCAGACAGACGTCAAGACAGACAGACATCAAGACAGACGTCCAGACAAACAGACGTCAAGACAGACACCCAGACAGACGTCAAGACAGACGTCTGGTCAGAGGTCCAGACACACGTCAAGACAAACGTCAAGACAGATGTCCAGACAGACAGACGTCAAGACAAATGTCAAGACAGACGTCCATACAAACAGACGTCCAGACAGACGTCCAGACAGACGTCCAGACAGACGTGTAGACAGACAGATGTCAAGACAGACGTCAAGACTGACGTCCATACAGCCAATTGTCCAGACAGATGTCAAGACGGACAGACGTCCATACAGAGAGACGTCCAGACAGACGTCAAGACAGACATCAAGACTGACGTCAAGACAGACAGACGTCCAGACAGACAGATGTCAAGACAGACGTCCAGACAGACGTCAAGACAGACGTCCAGACCAACAGACGTCAAGACAGACATCAAGAGAGACGCAGGACAGACATCCAGACAGACAGACGTTAAGACGGACATCCAGACAGACGTCCAGACAGACGTCCAGACAGACAAACGTCAAGAAAGACGTTCATACAGACAGACGTCCAGACAGACGCCAAGACAGACAGACGTCAGGACAGACGTCCAGACAGATGTCAAGACAGATGTTTAGATAGACAGAGGTCAGGACAGACATCCAGACAGACATACATCAGGACAGACATCTAGACAGACAGACGTCATGACAGACAGACGTTCAGACAGACGTCAAGACAGACATCAAGACAGATGTCAAGACAGACGTCCTGACAGACGTCAAGGCAGACGTCCAGACAGATAGACGTCAAGACATACGTCAATACGGACATCAAGGTAGACGTCAAGACAGACGTCCGGAGAGACGTCCAGACAAACTGTCGTCAAGACAGACGTCCTGTCAGAGGTCCAGACAGACGTCAAGACAAACGTCAGGACAGACGTCCACACAGACGTCTGTCCTGACGTTCTGTGACAGACGTCCACACAGACGTCTGTCACAGAACGAGCGCTAAAAACGGGCGCGCCGCCAAATTCTTGCGATAACGGGCGGGAGAAACGCCGCGAGGTTAAAAGACAAAAAAAGGAAAGCAAACGTCCAAGGCTCCCCGGGCGCGTGCTCTCCCCTCGGAAGCGTGGCTTCGCTGACGAACCTCCTCACCCCACATCGGCGGCCCAGCAAGCCCGCGATTTTTCTAGAACGAAAGGGGCGTGGTCATACCGAGTTGAATCATCCTCCGGGGAGGGCAGTCGAACCGTCTCGCGCCGGTAGGGACGAAGCCGGAGATGAAGAGGATTTCCACCTGAGGGATGAAGGCTCAAGCTACAGGCAAGAGCGTGTGTTTACCGCTATCGAGCGAAGACGCATGGCAACAGCTGTGGGTGTGAAGCCGACGTGTTCCGGCGAAGAAGTTGAAGTTTAAAGAGTGGCCAATTGAAGACCGGAGGTTTCCTGGAAGAGAAACTTCGAGGGCTGCGGAACGACAACAACGCTGGACTTTGAATGAGTGATTCTCGGAAGAGTATCATCTAACCTTTGGTTCCAAGAACTTTGGACTAAATAGGTTTTCTATCTCTTTAGTCTTTAAGTGTCTTGGTTGTTCAATGCATGCGACTGCATTGTAGTGCGTATTGTTGTCCGTGTCCGTTGTTTCAAGTGTGGCTGATTGTATTGTGTAGTACGTTGATTGATTGGTTTGATTGGTGACATATTGTATGCAACTATTGTGGAGTGTGCATTTTTTTGTATTGTTTTCGATCTGCCATTATTGAGAATATAATTTTGTTTGTTTATCAACTCTCGACTCTGACTTGTTCTTTGGGCCACAGCCGGCGTCTGCTGGCGCACCAACAAGGACCACTTCTAAATTGTCCACGCTTTCGTGGTGCGGTTCGGGGGGCCGATACTTCGGCTCTTGGAATTAGCCCGGCGATCGCCTCCCTAATAACGGGACCGGTGTGAAAACGTCAAGACAGACGTCCAGACAGACGTCCAGACAGACAGATGTCATGACAGACGTCCATACAGACAGACCTCCAGACAGACGTCAAGGCAGACGTCAAGACAGACGTCCAGACAGACAGACAGACATCAAGACAGACAGACGTCCAGACAGACGTCCTGACAGACAGACGTCAAGACAGACGTCCAGACAGACAGACCTCAAGACAGACGTCCAGACAGACAGACCTCAAGACAGACGTCCAGACAGACCAACATCAAGACAGACGTCCAGAGAGACGTCAAGATAGACGTCCAGACAGACAAACGTCAAGAAAGATGTCCATACAGACAGACGTCAATACAGATGTTTAGACCGACAGAGGTCAGGACAGACGTCCAGACAGACAGACGTCAGAACAGATGTCCAGACAGACAGACGTCTTGAACGACAGACTTCAAGACAGACGTCCAGACAGATGTTCAGACAGACATCAAGACAGATGTCAAGACAGACGTCATGACAGACGTCCAGACAGATGGCCAGACAGACGTCCAGAAAGACGTAAAGACCGACAGACGTCAAGACAGACGTCCAGACAGACAAACGTCAAGAAAGACGTTCATACAGACAGACGTCCAGACAGACGCCAAGACAGACAGACGTCAAGACAGACATCCAGACAGATGTCAAGACAGATGTTTAGACAGACAGAGGTCAGGACATTGTCAAGACCGACAGTCGTCAGGACAGACGTCCAGACAGACACACGTCAAGACAGACAGACATCAAGACAGACGTTCCAACAGACGTGCCGACAGACGTCAAGGCAGACGTCCAGACAGACAGACTTCAAGACATACGTCAAGACAGACGTCCAGGCATACGTCAAGACAGACAGACGTCCAGGCAGACAGACGTTAAGGCAGACGTCCAGACAGACAGACGTTAAGGCAGACATCAAGGCAGATGTCCAGATAGATGTTTATACAGACAGACGTCCAGACAGACGTCAAGACAGACAGACGTCGAGACAGACGTCAAGACAGACGTCCAGACAAACAGACGTCAAGACAGACGTCCAGACAGGCGTCCATACAGACAGACGTCCAGACAGACGTCAAGACAGACGTGTAGACAGACAGATGTCAAGACAGACGTCAAGACTGACGTCCATACAGACAAACGTCCAGACAGACGTCCATACAGAGAGACGTCCAGACAGACGTCAAGATAGATATCAAGACAGACGTCAAGAAAGACAGATGTCCAGACAGACAGATGTCAAGACAGATGTCCAGACAGACGTCCAGACAGACAGATGTCAATACAAAGGTTCATACAGACAGACGTCCAGACAGACGTCAAGAGAGATGTCAAGACAGACGTCCAGACAGACAGAGGTCTAGACAGACGTCCAGGCAGACGTCAAGACAGACAGATGCCAAGACAGACGTCAAGACTGACGTCCATACAGACAGACGTCCATGCAGAGAGACGTCCAGACAAACGTCAAGACAGACATCAAGACAGACGTCAAGACCGACAGACGTCCAGACAGACAGACATCCAGACAGACGTCCAAACAGACGTCAAGACAGACGTCCAGACAGACGTCAGGACAGACGTCCATACAGACACACGTCCAGACAGACGTTAAGACAGACAGACATCAAGACAGACGTCCAGACAGACAGACGTCAAGACAGGCATCCATACAGACAGACGTCAAGACAGACGTCCAGACAGACCGACGTCAAGACAGACATCAAGACAGATGTCCAAACAGACAGACGTCAAGAAAGACGGCCATACAGACAGACGTCCAGACAGGCGCCAAGGCAGACCGACCCCAAGACAGACAGACGTCCAGACAGACGTCAAGACAGACGTCCAGACAGACGTCAGGACAGACGTCCAGACGGACGTCAGGAAAGACGTCCAGACAGACGTTAAGACAGACGTCAACACAGATGACCAGACAGACGTCCAGACAGACAGACGTCCAGACAGACGTCATGACAGACGTCCGGTCAGAGGTCAAGACAGACGTCAAGACGAAAGTCCATACAGACGCCAATACAGACGTCCTGACAGACGTCCAGACACACAGACGTAAAGACAGACGTCCATACTGGCAGACGTCCAGACAGACGTCAAGACAGACGTCAATGCAGACGTCCAGACAGACGTCCAGACAGACAGACGTCAAGACAGACGTCCATACAGGCAGACGTCATGACAGACAGACGTCAAGACAGACAGATGTCCAGACAGACAGACGTCAAGACAGACGTCAAGACAGACGTCCAGACACAGACGTCAACACAGACGTCCGGACAGACAGACGTCAAGACAGACGTCAGGACAGACGTCGGGACAAACGTCCAGACAGACAGACGTCAAGACAGACGTCCAGACAGGCAGACATAGAGACAGACGTCCAGACAGAGAGACGTGAAGACAGGCGTCTAGACATACAGACGTCAGGACAGACGCCCAGACAGACGTCCAGACAGACAGATGTCCAGACAGACATCAAGACAGACGTCCGGTCAGACATCAAGACAGATGTCCGGTCAGAGGTCCAGACAGACGTCAAGACAAGCATCAGGACAGACATCCAGACAGATGTTAGGAATGACGTCCAGACAGACAGACGTCATGACAGACGTCCATACAGACAGGCGTCCAGACAGACGTCTTTACAGACGTCCAGACAGACGTCAATACAGACGTCCAGACAGACGTGAAGACAAACGTTAAGACAGACGTCCATATAAACAGACATCAAGACAGACGTCCATACAGACAGACGTTCATACAGACGTCCAGAAAGACGTCAAGACAGACGTCCAGGCAGACGTCAGGACAGACGTCAAGGCAGACGTCAAGAGAGACGTCTAGACAGACAGACGTCCAGACAGACGTCAGGACTGACAGACGTCAAGACAGACGTCCAGACACACATCAAGACAGATGTGAAGACAGACGTCATGACAGACGTCCAGACAGACGTCCAGACAGACAGACGGCAGTGCAGTAGTCCATACAGACAGACGTTCATACAGACGTCCAGAATGACGTCAAGACAGACGTCCAGGCAGACGTCAGGACAGATGTCCAGGCAGACGCACATCAAGATAGATGTCAAGACAGACGTCATGACAGACGTTCAGACAGACGTCCAGACAGACAGACGTCCAGGCAGACGTCCGGACAGACAGACGTCAAAACAGACGACAGGACAGGTGTCAAGACAGACGCCAAGACAGACGTCCAAACAGACCGACGTCAAGACAGACGTCAAGACAGACGTCCAGACAGAGAGACGTCAAGAAAGACGTCCATGCAGACAGACGTCCAGACAGACGCCAAGACAGACAGACTTCCAGACAGACGTCAAGACAGAGGTTTAGACAGACAGAGGTCAGGACAGACGTCCAGACAGCAGACATCAGGACAGACGTCCAGACAGACAGAAGTCATGACAGACATTCAGACAGACGTCCAGACAGACGTCAGGACAGACGTCCAGACAGACGTCAGGACAGACGTCCAGACAGACGTCAGGAGAGACGTCCAGACAGACGTCAAGACAGACGTCCAGACAGACGTCCAGACAGACAGACGTCAAAACAGACGTACAGACAGACAGACGTCAGGGCAGACGTCAAGACAAAAGTCCATACAGACGTCAATACAGACGTCCAGACAGACGTCCAAACACACAGACGTAAAGACAGACGTCCATACTGGCAGACGTCCAGACAGACGTCAAGACAGACGTCAATGCAGACGTCCAGACAGACGTCCAGACAGACAGACGTCAAGACAGACGTCCATACAGGTAGACGTCATGACAGACAGACGTCCAGACAGACGTCAAGACAGACAGATGTTCAGACAGACAGACGTCAAGACAGACGTCCAGGCAGACGTCAGGGCAGATGTCCAGGCAGACGTCAAGAAAGACGTCTAACAGACAGACGTCATGACTGATAGACGTCCAGACCGACGTCAAGACAGACGTCAAGACAGACGTCCAGACACACATCAAGACAGATGTCAAGACAGACGTCATGACAGACGTTCAGACAGACGTCCAGACAGACAGACGTCCAGACTGACAGACATCAAGACAGACGTCCCGACAGACATCAAGGCTCCAGACAGACAGACGTCAGGGCAGACGTCCAGACAGACAGACGTCAAGACAGACAGACGACAAGACAGATGTCAAGACAAACAGACGTCAAGACAGACGCCCAGACAGACGTCCAGACAGACAAACCTCCAGACAGATGTCAAGACAGATGTCAAGACAGACGTTCAGACAGACAGAGGTCTAGACAGACGTCCAGGCAGACGTCAAGACAGACAGATGCCAAGACAGACGTCCAGACAGACAGACGTCAAAACAGACGTCAGGACAGGCGTCCATACAGACAAATGTCAAGACAGACGCCAAGACAGACGCCAAGACAGACAGACTTCCAGACAGACGTCAAGACAGAGGTTTAGACAGACAGAGGTCAGGACAGACGTCCAGACAGCAGACATTAGGACAGACGTCCAGACAGACAGACGTCATTACAGACGTTCAGACAGACGTCCAGACAGACGTCAAGACAGATGTCCAGACAGACGTCAGGACAGACGTCCAGACAGACGTCAGGAGAGACGTCCAGACAGACGTCAAGACAGACGTCCAGACAGACGTCCACACAAACAGACATCAAGACAGACATAGAGACAGACACACATCAGGGCAGACGTCCAGACGGACAGACGTCAAGACAGACGTCCAGACAGACGTCCCGACAGACAGACGTCAAGAGAGACGTCCGGACAGACAGACGTCAGGACAGACAGACGTCAGGACAGACGTCAGGACAACGTCCAGACAGACAGACGTCATGACAGACGTCCAGACAGGCAGACGTCAAGACAGACGTCCAGACAGACAGACGTGAAGACAGACGTCCAGACATACAGACGTCAAGACAGACGCCAGGACAGACGTCCAGACAGACATCAAGACAGATGTCAAGGACACACGACCAGACAGACGTGCAGACAGATGTCAAGACAGAGGTCCAGACAAACAGACGTCATGACAGACGTCAATACAGACAGACGTCCAGACAGACGTCCATACAGACGTCAATGCAGACGTCAAGACAGACGTCCAGACAGACAGACATCAAGACAGACGTCCATACAGGCAGACGTCCATACAGACAGATGTCCAGACAGACGTCAAGACAGACGTCCGGACAGACAGACGTCCTGACAGACGTCAAGCCAGACGTCAAGACATTTGTGCATACAGACGTCCAGACAGACGTCCATACCGACAAACGTCCAGACAGACGTCAAGACAGATGTCTAGACAGACAGATGTCAAGACAGACGTCAAGACTGACGTCCATACAGGCATACCTCCAGACTGATGTCCAGACAGACAGACGTCCATAGAGAGAGACGTCCAGACAGATGTCAAGACAGACATCAAGAAAGACGTCAAGAAAGACAGACGTCCAGACAGACAGATGTCAAGACAGATGTCCAGACAGACATCAAGACAGGCGTCCAGACAGACAGACGTCAATACAGACGTCCATACAGACAGACCTCCTGACAGACGTCAAGACTGATGTCAAGACAGACGTCCAGACAGACAGTCGTCAAGACAGACGTCCAGACAGAAAGACGTCAAGTAGGCGTCCAGACAGACGTCCAGACAGACGTCAAGAGAGATGTTCAGACAGACAGAGGTCAGGACAGAAGTCCAGACAGACAGACGTCAGGACAGACGTCCAGACAGACAGATGTCAAGACATACGTCAAGCCAGACGTCCAGGCAGACATCAAGACAGACGTCAAGACAGATGTCCAGACAGACAGACGTTAAGGGAGACGTCAAGGCAGACGTCCAGACAGACGTCCATAGAGACAGACGTCCAGACAGACGTCAAGAGAGACAGATGTCAAGACAGACGTCCAGACAGACGTCCAGACAGACAGACGTCAAGACAGACAGACGTCAAGACAGACGTCCAGACAAACAGACGTCAAGACAGACACCCAGACAGACGTCAAGACAGACGTCTGGTCAGAGGTCCAGACACACGTCAAGACAAACGTCAAGACAGACGTCCAGACAGACAGACGTCAAGACAAATGTCAAGACAGACGTCCATACAAACAGACGTCCAGACAGACGTCCAGACAGACGTCCAGACAGACGTGTAGACAGACAGATGTCAAGACAGACGTCAAGACTGACGTCCATACAGCCAATTGTCCAGACAGATGTCAAGACGGACAGACGTCCATACAGAGAGACGTCCAGACAGACGTCAAGACAGACATCAAGACTGACGTCAAGACAGACAGACGTCCAGACAGACGTCAAGACAGACGTCCAGACCGACAGACGTCAAGACAGACATCAAGAGAGACGCAGGACAGACATCCAGACAGACAGACGTTAAGACGGACATCCAGACAGACGTCCAGACAGACGTCCAGACAGACAAACGTCAAGAAAGACGTTCATACAGACAGACGTCCAGACAGACGCCAAGACAGACAGACGTCAGGACAGACGTCCAGACAGATGTCAAGACAGATGTTTAGATAGACAGAGGTCAGGACAGACGTCCAGACAGACATACGTCAGGACAGACATCCAGACAGACAGACGTCATGACAGACAGACGTTCAGACAGACGTCAAGACAGACATCAAGACAGATGTCAAGACAGACGTCAAGACAGACGTCTTGACAGACGTCAAGGCAGACGTCCAGACAGATAGACGTCAAGACATACGTCAATACGGACATCAAGGTAGACGTCAAGACAGACGTCCGTAGAGACGTCCAGACAAACTGTCGTCAAGACAGACGTCCTGTCAGAGGTCCAGACAGACGTCAAGACAAACGTCAGGACAGACGTCCACACAGACGTCTGTCCTGACGTTCTGTGACAGACATCCACACAGACGTCTGTCACAGAACGAGCGCTAAAAACGGGCGCGCCGCCAAATTT
>WOVY01012568.1:0-26891 GCA_013436015.1 Rhipicephalus annulatus | reverse complement strand
AAAAACAAACATGTGCAAAATGTGGTGATCATGAGCACCAACAGAGAGCTGTACTTTCCACAGCAACAGAGTGCCCTAACTGTCAGGGCCGCACGCAGCGTACTCGCGGACATGTGAATTTGCAAAAAGGAAAGAAAAATTTCCAGACAAAAGTAATGGAAAACATCACATTCTCTGAAGCCCGGAAGAAGGTGTCGCTCTTCTCCGGAAGGACGTACGCCGACGCAGCGCGCCGGGGGGCCGGGCGGCGTCTAGTGACGGTGGGCACGCAATACAGCTTTGCTGATGCGTGCACATCTTTGCCCCCCACCAAGCAGCCACAGGCTGCGCCAACCTCTCACGTCCCGGAGGTCGAACTTCATCAGACCCCAGGGACACAAAGACAAACTGAGACACCTGTCTCTTCTGACAAACCTCCATTAGCTTCTTCCGGTCTACCGGAGGCAATGGAAGTGACACCAGGATCCTCAGCGTCTAAGATGCTGACGGAATCCCCCCAAAAGAGGCGGGGCTCCATAGATCGCCTCAGAGGGAAAAGACACCCGCCAGTGAAGCCTCCTAATAGAGGCAGCGAAGTATGAATAAGTCCACGCTCTTTTCCTCATTCATAAAAATGGCTGCCGAAAATATCATCCAATGGAACTGCCGAGGCGCACTTAAGAACTTAGACGACATCTATGAAATATTTGCACAACACCACCAAACATACTTTGCTTACAGGAAACACACCTAAAACCCACACACACTAGCTTTTTGAAAAGATATGTGGTATACCGAAAGGACAGACAGGGCACTACACATTCATCTGGTGGTGTCGCCATCGTGGTGCAAAAAGCAGTTCCGTCTCAAAGCCTCACTCTGGTTACCGGCTTAGAAGCAGTGGCAATACGAACCCTAATTTTTGGACGAGTAACAACAGTGTGTTTCACTATACATCCCTCCAGACTACCAACTTCTACTAAAGAATTTGAAGCACTCATCGATCAGCTTCCGCATCCATTTCTGTTGGTCGGAGATCTTAACGCGCACCACCCTTTATGGGATGTAGAAGAACAGATTCTCGAGGCTCCTTAATTGAAAACTTTCTGTTGTCCTCCGGCTCCTGTATATTTAACAAAAAAGAGCCAACATATTTTAATGCAGCGCACAATTCATACACAGCAATAGATCTTGCTATCGGATCTCCTTCACTCTTGGCAACCACTGAGTGGGCTGTAATTCATAACCTCTATGGAAGTGATCATTTTCCTGTTTGTGTAAAATACAAAGAAAATACGAGTACAATGACTGTGAATGTAACCAGGTTTCGAGAACAGGGTGCGAACTGGACGAAATTCCGAAAACTCTCAAAACTATCGCGCTCATCAATTGAAACCCTAGGCATCGATGAATCTGAAGCGTTGGTCACACTGCACATTATACAGGCCGCAGAGCAATCTATCCCACATACATGTAACAATACACGGAACAAAAGACGACCTTGGTGGAACTCTGAGTGCAAAAATGCTCGTGACAATCAAAACAAAGCATGGTCGAAATTCCGCAGGTATCCTACAGTCGAAAACTTGGTGAATTTTAAGCGTGCGAAAGCAAACGGTAGACGTGTCCGACCGAGAATCTAAACGACAGAGCTGGCAATCCTTTCTCTCATCGGTGAACTCTTACACTGACACGCATAAGGTGTATAACAGAGTAAGAGCACTCCAAGGGGTACAGCACTCATCCGTTGCCCCTTGTTAGTGTTGCTGGTGATACACTGGAACACCAGGCAGATGCCTTAGGCCAACATTTCGAGTATATTTTCAGCTCTTCACATTATACAGACTCCCTTTAGGCGATACAAACTTGCCGAGGAACGTAAACCTATTCGTGATGACAGGCCATCGGCAGGAGGGTACAATGCCCCCTTTACTATAGGTGAACTAAAGGCAGCACTGGCAAAGTGCGGCAGCTCAGCAGCGGGCTCGGACAGGATTACTTACGGCATGCTGAAACACCTACACGAAGAAACGCTTGACGTCATCCTCATTCTTTTCAACAATGTATGGTCCTCTGGGCGTCTGCCCATGACCTGGAAAAAGGCAGTTATCATACCCATTCTTAAACAAGGAAAAGAAGCCACACTTGCTGCTAGTTACAGGCCAATAGCGCTGACCAGCCTGTTTGGGCAAGGTGTTCGAAAAATGGTGAATCGCCCGCCTTATGTATTACCTTGAATACAATGGCCTCCTTGATCGTCATCAAGCTGGATTCAGGTCTGGCCGCTCGACAACTGACCAACTGGTAGCATTTGAATCCTATGTTAGAGATGCCTTCATTCATAAACAACACTGCCTATCTGTATTTTTTGACTTGGAAAAGGCTTACGACACGACATGGCGTTATGGCATTCTCCGTGACCTGCGATCTTTTGGAGTGTCAGGAAATATGCTGAATACTATTGAAAGCTACCTTTCTGACCGTACATTTGTGGTTCGTGTTGGTAATGCCTTATCGAAGTGGTTTACGCAAGAGAATGGCGTACCGCAGGGTGGTGTTCTTAGCTGCACACTATTCATCGTAAAAATGAACTCCATAAACACCATACTGCCTAAAACAATCTCCTACTCTGTATATGTGGATGACATTCAGATCAGCTTCAAATCATGCAACATAGCCACGTGTGAACGTCAGATTCAGTTGGCAGTAAACAAGCTGTCAAGCTGGGCAGACAAAAATGGGTTTAAGTTTACTGTGACAAGACTGTTTGCGTACTCTTCTCAAAACTACGTGGCATAAGGCCGCCCCCCAACATTTCAATTAATGGACAAACCATAACTACCAAAAAAGATCACAAATTTCTAGGTGTTTGTGGTTGATGAAAAGCTCAGCTTTGTTACACATATCAAACAGCTACGACTAAAGTGCCTGAAAGCCTTAACCTGCTCAAGATTCTCTCGCATCAGTCATGGGGCACAGACCGTGACTGTCTACTCAACCTTCTCAACAGTGTTGTGCTATCGCGCATCGATTACGGCTCGGTAGTTACGAGTCAGCTTCAAGATCTGCATTGAAGATGCTTGACCCAGTGCACCACCTTGGGCTCCGGCTGGCCAGCGGTGCTTTCCGAACCAGCCCGACAGCCAGCCTGTATGTTGAGACAGACCGGTGGTCACTAGAACGGCGACGTCAGTTTACAAGTGTCACGTATGCCACCAAGGTGCTTTCCCATGTCGACCACCCAGCTCGCGCGCTATTGCAGGATACATCGAACGCCCTCCTGTTTTCGAGGCGACCATCAGCTACGCCACCGTATTCCCTCAGAGTGGCCTCACACTTTGGAAATATGCACATACCGGTCTCCAATCTCCAACTAACCTCTCACAAGGACACTGTGGCACCATGGGAAATGCAGGCTATCGATTGTGACTTGTCATTCCTAGAGGTAGGAAAAAATGGTCACCCAGTAGCAATCGATCAACACTTCAAGTACCTGCAGGCAAAATACAGGTGTGCTGAGTACTACACTGATGCTTCCAAGTCCTCGGCCGTCGCATGTGCTGCATACGGCCCAGCGTACTCTGAATCTGCAACAATGAATGAACATACCAGCATATTTACTGCTGAGTGCTATGGCATACTGCTAGCTGTAAGGCACATCTTAAAGAAGAAAGAACCAGCCTCCATCATATACACAGATTCCCTCAGTGCAGTGACTGCGTTGTCTTCCGCAAAGACACATAAAAATCCAGTGACTAATACCCTTCTAAACTGCCTCATGTCAGCCCACAGATCCAACCTGAAAATCACGCTATGCTGGATTCCGGGACACTGCAACATAGCTGGCAATGAGGCAGCGGACCAACTTGCGAAGTCCGCTGCACTCCGCCCAACAGTAGACGTAGCCGTCATCCCGTATGAGGACTTGAGGCCGCTAATCAGAAACCGAATGCGTAAGCAATGGCAAGATGAATGGAACGCAGCAAATTCAAACAAACTGCACTTAGTAAAGCCAAGAATAGGAAGATATCTGACTGAAAAACGTAACAGGCACCAAGAGGTTGCACTGTGCAGACTTAGGATCGGTCATACACATGCAACACACTCGCACCTTTTAAAGAACTCTCCAGCACCACATTGTGCAAAATGTGGTGATGAGCTGTCTGTCGTTCACGTTCTAATTACCTGTCCGTACCTCGAACCAGAAAGATTGTGTCACTTTTCAAAGTTGTACAAATGTCACATTCCGCCTCATCCACAATTTTTTCTTGGAGACGATCCCTTGTTTCCCCCAAAAGTAGTCTTGAAGTTTTTAGCTAGTGTAGGCTTCTTACATTCCATAACATATTCTCACTAATCTCAGCTTCCTCTCAATCCTGAGGGAACCGCTGAGACTTTTTTTTTATCAATGTCATGCAGCGCGCACTCCTTGTCTTGACAAGGACTGTTGACGACACGGCATAAAACCCATAAGCGTAGCCCGTTTTAAACCCATCACACATAGTCACTACACCGAAGTTTAAGCTCTATACACTACTCTTTTACTCTTGCCACCCTGAGTAGACTTTTTATAATCAAATCGACCAAAAACCGTGTGTTTGGCGCTCTTTGGCCTGAGTTGCCCTTGCGCCACTAAAATCGACCATCATCATCATAAAACAGTGCTGGTTGTTTGTACGTTGCATTCATGGAAAGTACTTCAGTGATGTGATCGTGTTCATCCAGAAGGCTTTATCGTTCTTCTTTTCACCAGCCCATCTATCTGCTCTGGAAATCGCTCCAATTTCGAAGTCCTCAGTAGCATCGCTGTCATCATCTGATACACTTTATACAAAAATGATTCATGCAAAGTTCACGTTTCATAACTGATAAGAAACATTGGTGCAACGGCTGCCCATTAAAGCATTAACCGGCTTTAGTGCACTCCCAACATTTACCGTGTCTTTATCACATATAGCTTCATTGTCTATTGGTACTCAATTATAACTTACATCTGTTGCAAACTTTTTGCTAGTTTCCAGCACTCTGACGCTCAAGTTTTCATCCTTTCTGTTGTTTACTTATGTGTTTTTGTTTTTATGTATTTTACTAAATCAGTCGATGTTAACCACTGGGATAGCTTTGCATGGTCTCTATGCCGGGCAAAGGAAACCAAGTGAGACAGAGCAATCAGGGGATCCAACATTACATCTTAACTGATTGTCTTTCCAGAATGAGCTACAGACAGCTGGAGGAGTCCGTCGATCAGTGGATGCGGGAGATGAAAGAGCTGGAGAAGAGCTTCATTGACCAGGCCACTCTGGTGAGTGCAGCAAATGATGACATGAACCGCTCCGCAGCCATGAAAAGCTGAAATTATTCGCGCATGTTTATTTCCTTGTCATAAGATAATTAAAGTTGTTTGTTTTATATTTTTTGTTAGGAGCAGCCTTGATTGTACTAGTTGCGACTCTTCTAACATAGTTGGACCAAGTTTCATAGTAAAACTGTTGCAAAGAACACTGGCGTGAAGGGACACTGACTGCATCACGATACCTCAGTTGCCAGACAAGAAGCTTTTTTTTGGATTACACGTGCGGCGCAGCGAATTAAATGTAGCCAAGTCTAGTATACCAGAACAGCGTAATAGGTAGCAGGAGCCATACTGCTGGCTTTTTAGGAGTGAAGCTCCTCAGGCCGTGGGACATTCCCTCCTTTGTATGTGGTATGTAGCCACCTGTAGTCTATGACTTGCTCCATAGATGGGATTGTGTGTATATGTCCTTGGGAATAACATAACTGGATGGCATTAGTGGTTTCCACAGCATATCCACGGGAGTGAATGATGATGAGTGGGGCGAAGCATCCTTCTGTCCGTCTGTGTGTCCAACCATCCGTGCGTCCATATACTAACCCGTCCGTCCGTGCTTTCGTCAGGCGTCCCGTCCGTTCGCCTGTATGTCCGTGCTTCTATCCGTTTGTCCATCTGTCTGTCCATACATGCTTCCATCTGTCTGTACGTCCGTGCTTCTGTCCATCCATCTGTCTATTTGTCTGTCTGTACATGCTTCAATCCGTCCTTCTGTCTGTCTGCCCGTCCTTGTTTCTGTCTGTCTGCCCGTCTGTGCTTCTGTCTGTCCATCTGTGCTTCCGCCCGTCCAGACTGATAGACACATGAACGGACGGACGTTTTGCCCTACTCATCATCATTCACTCCGTGGATATGCTGTTATTTTTTTACATGCCAAAACCATGATGCGATTATGAGAGCTGTCGTTACATTACAATGTTATGGGGCACGATGTTACGTTATACACGGTATTCTCAGGTGCTGTTGACTCTGCGGAAAAGATTTAGGTCTTAACAGAACAGGGTCTGCCTGTGAAGTAACAACGAGACTGGGTCAAGTTTGCTCGGGCGTTACACATGGAGTACGACATAGCCCCCACGCTACAAAGGCTCTCACAAAGTCTTCGTTGAGACTTCTACTAGAGACTCTGTAACTCAGCTGGCGGGAACATCATCAAAACAGTGACCTTTGTGACTTCTCATAATCTTCGAAAAAAGAAAGAAATCTGCCGGGCTCACATCAAGGCTGATACAGTCCTGATACAGCACTGATATGAGTCTGCCAGACTTCCGCTTCCCAAAGCTGATGCAAAGCTATTGATAGGTCACCATTTCCTTGGCGTTTTTTCCCATCTGGTGGATCATCACAGAGTCGCTAAAATCGGTCTCAAAAGCTGACTTTGCGGGAGCTTTAGCGGCGTGGGGGTCGCGTTGTACTTACCGTATCGACAACAAACGAAACTGCTGTGAAGAAATTAAAAGACATGCTGATCCAATCAATAAATATCCTTTTTTACCAGACCCGCTCTCATTAATACAGATTTAACGTGCTTTTTGGTGTTGGTTGGCTCATACTCCGCAAATAGGAATTCACGGTGTAGCGTCCCTTAACTGCAGCAAAGCAACCTTTACAGGTGGTTACAAGCCAATTACTATACCCCTATTTGTTAATTTTGAATACTTTGAAATTTCTCATAAATTAATTTCAAATCGAAGTGAATTTGTGTATTTGAAGTGCTCAAATATTTGAACAAGACAAGTGATTATCTTTCACACAGACTATGTCAAATGTCGGCAAGCTTGTTCATTCAGCATTCTGCTCGATGCATGCGTGCGTGTGTGCATGCAGGTGAATGCCAGGGATCGTGCGGTGCTTGCGAGCGTCGATCGAGTGGGCCAGCTCAGCTTAAAGGTGAAGAGTGCGCAGCTTCATCAGAAGCAGCTAGTACACGGGCTAGACTATGTGGCCGCCCAGCAAAACGAGCTCGAGCGGCTGCTGGCACCTCTCGAGGCTGCAATGAACCAGGCGCCTACCTTGTCGGTTCAGCAGCATGCCGACCTAGAGCGTGAGGTGACGTGAGTGTCGCAGTTCATCTGATGATTCCCTAGTGAAAATGGCCTATCGAAAACCAATAGCCTGTCGGATTATTGAACATATTGGTCTATAGGACCTCTATTGGTCTATTAGTGTACTGGTCTATTGGTGCTCCATAAACCTATTGCATATTGATTTATTAGTGTTTTGGTCTATTGGTGCTCCATAAACCTATTGCATATTGGTCTATTGGAGTGTTTAGTCTCGTATATGTCTATTGGCATTCTATTTGTCTCTTAGTACTATACTTGTGAACTGGAACTCTATTGGCCCATTTCTCAGCCGAGAAGTCGAGGTTTTGGAAATAAAATATTGGGCATTTGAGGACTGCATTATAGCAGCGCCTCTATAAAACAAACAAAAAATCATTTCAATTGAGGCGTGTGTTATATTTATAAATACTACAAGATCATTTAATCAAATCGGCAATCTTCGCCGCAACAAGCTTTCCAAGCGTTCTGTTCTTCTTCGTCCAATGTATGCACCTGCACCACTTCTCCAGGTAGTGCCTGAAAAGAAAAGCAAATATGAAATACCAGGAATTGGGAAGGAAATTCTTTAGAAGTTCTACTGAAAAAAATTAAGCATTTGAATAAAAAGAATGTGCAGATACATAATACTGTAGAATCAGCATAAGAGAAATTCCAGTGGGCTGGCAGTAGGTAACAACTTTCACACGGTGAGGACGGATATTTTGTCACATCTATACAGCGGATCGATTATGCTTGTGTCCCAGAAACAAAACCTCGGTCACTTGTGTGGCCACCTGTGGGAAAGGCGAAACAGCACAAGACAAAACTGATCCCAAGGTCTCAGCTTCCGGCACTAAATTAGAGCCTCTCTACTGCAACCATGTATGCTACAGAACAGGGTTCCGTATTATTGGTAGGACAGCAGCACAGAATTTTTCGTTCGCAATAAGCTTATTGCCTCTCCCCGAAGTGTATTATTATTATTGAACGAAGACGATTCCATATTTCAGTCTTTCAATGCGCAAGTCGATAACGTCCCTCTATGCCAGTGTCTGTACATATGAACAGCCCACACTCTGTTCAAAAGTGTTGTGCTGTAGAGGGAAAAAATGCCGAAAAAACATTGGTTCCAAATCTGCATGTTACACCGCAAATGTAGTCAAAAGACGATAGTCTTGCATCTGGAGAGAGTGAACAAACCGTTTATTTGATATTATGCAAAGAAAATCGGTGAATGGTATTCTGGAGGCGCTGCGTTGGAGTGCCTTGAGCGTGTAGTGAAGGCCAACGAGCGCATCGTGGCACATTAGACACAAGCGCCATCTGGCAGTTATCTTGGAAAACGGAGGCGTGCAGCCCGCGGAGAAAGATGCTCGCCTGTCTCGGAAGTGATAAGGTGTAAAACGCAAGTCGACGGGCAGGTGCCACCACCGTGGCGTTGTAGCAAAGCGTTTGTAAACACCTTTTTGAGCATCGTGCTGCGCTGTTAGCGCAGCGCGATAAACATTACATTTCTTAGAGTTACTTGTGTGTGCCTCTTCTAATATAAAGGCAGACATACAAAACTTCTAAGTGTTGTTATGGTGCCTCAGATATGCGCAATAATTGCTTTTTAATTGACAATCGCACAAATATGAACGCTAAACCTTGGGCAGTATTGGTGAGCGCTGCGAATGGAGTTAGCCGTTCGGTGCCGTTTTGAGGTATCGTTCGGGCAAACAAACAGACAAATGCACACACAGACAGACCAAAATTTTTTCGTCGCAGGTGCCCAAGAAAGAATATCATCTTTAAAAAACGAGGCTGCCAAGCATTTTCACCGGAGCACATTGAAGAACACCGGGGCCCTTCACTATGGCGTTTCTCATAATCATATCGTGGTTCTGGCACGTGAAACCCCACGTAGTAGTAGTAACTTTTACTGGCTAGCAAAAACAGTTCACTTACCTAGTACAGCGGCAGGGTATTCGCTCGGAAGAAACCACCTTTGTGGGCATTCTGTCGGCACACACAGTACCACTTGCTTTTGAAGTCCGAGACGCTTTTAGCACTGTCATCCATAACTCCTTTGACGCTCATGACTAAACTAGCATCCCCCGCAGGGGCGCCTGCGCAAGTAGGCGTTTGGTGTGTAGCGACACCACGGACCCGAGATAACGGGGGAGTTTCTACTCCCTCCCACGCCTAGCTGTGCGTGGGTTTGCCGTGTCCGGGAAAAGGGGGATCCTGGGGGCTGAGCCGACGTTGGGTGATTGGACCATTAAGGCTCTCCGGCAGAGGCAACACACCCCTTTGGCCCCAGCTTCACGTGGACGGCACCCCTGGGCTGACCCACCCAGGGGAAATCGGCAGTCGCCTTTTCCTATCTCTCTCTCCCTACATCTTCGTCTTTCTTACTCTTTTAGCTTTCCTGTCTACTTCTCTCTTCTGCTTACCTCCAATTTTCTCGGCGGCAAGGGTTAACCCTGTGCAAATAGCCTACCTTGGCCTAGGTGCATTGGGTTACAGCAGAGTTGTACGGCTGACGTCTGCAAGCTTTTAGCATCCGCAAACTTGCAGCGTCCCCTCGTGTGGCTCCGTGGTGGGTGGCCGCCAACGCTGCTGAACAACATACAATTAGCATGCAGAAAGCATTCCATTTACTTAGTGATCATGCCTCCTCAAAGGAGGTACGCACCGAAGATATCAATTTTTTCATCCGGCTAAGACAAATCTTTCCTCATTTCCACCTCCGCAGGGGCGCCTGCGCAAGTAGGCGTTTGGTGTGTAGCGACACCACGGACCCGAGTTAACGGGGGAGTTTCTACTCCCTCCCACGCCTAGCCGTGCGTTGCTTTGCCGTGTCCGGAGAAAAGGGGATCCTGGGGGTTGAGCCGACGCTGGGTGATTGGACCGTTAAGGCCCCCCGGTAGAGGCAACACACCCCTTTGGCCCCGGCTTCACGTAGACGGCACCTCTGGGCTGACCCACCCAGGGGAAATCGGCAGTCGCCTTTTCCTATCTCTCTCTCCCTATATCTTCGTCTTTTGTTCTCACTTTACATCTTTCCTGTCTTCTCCTCACTTCATTTTACTTCCAATTTTTCCTGGCGGCAAGGGTTAACCTTGTGTGGCTATCCAAACTACGGTAAACCATATTGGGTTATAGTAACTGCGTACTGCTGACGTTGCGCAGACATGCCCACATGCTCTGCCACGTCCCCTCGTTGGACTCCGTGGTGTGTGGTAGGCGCCGTTACCGAAAAATACACAGTTTCTCATGGGATCCCCGACCCCCTCTTTAACTGATCGTGCTTCGAAAAGGGTACGCACCGACGCAACTTTCCTACTTTGGCCCCAAAACAGAGAAACTTTCCCAAAATACCATGTCCTCCACTGCGAACAATCATCTACAAAAGCTAGAGCAATCTCACCCTTCCTTGTGGCCAAGTGCTTGAGAGAGACCATTGGAACCGGTTATAAGGCCACGAAGATGGCAAGTGGAGATCTGCTTCTCGAATTAAAAGACAAGGAAACAGTACAATAAACTCTCGCACCTCGTGGCCTTTGGTAACATCCCTGTCTCTGTGAGCGCACACCGTACCATGAACACAGTGAAGGGCGTGGTATCGGACGAAGATTATGACACTGAGTGAAGAAGAGCTCTTTGATGGATGGAAGGATCAAGGTGTAATACAAGTCCAGTGCATCAAAATCAGACGTAACAACAATGAAATAGCAACAAAGCACTTTATACTCACCTTCAACTCAACCACTTTACCCGAGACTCTCGAAACTGGCTATGTAAAACTCCATGTCCGACCCTTCATTCCAAACCCGAGGCGTTGTTTCAAATGCCAGCGATTTGGTCATGCATCCCAGAGCTGCCGAGGACAGCTGATATGTGCTAAGTGTGGCACAACTGGCCACAGTGCTGATGAATGTAGTCATGACGAGGTCCTCTGTGCAAACTGCGAAGGTAGTCACCCCGCATACTCCAGAGCGTGCCCAGCCTGGAAAAGAGAAAAAGAAATATTAACTATAAAATTTAAGGAAAATATCACATTCAGGGAAGCAAGACAACGAGTCTCTTTATCATTAGCACTGACAACACCTTTTGCCGAAGTGGTGCAACGAGGGGCGGCACCACAAAGGCCCTTGGCAGTTGCCCGGACCGCGCCTAGCGTGCCAAAGCCAATGCCACAAGCCCCTGCGGCGGGAGCAGCCAGCGCTGCCCTGCCCACATTCAGCCTGTCCACACCAGCGACCTCTACAAGCTCTGGCAGCAGCCAGGGCAATCACGAGGTCAAGGGGGCTTCATCAACCCCCAGCTCGGTGGGGACAAAGACTTCGTCGATCGAGGCGAAGTCTAAGCGACGCACAGATCGCTCTTTAGAGCGGGTGTCCAGTGTCTCGCAAGAGGCTATGGACACCAGTTCAAGCCAAACAGCGCAGGAAGCGCCGAAGGAGCGGCGAGCTTCGCTCGACCGCCCCAAAACGGACAGAACGCCGATTACAGGGCCTGACGAAGGCCCTGTAAAATGAGTTAATCCCCCTCTTCTTTGCACACAGCACTTTCTCCTTTTTTTTCCACCATGGACAAAATCATACAGTGGAACGTAAGGGGAATACTCAGAAATTTAGATGACGTCCAAGAACTTCTGTGTAAGTTTAACGCGAAAGTGCTATGTGTGCAAGAAACGCACTTAACTCCTAAACACAAAAACTTCCTACGACAATATATTATTTTCCGAAAAGACCGGGAGGATCCTGTCGTACCATCTGGCGGTGTAGCTATTATAGTCGATCGTAGTATAGCATGCCAGCATTTTAAGCTCCAAACGGCCCTCGAGGCAGTGGCAATTCGAGCTGTACTTTTTAACAAACTCATTACCATATGTTCTGTGTACATACCACTGCATCAACAGCTACACAGACGTGATCTGGAATCATTAATAGATGAACTCCAAGAGCCGTTCCTGGTTCTAGGTGATTTTAATGCACACAATGTCCTGTGGGGCGATTCTCACTGTGATACGCGAGGACGTCTCATTGAGCAGCTCCTTTTCTCTCCTAGTTTATGTCTTTTAATTATAAAGGAGCCTACGTATTTTAGCCTTGAAAACAACACATACTACTCCATAGATCTTAGCATTTCATCACCGTCCCTTTTACCTGTTTTTAAGTGGAACGTTCTTAAAAACACTTATGGGAGTGATCACTTCCCAATCATCCTGAGTGCGCCGAACAAAGATCAACTACACCCGCAGGTTTCTCGATGGAAGATTAACTCAGCTGATTGCGAAGGGTATAACAAAAAGCAGTAATTTATACAGACTCCCTCAGTGTGGTAACGGCTCTGCACAGTCTTAAAAACAAAAAAACCCTGTCCTCATCTCACTTTACTCCATTTTATGCACACTCTACACACTCAACCAACATGTTGTAGTGTGCTGGGTGCCAGGGCATCGTGAAATTCAAGGCAACGTGATGGCGGATCAGCTTGCTGCATCCGTCCACGAGGGCACCGCCACTACACCCATATCGATTCCGGCCCTTGATCTTAAGCCGTCGCTTAAACAAAAGCTCAGGGACTACTGGCAGAGCAAGTGGGACAGACACACACAAAACAAGCTACACGTTATCAAGCCACACCTTGGCCATTGGCCACCACTATCAAAATCACGTTTAACGGAGGTAACACTAACAAGACTCAGGATAGGACACACATACACGACACACACACATCTTTTGTCCGGTGGCGATCCACCATTGTGTGATAAATGTGGTGGGGCATTAACAGTTCTTCCCGTTTTAATCGAATGTAAACAATTAGACACTCTTAGAAGACAACACTTTCCATTACCCTACCGACAACATATACCTTTACACCCTGCAATGTTCGTCGGTAGGGAACCGCTTTTTAGTCATAAATCATTGTTAGCGTTTTTAAAAGAAATTTATAGTTTTCATACCATATACCCGGGCATTCCGTAGCATGACCTCTGCAGAGAGGTTTTCGCTGCAGTGGCTACACAACAAAGCACTTGCCTCACGGCGAGTGAGGCACTTGTGCTAATGCCATACATGTCCACCGTTGTTTTTATTATCACCAACTTTTGTCATCTATTCGCACCACACACACCCTTCACGGCATGGTCATGATTTTATTACTTGTATGTTTTTACCCGCCTTACCGCGAGGAATTTTATGGCCCTTATACAGCCGCTAATCACAATCATTGTCCACATTCCCTGTCCCATGAACTGGCACTCTTTGGCCATCAAATGGCCCTTGCGCCAAAAAACACCATATATCATCATTGGGAAGGGTATAGAATTCTTACACACATGACATGGACCGAGCTGTCTGCCCTGACCATAGATGACGCTGTCACGTATTTTACAGCTTTTATACTTGATGCCGCATCTAAATGTATTGCCAAAACGAGTGGCATGTCTTCTAAACGGCGAGTCCCATGGTGGAACGACGCATGCAGGAAAGCACGGACCACTCAGAACAAAGCATGGGCGTTGCTTCGCGATTCCCCTACAGCAGAAAACCTAGAAAATTTCAAGCGGGTCAAATCGCAGGCAAGGAGGACGCGTCGACAAGCTAGACGAGAGAGCTGGACAAAGTTTATATTGAGTATCAACTCGTACACAGATGAGGGAAAAGTGTGGAATAAGGTAAAGAAAATTAAGGGCCAACAAACGTATTCTCTTCCACTAGTAAATAGCCTCGGGGAAAGCTTGGAGGATCAAGCCAACTTTCTTGGCACACATTTCGAACACATATCGAGCTCCTCACACTACTCCGAATCCTTCCAGAATTACAAGGCACGAATAGAAAAACAAAAGTTAGAAAGAAAATCCCCAAAAAATGAGGCATATAATGCACCATTCTGCTTAGCAGAACTGCGAACAGCACTCAACTGCTGTAATACATCTACCCCAGGTTCTGACAACGTAGTGTACGCGATGCTGGAGGAACTACCCTCTGAAACTAAAGAAACACTCTTCTCTCTCTATAATCGCATATGGTTTTCAGGTGTCATCCCCTCCTCCTGGAAGGAGGCTCTTATAATTCCAATCTTGAAGCAGGGAAAGGATCCCTCTACTGTATCAAGTTACAGACCTATAGCTTTAACAAGCTGCCTTTGTAAGCTATTTGAAAAAATGATTAATTGCCGCTTACTCCACCACTTAGAAACAAACAATTTGCTCGACCCATTTCAGTGGGGGTTTCGAGAAAGTAGATCCACCACAGACCACATTGTTCGTATCGAGGCACAGATCAGAGACGCCTTCGTCCATAAACAATATTTTCTCTCTGTGTTCCTCGATATCGAAAAGGCTTATGATGCAACATGGCGTTTTGAAATTCTAAGAGACCTGTCCCACCTTGGTGTGCGCGGAAGAATGTTTCACATAATTGAAAGTTACCTGTCAAACCGAACATTCCGTGTCCGTGTGGGCAGTGTTCTCTCCCGAACATTTGTCCAGGAAACAGGCGTGCCACAAGGTGGTGTACTTAGTTGCACACTTTTTATTATCAAAATGAATTCCTTGCACTTGTCCATCCCCCGCAACATGTTTTATTGTACATATGTCGACGACGTTCAGCTTGGCTTCAAGTCATACAACTTGGCAATGTGTGAGCGGCAGGTTCAGCTGGGTTTAAACAAGGTCTCCAAATGGGCAGATGAAAAAGGATTTCGACTTAACCCACAAAAAAGCACCTGTGTCTTGTTCTTTCGAAAGAGAGGCATGCATTCGGAACCTGACATTGAACTGATCGCTCAACGTCTGTCTGTCAATGCAGAGCATAAATTCCTAGGCTCAATCTTGGACAACAAGTTGACCTTCGTACCGCACATCAAGTATTTAAAAACAAAATGTTTAAAAGCCATGAGTGCTATAAAAGTGTTGTCACGTACTACTTGGGGTAGTGATAGGCATTGCCTCATGAATCTGTATCGAAGCCTCATTCGCACCCGCTTTGATTATGGGGCCGTTGTTTATCAGTCTGCAACTCAAAGTGCTTTGAAGATGCTGGACCCTGTGCACCATTTGGGCATCCGCGTTTCTACGGGTGCTTTTCGCACCAGCCCTGTAGAAAGCCTTTACGTTGAGTCAAATCAATGGTCGCTTCATCTACAGAGAACTTACATGTCCTTTGTATATTTTCTTAAGGTGAAAGCAGACAAGAAGCACCCTTCATACTCTACTAATAATGATCTGTCGAGCTCCATTCTGTTTCAAAACAGGCCTTCGATGAGGCAGCCCTTCTCAGTTCGCCTGAAGGGTCTAGCTGAAGAAACTGGAGTGTCACTTGAACACAGTTTAATGGCTCCTGTAGCATACCCGCCACCGTGGCAGTGGCAGACAATAGACTGCGATGTGTCTTTCCTGGAAGTTACAAAACATGCACCTATTGCCCATATCCGAACATACTTTCTGGAACTTCAACACAAATACACAAAGTTCTTTACAGATACACAAAGTTCTTTACAGATGCCTCCAAATCTAACTGCTTTTTGTCCTACGCTGCTGTCGGCCCATCCTTTTCGGATGCTGGCCCTCTACATCCAGGCACAAGTATCTTCACAGCGGAAGCTTACGCGATACTTGTGGCAGCTAAACACATCAAACAATTACAAATACAAAAATCAGTAATTGATACAGACTCCCTCAGTGTGGTAACGGCTCTGCACAGTCTTAAAAAACAAAAAAAAACCCGGTCCTTGTCTCACTTTACTCCATTTTGTGCACACTCTACACACTCAAACAACATTTTGTAGTGTGCTGGGTGCCAGGGCACCGTGAGATCCAAGGTAACGTGAGTGCGGATCAGCTCGCTGCATCCGTCCACAAAAGCACTGCCCCACACCCATATTAATCCCGGCCCTTGATCCTAAGCCGTCTCTCAAACGAAACATCAGGGACTACTGGCAGAGCAAGTGGGATACACACACACAAAACAAACTACACATTATTAAGCCACACTTTGGTCATTGGCTGCCAGTATCAAAATCGCGTCATACAGAGGTAATACTAACGAGACTCAGGATAGGACACACATACACGACACACACATATCTTTTGTCCGGTGGCGATGCACCATTGTGTGACAGATGTGGTGAAGCATTAACAGTCCTTCACATGTTAATTCAGTGCAAAGGCTTAGAAACTCTAGGAAAGCAGCATTTTCCATTACCCTACCGACAACATATTCCTTTACACCCTGCAATGTTCGGTGGTAGGGAACCGCTTTTCAGTCATAAATCATTGTTAGCGTTTTTAAAAGAAATTCATAATTTTCATATCATATACCCGGGCATTCCGTAGCGCGACCTCTCCAGAGAGGTTTTTGCTGCGGTGGCTACACTGGAAAGCACTTGCCTCACGGCCCTTGGACGCAAGGGTATGAACGAGTGAGGTACTTGTGCTAATGCCATACATGTCCACCATCGTTTTTCATTATCACCAACTTTTTTCACCTATTCACACCACACACACCTTTCACGGCATGGTCATGATTTTATTACTTGTATGTTTTTACCCGCCTTACTGCAAGGAGTTTTATGGCCCTTATACAGCCGCTACTCACAATCATTGTCCACATTCCTTGTCCTATGAACTGGCGCTCTTTGGCCATCAAATGGCCCTTGCACCAAAAAACACCCGATATCATCAACTAAACTAGCATCGTCGTCGCAATTCCATGTACGTTTTTGTGCAAATTAAACTCCTGAACACTCGAACACGATTACACCAAACTCACGACCTCGTGACCGCACCACACACTCGACCAACACCAGTTGCGGCTGCAGTTGGCTGTAGTCGGCCCGTATGCACGCTTGTGGACTCGAGCACTCGCACCAGGGCCTGCTCTGGCCATGCCGCGTCAACCACAAAAACAAGATTTAGTTTTTTTTGCTATTTTATACCATTATTTTTGCTCCTCAAATATACTCAGCTGCACACACATGAGAAGATTAAAAGAAAGTGTAGAAAACTGAAATGTTCCTGACAAAACTAAAAATAAAATATAAGACATACAGCGCCACCACGTGACATCATAGCCTTTTTTCAATTAGTTTTTCAAGTCTGTACCCTATTTGTATCGTACTGCTGTGTATTTTGAATGTTAGAAGTTTTTTCGTTTTAATTTGCGCTAGTGGTGCACAATAAGGCACTCCTGCGATACGCGAGCCTGTAGAAGCGACCACGAGCATCGATTTTTGAAAGCTAAATCTTCATCTCACAGTGGCAAAATTAGCTGTAGAATATGTCAGAGAACATCTAGGTGTGTCATAAAGTACGGGATAAAATATTCGCTATGCTGGCTGGCTGTTTATCTACGAGAAGTGAACACACGTGGCGGCCTGTGTGAGAAACAGCGGCATCTTCCTTGAACATGTGCAGTGTTGACTGTGGCGTGTAGTGTGTGTTAAAAGGCATCAACAATATTGGTACATCTTTACGGATGGTGAAACTGGGAATATTTTGCGTGGTGTGTGCAGTGTGAATAATGCGATGCGTCCTGTTTGCGAAAACACAGGTATTCGTTGTGGGCTAGTTTCAGTAACCGACTTTCGATGGAACTTTACGATATGATATTGTAGTCAATGTAAAAATACATTCAATGCGAGCACCTGTGAATGGGTACATCTCAGAGTATGCACGGCGTGCCGAAAAATAAATGTGCATGATCTCCTGGTGATATATACGACTATGCATAACCTATAAGCATGTTGAAGCATTGCCGAATCTGCATACATGCTTTACCACGGCTATAACTCGTAATATCGGATACCTGATACGTGTCAGTGGAAACAGCAAAGATCTTGGTTTCTTATCTACTTTGTACTTTTACGGCTCGATCCTTATGAAGTGACAATGCGCTTCAGAAGTTTATGTACCAGACCTAAAGGAGTGATAGGTACGAAAACACAATATAGGTGTCAAATACAGCAAAGTAACTGTGCCAGATAATATTATATATTATTAAGATGTCGAGTTTTACATCACATGAATTTTCACTGGGTTATTGAGAAACGCAGCGGCAGAACTTCACTTTGATTTTCACGAGGATATGTTAACCTCAGCATCACCCGCGGCAAGAAGTGTTTTTTTTAATTCGTCTCCGATGAGACTTTCGGGCAATGAGTGAGAATCTTATCCATGACGTCACGCACAGCAGCTCAAAACATGCTGCCGCCAAGTTGTACCTTGTTTAAATTTGCATTTTACATGCCACGATGGAAATTGAGTAAGTTTACATTCATGCCGTGCAAATATTTCTCAAGTGCCAGTAATTGTGTATATTCAAAATGTTTGCTTTCAAAAAGGATCAGATGTTTTTATGGCTGCACGTGGGTGAAGCCCACTGTGTGATAGTCACATCTTTTAGTACTCTCAACAAAGTTTCTACATCCATCCAACTACGACGAGCAAATTCTCTTACTGTGAGCAGTGACCCTTCCGCGACCCCCTTCTTTCAAATGCTTTGACTTTGGAACATATCAATGTAGAAATTGTTGTCAAAAGAATGCAGACACGCAGCTCTGCTATGCATAAAGATGCCACCGGAGGAACTTTCTTGCCAACCAGCACCTGCTCCGAGAGAGGGTGTAGGGGACGGGGTGCCCGCAGAGACGTCACACTGTTTACAAACAGGGACAGGTTTATATATTTTGTGTTAAGGAGGTTCCGTTCAGTATATGGCAGAGTATTTTTTATAAAGCAGTTGCAACAAATGCCGGGGTTTTGTGGTACAAATGTTTGGCATGCAGATGGCTTGTGTTCAATCCTCACACCAACTTAGAAATTTTTATTATAGTAAAGCTGCATTGTTGCTAAACAAGTACGTATGCAACAACCTTTGGAGTTGTTGTGAGTGGAAATCGCCTTACTGACATATATGTGCTGTGCCGTCTGCGTAATCTTGCAATGAATACAATGCTATCTTGAAAAACTTGTAACCTTTTTTGCTAGCCCCTGTTATCATGCATGGCCTGCTTTTGACACTTCTCTCTGAGAAACATGATGTGCACTGAGTAACAGAACTGAATGTAGTGAAACGTTTTGCATTAGACGCTGTACATCCTCCCCCTTTTTTCAAATGTGCCGCAGATACCGCATGGCCGAAGATATCAACTCCCAGCTGACTCCACGGCTCGGGATGCCAATGACCTCACGGGACGGCTGAATGCGGCCCACGCATCTATTGCACACGAGGAGCCGGTCAGTTCAGCTTTGAGTCTTGGGAATGCATTTAATTTGGCCTATTCAATTTCAAAGTCTTTGTGTTCATAGATTTTCGTTCAAGCTATTCGTATTGCATTTAGTGCTGTAGCGTCTTCTGATAGGTGTCTTGTTCTGTTGTTTCTTTTCAATCGTAATTTGCTTTGCCTAATAAGTTTTGAAGATCAATGTTTCTTCACTGATATCTGTGGGGATCTCATTAGTTTTCTTAAGGGACAACAGGGAAAAATGGTTGATTCTTCTTTCATAGGAATCAGTATAACACAAAAGCAAGACATGTTCTTACAGAAGTAGTTTAATGCGCTGTCCGGTGTGCTCCTGTTGACCCTTGAAATCCAAGTGAGGGAGTGTGATTTTCGTGCCGGACCGTACCCACATCCGCAGCAGGTCTCCAGGGTGAACAGCCTCTAGTCGATAGACCAATGTAGGCAAGGGAAGTCGGCAAAACGGATCCGTAACCTTGGGAAAAGGATTGACTTTGAGGGCTGAGCCGGTCGGGCTGGGGTCCAGAAGCAGGAATGGCACTGCACCGGGACTGGGCGAGGCTCGCTGCCGTAAAAAGCGGTGCGGCCGAGCCAGTACCAGCGCTGGGACTTTCCTGTGGGAAGCCACAGCTCTACATTTTCTGTAGGCTTCGCGCCTGAGGTTCTTGCTTCGGCCGACAGAAAACAACCAACTCAGGACTGGCACGAACCGAGGGAATCCGACTGTCTAAATAAAACAAAGCATTGCGAGGGCCATTGATCGGTGCTGACGCAATGTGATTTCTGCCCAGTGCTTTAAATGGCAAAATGAAGAAATTCTAAAAAGTCCGGGTAAGTGGTGGGGGTGACTATGACTCTCTCATAGCTATGATTATGATTTTCTTGTGATTATGACTTTTCAGAGGTGCGGCAGAGGAGCTTTGTGACTATTCCAGTGACTATTACTCGAGGGCAAAAACAGTTCTTGGAATTACTGGGTAAATGCTTTTGGTGCATCCTACAAGAGGGGTGAGACAGTGTGACCCATTGTCAAACTGGTTTTAAACAAGTTTCTCCAGAACCAGCATCATGCTATTTCCTTTCGTAGCGGAGGAGTCTCTGCGTCGGCCATGGCCTTCGCCGATGATATAATTCTAATAGCAGCAACTCCAGGTGGACTGCAAGCCCAATTAGAAAATCTTTATCGATACCTGAAAGAACGGGGCCTTGATGTAAACGCAAGTATATGTCGATTTTTGACCATCATCCCCAGCAGGAAGGATAAAAAGGCGAAAATTGTCACTGACCAAAGTTCAGTGACAATGAGGTAGCTTCTATGGGTTGTCCCTAATAGAAGCTACCTCATGCACAGCTACATGGAAGTACCTAGGAATTTAATTACGTGGCACAATGGCGACGAATGACTCGGTGCGTAAAGATCTGGCGACCCTGCTCAATCGCCTTGCAAGAGCTCCACTGAAGCCCCATCAAAGGCTGGTGGCATTAAGATTCTATCTGATACCTAGACTCATACACAAGCTGCTTCTGGGCCCTGTTTCGGCAAAGATGTTGCTGAATCTGGATAGGGCAATATGAGCTGCAGTAAGGCACTGGCTAAACCTTCCGCATGATGTGCCATTGGGCTTTTTATACGCCCCGGTCCCAGTGGGAGGTCTTGGTATACTTTGTTTGCGTACGACAATTCCCGGTATGTGCATAAAGCGACTCAACGGTCTGTTGCACTCATCGCACTAGCCCTGTGCAGCAGTTGCAACAGTGGAAACAATGATTAAGGCGTCACGCCAGGCAGAGAACCTGGCGCATTTTCGGGGCGAGGTGTTACGAAGTTCTAAGGCGTCAGCAAAATATTGGATGAAGCAGCTGCACCAGAGTATTGATTGGATGCTCTCCGGCATTGTACCAACGCAGTCAGCTCAACGGCGTGGCTGGGGGAGGGTACGACATTTCTATTGAGAAGAGAATTTATAAAGCTTGTCAAGTTTCACATCTCGGCAATGCGATCCTTAACAAGATCGAAGCAAGGCCAGAACGTTCCGTAGCGTGCAGGGCAGGGTGCGATGCAAGAGAATCCTTGGGCCACATCTTGCAGCAGTGTCATAGGACGCACCATCGAAGGATTAAAAGGCACGACAGGATTGTTCGTTATCTGACCTCCTTGACTCAAGGAAAAAGGATGGAGCCCACTACCGGTCATCACAAGGCACGAAGATACCGGATTTGGTCATTCATAGAGACCAGCAAAGCGCGGTGCTGGATGTGCAGGTCGTGGGAACTCGGGTAGCCCTCTCGAAGGCTTACAAGTTAAAACAAATTAAGTACCTCTTCTGTGAGTTCACCAAGCAAATAAACCCCAACTCCTCTCCAGTCGCAGCTGCAGTAACAATGTCTATCGTGGCACATGGACCAAAGAATCTGTGAACGTCCTGACAGACGTTGGATTTGGCCATAATGACTTTAAAGTGATGTTCATCAGATGCATGCAGGGTGACTTGAGAGGGCCTTCAGTGTCCATCAGAAATCGACGGTGGTGCCACCCCGTCGGTAGTAGTGGTTCAAATGGTCTGGTCTTGATCGCTGGTTGCGATACCCTTCGGTCGACAAGTAACGATCGTCGGGATTGGGGTTCTTTCGCCCTTTCAGAGTGGTTCTATAACAATTGTCTGAGGGCTGCCTACTCTCTGAGTCGGTCCCCAATGATGATGTTAAAAAATAGCCAAATGCCTCGTCATCTAATTAGTGACACACATGAATGGCTTAACGAGATTCCCATTGTCCCTATCTTTTCCAGAGTGTCTAATTCAACCGAGAAAAAAAAGAAAAAACGGTTTTTATTGGAAGCAGTACAGTGTTGCCACTCGATTTGGGGCTAGATTTGGCGGTTGTCCGAAATTTCACAAAACAAGTTAAAACAAGACGCACATTATGAATTCTCGTTTTTGCGGGACACACGGAGGCAATCATTTAGATTGGGATTTTTGTAGTTGCGATTGCATAGATTAATCATGGGAAAGAACAAGAAAAATACGGTAACAAAAGAAAAAGTGCTGAAAAGCAGCACAGGAGAAAAAATTGCCCGCAGCTTCCCTCGGGGGAACACTGAGGAGGATGCGGAGCATATAATTGGTTAACGGGGTGTTAAAGTGCGACTTACTTGGGTCGATGGCTAAATTGGTTAACGTGGTTGTGAAATGGGGTGTTAAATTGCGACTTACTTGGGTCGATGGCTAAATTGGTTAACGTGGTTGTAGGAGGGGGTGTTAAACGTCGATCATTGTGTTTGTGGATTCGTTGGAATTCATTTCACCGCGACCTTGGACGTCGACGCGCCGTACAAACCAACCGACGAGCGGCAACTGAGCGAGCGAGCGCCGACCTTGAGTATATATACAGCGCGACGGCGCATGCGCTGTCAGCTGTAGAATGTTCTCGAAGGAGAAGCGCGCGCGGCACAGATGGTGGGCGACGGCGCGACGGCGCATGCGCGCGCGTCAGCTGTCGAATGTTCGAGAAGCGGCGCGGACGGCGCGGTCGGCGCACTACAAGGCGCGAGTATAAGATGCTTCCGCATCTAAAAAATTGCCCGCAGCTTCCCTCGGGGGAACACTGAGGAGGATGCGGAAGCGGTTCCGCCAACAGTTTGGCCGGCACTGGTCGAAAGGACGTCGATCATTCTGTTTGTGGATTCGTTGGCATTCATTTCACGGCGACTTCGGACGTCGACGCGCCGTACAAACCAACGGACGAGCGGCAACTGAGCGAGCGAGCGCCGACCTTGAGTATATATACAGCGCGACGGCGCATGCGCTGTCAGCTGTCGAATGTTCTCGAAGGAGAAGCGCGCGCGGCACAGATGGTGGGCGACGGCGCAACGGCGCATGCGCGCGCGTCAGCTGTCGAATGTTCGAGAAGTGGTGCGGACGGCGCGGACGGCGCACTACAAGGCGCGAGTATAAGATGCTTCCGTATCTAAAATGAAAACAAACAGCAAGCATCCGGTCGAAAAAAGAGGCCAGGAGGCCTGTACAAAGAAAGAAGGCCAGACACTAACCTTGGTAGAAGATCAGGGACGGAAAAACTTCAACACGCCCGACTCGGACTATGAAGACAGTTGGTGGTCGTCAGACGAGGACTCTCCAGAAACTTGGGAAAAGCTTACAAATGATACAGAACCTAACTGGAAAAACCCGGACAAACAAGAAAGATGAAAGGAGAGTCAAAGATTTTCTAGGTGAAACTAGGGAATCACAGTCCCAGCGGGACTCGATGCAGGAGAGGACAGATCATAAAGAACACAAAAAAGACAAAGAAGACGGAGGAATAGACCAAGATCCCACAAGGAAAAGTTCATTGGCAAAACAAATCATTAAAAAACTGGCCAAAATTGACAAATCCTTGATGAAGGCCTCTTGGCATTGGCCACTGGAGAACAAGGAAAAGAACAGCTATAGGACAGCATTCTTACAAACTTTTCTAGGATAAAAACCTAGCCTTGTAAGCTACCCATGAGGTAGCAAGATTAGAAGGGAACCGAGAAAAGGAGCAAAACACAAGCGCAACGGGCCCATCATATGCGGAGGTCCTCACTGGAAAGACAAGTACAGCAAGGGAGGGTAACCAAACCCCCGATGCTCCCCAAAGCGAGAATAGCGAGAGAGAAAATCAAGTAACTAAAATTGCTCTCTTAGTATCATCGGATACTCTAAATTCAGCTGAAGTACAGACTGTACTAAAAAAATGGGTCGACCTACAGGAGATAGAGTTAACCGACCCAGAGATTCGTGTTGGGAAGAAAGGAGTGGTGGTAACAACCGCCCCAAAAGAAGGACTAAAAACGTAAAGAAGTTTATTGAACGTGACCTCGATCTACAAACCAAAGTGAAGACCCAGAGACCGGAATCGAAGATCATTGAAATAGAGGAAGAATACACATCTCAAGAAATAGTACAGAAGCTCATTTCCCAGAACAGATTAACTCGCAGAGAAGATTTAAAAATGATGACCTCATGAAAGAGAAAAGTTGGTAAAACGATCATCTTAAGTTTAGAAAAGAAAGCCTGGGAACAACTACAACACAAGCAGGGGGTGAACATAGGGTGGAACAGATGTCGAATCTTCGACGATATGTTTGTACCTAGGTGCACCTACTGCACAAAATACGGACAAACCCAGAAATGGTGTCAGGCTAGAACACCCTGAAGTACCGAATGTAACGTCCAGCCACCATTACAAAATATGCAGGTCCGAGGAGTATAATTGTAATGCTTGCCAACAGGAAGAGTTCGAACCCGAGGTGATATCACATTCAATGATGTCAAATAACTGCCCTACGTACAGGGCCAGAAGGGAGCGAGAAACTCTATAGAATTGTTCACCAATTAGATTTAACAAAAGACTAAGCAGCCAGGGTCGTTTCCTCATTCCAGCTCAGTTTGTTATGTAGCCTTTCTCTCTGTTCAAAAAAATGGCCAGCACAAAATCAGTCATAGCAAAACTTGAAAATCATGCAGATAAACTTAGCAAGATCACCTGAAGGGAAGCCAACCAAAATTTAACTAATTTTCAACAGCAAAAAAACCATCATATTTCGTTAATTCAAGAACCATGCCATCTGAAAGGAAAAATTATCCCGTTTCCGATAAAAGACAAAATCATAGCACATAACAACAATCCAAAAGTCGGCATAATTTCCCATTCAGACTGAATTATTTATTTCCAAAACAGATCAAACAAGATTTGGTTGCAGTTTTATTAATTTTCAAGAGCAACAACTTCTCGTAATTAATTACTATGCTCTACCCAAAGTAATGTAGAGAAATTATTATTTAAAATAGATAATGTCATTCAAAAAAACACATATAGAAAATGTATTAATTGCAGGAGATTTTATTGCGAAAGCCATAGCTGGGGAGGGGGACAAATTAGACTATAGAGAGGAATTAGTAATAAAGTTATAATAAAAATAACTTAACTATTTTAAACGATAATAAAAGTGAACCTACATTTGAAAACTCAAAGGGCAAAAGTTGGATTGATTTATCCATCAGTTCAGACACCCTAACTAGGGAAAATTAAAAAGTGGAAAGTAATAAACGAACCGTCATATAGTGATCACAAGCTCATTAAATTGAGAAATAGTTGAAGAGGTTAAAACATATAAGTTTTTAATAACTAAAACAGGCAAACAAAAAGCAATTACCAATCTATTGAACATTAACTGGGAAGAGGAATCACAAACCCTCAATAAAGCACAAGACATTGAACAATTCACACAAAAATTTTATCAAACACTAGAAAATTGTATACAAAAAATATGAAAAAACGTATTACAAAGGAAAAGAAGCAGGAAAAAAGCTGGTGGAAATTGGAATTGAAAATACAAAAGAAAAAAGTAAGAGCAATGAAAAGGCGGTTCAATAGAAGTCGAGGAGATATAAGAGAAATTGTTAAAAATTAGTATTACCAAGAACATAAACTATATCTAGAAAAAACATAGCACTAGCCAAAAGAAGGATTGGGATAATTTCATAGCAAAAGTAACCAAGAATCCTTTTAACATAGGATATAAATTAGCTCAAAATCAAATTAAAGGGCAGTATACATAAAAAGTTTGGTGAAAGAGGACCAGACAACAACAAATTCTTTTGAAGAAACAATTTGTTATATATTAAGCAAACTATATGAAATATCAGGAGAAAACGAAGTCAACGATACATATTCAGAAGAATCAGAAATGAACAATGACCCCGGGGACGATGCGGAATTCACCCAGCAGGAGGTGGAGGCAATTGTAAGAAATTTGAAGGACGTCTCCCCAGGCCCGGATAATTTAACAACAGATCTTATTCAAGCATTACATCAAAAGACGAAAACATTCTTTGTAAATCTCTTTAACAGTTGTTTAAAAATAGGATATTTCCCGAAAGAATGAAAGGTATCAAAAATAATATTAATTCATAAAAAGGAAACCTGAGTACCCCATCGGATTATGGACCAATAGCAATAATTCATTTTTTGGGAAAATTCTAGAAAAGCTGCTTAAAAATCGAATATATTATTTTTTAAATGAGAGAGAGTTATTGCCTAAAAATCAGTATGAATTCAAACATGGGGACCTCAACAACCCAGGCATTAGAGAACATAAAGAAGAAATGGGATCAAGCACTTCTGGACAAAGAAGTAATACTGATAATATCTATGGACATCAAAAATGCATTCAATATTATCAATAAAAGAGAAATTATAACATATTTAGAGAAAAATAGCTGCCCCCAAAATTATGAAAA
>WOVY01012567.1:0-49673 GCA_013436015.1 Rhipicephalus annulatus | reverse complement strand
GCTTGCTTTCAGAAAAAGCGTCTGGGCATATTTCGACAACCAAGCCCATCGCAATCAGGGGCACGCTATTAGCGATCATTGACTACGGGATTTACAAACGTAACCCGTGCCTAAATACTCAGTTAAACACCAATCACGCAAGAGCGCTCGAACGCGGCAACGCGCGCGGACGCCGACTACGTGCAGCAGCCATGGCTTATGCAAGAGCAACCGCACATAGCTCCAACAGTCACGTATACTCTCTCGATTTTGTTATAACGCCGAACGTTATCGCAGATGAAGGCAAAACACGAAAAGAGCAAACAGAAACGAGGGAAAACAACGCACGGCGATGGCCACAACAACGCGCCTTTGGAAGTCTGCTAGATCTTTCCCTGTTGCTGTGGCACTTGTCCTAAATAGCTTGAAAGACCGAGGCGCACGTGCTGGGAGCATCGCGGCATACCAGCACCTCCAACTATACCGTCTTTAAGCAAAAAAAGCCATTTCGTACAGTGCGCCTTTGCACATAATTTTTGCTTTTTCTTTCTTTTTTTTACGCTTACACCTACAGAAGCGCGTCGCACAGTTGAGTATTAAGAGAAATGTTATTACGATGTAGCCCAAAGCACATCTCAAAATAATATCAATCACTTTGTGCAGTGTGAGAGACAATGTGCGATCAGCAACTAATCCTCCCGCACTTGTTAAGTGATCACATCACTCACTGTATGAGTGATGCAGGCACTTACACAACATCGCGCATAGCAGTGTGAACTCGTTAAGTCACACGTTTATCGGGCATCTGCAACAGGCCCGCGAACGCATGCTGTTGTAAATGGCTGGCAGCCTACTTCGGCAGAGCTGCTGCAGGCGCCCAGCTAGCGCTGTATGATTACTACCTACGAAAACAGTACACTCACCGTTAACAGGCCCACGTTGTCCGTGTCCGCCACTCATGAATATTCCTTAATCCGAGCGTCACTTCGAACACGGTGTCATGCGTGACCACCATTGAATATGCGCCTGTTCGCTAGAACACACACAGCGACCAAGACACCAGACCAAAGCAACGCATTTGAAAGACGATGAGACAGAGGGAGCAACGTTGAGAAAGAGAAGGGCCCCGCCGCGGTGGTCTAGTGGCTAAGGCACTCGGCTGCTGACCCGCAGGCGCGGGTTCGAATCCCGGCTGCGGCGCGCTGCATTTCCGATGGAGGCGGAAATGTTGTAGGCCCCGTGTGCTCAGATTTGGGTGCACGTTAAGAACCCCAGTGGTGGTCTAAATTTCCGGAGCCCTCCACTACGGCGTCTCTCATAATCATAGAGTGGTTTTGGGACGTTAACCCCACATATCAATCAATCAATTGAGAAAGAGAAGGAGGAGGCACGGCGGCGGCGTGCGGCGCCGCAGCTGTCCCACGCAGGTGTTCGGTGACGCAACTCTTCGCTTATCTACGCCGCCGTTGTGGGAGCAACGCTGGCCGGGGTGGAGGGGGGGGGGGAGGGGAGGAGCGGGAACCCGCCAAGGCGGCGCCGAAAGGCAAGCTATGGCGCATACGGCGGACGGCCGTTCGGCGCGGAATGACTCCTTGTAAACGGCAACTCTCCTCCCAGCCAGTCGCACAGCGACGCAGATTATTTACCAGCCTCGGGTTCTTTGAGTATTTTGAGGGAATGCGATTGCAGTGGGCGAAAAATAGTGAAGCAAACTTGCGGAAAACAAAGTGCACCATGGAATGGCCAGAAACAATAATTATTTCGTCCTCGGTGGCATTAGCGGGAGAGCATCACCACACCTTTTTCCAGAGGTATTTCTTTTCGCATTGTCTGTGTCTGGCTATTCCGCGTATGGTGCCGCAAACACTGAATGCGTAGTCGAAGCTGGAACAAATTAATCCACAGTCGCGGATGTTATTACAAGGCTTGTCACGCACCACGAAACGTGCCAAGGTTGTTATAACAAACTTTTGGCTGACCACATGATCAGCACATAATTCCATATGGTTGCCCAATGAGCTAGCTAAGCACCTATAGCAAAGGCAGGGCACGTTCTTGTTAAACGTTGTTAATATAAACGATGGTTGTGCATAAGTGCAGTGACAGCTTATGGTGTGAATTCGTTATAACCCACGTTTTCGAGCGTAGAAGCGCCTCAGCGGACCTAATCAGCTACCACAGCAAGTTCGTAAGCAATGATTTGGTACGAAAGTGTGCAGCTGTTTTCCATGTATTGAATAGTCCGTGTACAGTGCGTTGACCACCGCCATTTCTTAAGCCACCTCCCATATAGACTCCCAGTCTGAACAGGTGTAGGACCTTAAACACTAAGAAGCAGTGCCCCCCCCCGCACACACATACGAAATTTGAGGCGCACGGGCTGATACACACGCATACTTATTCACAGGCACACACGCATACACGTATACACACATACGGCAACACACACCGCGACCGTAAACGCACGCATGCATGGGCGTACACATGTGCACAGGCACGCTAATACAAGCACGGACTCGCACACACACGCGCACGCACACATGCACGGGTGTACACACAATCGCGCTTACACGCGAACACATGCGCAGGCTCACGCACACACACCCATACTCGGGCGAACATTATGTTCCTGTATATAATCCACAGCAAACATGTAGCTTATAACCAACGCTAAGGAAAGCTTCGTAACATGGATTGCAGTTAATTGCCGTTATAGATGAAACGCGATTTGCTTCTGCTGACATTCTGCTGTATTCGGAGAGCACCTTCACACATTCTAAGTCAATTAGGCCGTCATTCAACGCAAGGTCCACATATTCGTGCAGTAGCTGCGCTGCTCAGCCGCCAATCCGAAGGTCGCGGGTTCGATGCCGGCCGTGGCAGTCGAATTAAGGCGGAGGCGAAAATGTGGAAGCCTTTGCACTGTGCGATATGAGCGCTCATTAAAGAACACCGAATGGTGAAAATCTGCAGCTTTCCACAACGACGACCCTCATAATCATATCGAGGTTTTTGAGACGTAAAATCCCAAATATTATAATTATGCGTTCTTCTTATGCTGCATATTCCATCCGATGAATCGGCACCTACACCCTTCTCAGGCACAAAAGCACCCTTAGAGCCTATTTTAGGGTGCTATCGAGGCAAGCACCCAAACAAAAGGGTGCTTTTTTTTCAATCGACCATTTATGGGTGTTAAAGGGTGTTGCAAAGGGTGCTTTCTCGTAAAAGCACCCTTTTTACACCCTTTTGGGTGCAAAAATTTTTACTGTGTAGACAATCGGCCTTTGTCGGAACAAAGGATTCTGGGTCATTGGCCAAGCCCATCCTCAGCCCAGAAGGCTTTGAAAGCTTTGCTGCGCTTTTTGCGGACAACTGGCCTCAGAGACAGACTTTAGTGTCTTATACTCTTTGATGTTGCCTTTCCTCTGTCGCAATTATTTTTTGTAATTTCTCCCTCTCTTCGCAACATTTCTTTTTAACATCTATCATTCCCCTCACCCCTTTCCCCAGCACAGGGTAGCCAGCCGGTCTAAGAACTGGCTAACCTCCCTGTCTTTCCGCTTAAACTTCCTTCCTTCCTTCCTTGGTGTATGCCAATTTAGCGAAACGGCCACCAGCACACCATGAGCTGGGCATGCGAATCATGCTATTGATAGTAAACACGTAATTTCTTTCACATCACCACCCGCCATTTACATTCGTCATACGGCCCGGTTATTCCACCCCAGATTTGGTATATACAGCAGCAGCAGGCAGGCGGCAGGCAGGCAGGCAGGCAGGCAGGCAGGCAGGCAGGCAGGCAGATAGATAGATAGATAGATAGATAGATAGATAGATAGATAGATAGATAGATAGATAGATAGATAGATAGATAGATAGATAGATAGATAGATAGATAGATAGATAGATAGATAGATAGATAGATAGATAGATAGATAGATAGATAGATAGATAGATAGATAGATAGATAGATAGATAGATAGATAGATAGATAGATAGATAGATAGATAGATAGATAGATAGATAGATAGAATCAAGGTTGAAGAATTTCGCTAGGAAATGCTCTGCATTTAATGAACGCAGAAAGCCGAATGCTCAAATGCCACACTGTTCGCATTTCTATATCGCGTTAGTACGTGTTGCCGCCCGTATAATCAAGTTACATCTGCCACAATTTTTTCCTAATCAGTTGTAAAAAATATATGCTTTATTCTAGGCTGCAAGAGCGCATGCAAGATGCTAATATGCGTTGAAAGTCAAGAGCGTGCCGCCGGAGCTTCAGCCGCGTTGGCCACCTACGACGTTGGGCTGGATCATCGGGGTAGTTACGCCGTTCCAGTGACTTTACGCTGCGTTAACGTCCCTAGATAAAACAAGTTTCCGAGATAGCGTCAGTCATTGTTCTCGAGCCGTTCTTCTCACTCTCTCGTTTACCCCTCCTTTTTTCTGCCATCCCCGTCTGTAATTGGTGAATTTCTTGCACGTGATCTTGCAAGTGGCTGGTGCTGTTATTTTCATGCAAAACGTATAAAACGAGTACGCATGCGCATATGGCTGCAGCTGCATTCTCGCGGTGACGAAAGATGAAATCGTACCTAGGACAGCTGGAGCGTGTAATCAATGCACCGTGGGGAACATTTCACGCTTGATTAGTTGACAAAAACGCGGCATAAAGGAACCGAAACGTGCTGCTTCGGGACACCTCAACAGTAGAACGGTCACTTTTCAGGAAGATTCGCGCACCACACCAGAATCACCTACAATCACGACTGTTAAAATAGGCAGATATATATAAACCGTCCTCGCAGTGCTGCTAGTTAAGCGTTCGTACCAGTCTGGCCATGGTTTTTCCTTGCATGTGCACAAGCCAGTTGTAACCACCCATCACAACGTCAAGCCCTGTGGTCATAGACAGGCTGTGGCAAGAAGCGCGTTCACGGTGTCACAGCGCGAACAAAATGGATTCGGAGACCTGGACGTCGTGAGACGCCATAGCTAGTGACGTAAAATAACGAACTACACAACGTTGACAGTTCAGTAACACGCATCCTGCTTGCTCTTGTGTTGTATCATTTATGTTCACAAGGCAACTGTTTATTCTACAACTCCTTTCGTTCAATTTCGTTTCATTTACATCTATTCGCCGTAGCGACTGAGCTCAAGCATTCGCTTTTTCATGAAAGTATTTAACCTTCTAGGGGCCGCTCCAGAAACAAAGGCAAGGAGTCAGGTAAAGGTGTTGCTTACCTTGAAAACTTGTTTCATCTAGGGACCTCAAGCTGCGTTTGAAATGAGCGCCGTCTGGCAGTAATCATGGAAACTAAAGGATGGCCTCCGTACATTGCGAGCGGACGGCATTGGCGTGACATCTCGGAGGCCTTAACTTGTAGAATATAAGGCGATGGGTAGGTGGCAGCACTGCATTGTCTTAAAACGCGTAGGAAATACCCTCCTTTTCGTGCATACCGTCCGTTGTCAGCGCAGTGTATTAAACGCTGGGGTCCTTGAAGTCACTCTTGTATGTCTTCTCCAGTATAAAAGAAACACTCAAAGAATGTGACGTGTTGGCATAGTGTCTAAGATAGGCGCAATATTTGATATTTAGTCGACATTGTGCACGAGTATGAACGCAAAAACTAGCTAAAATTGGTGGACGTTGAGGAAGTAGTTGAGTGTTAGCCCAGTAGCGGATGGCATTGTTTAAATGTAGTTAAGGACAACAAAACATTTTACGATTCAGCGGCGTTAGCTAACAGTGTTGCATCTAGTGATATGGCCCGGTAATTCGGTATTTTTCATCACCAGCGTTGTAGAACGGGACGGCTTTATGGTCTCCCATAGTACAGTAGCTGTAGTACTCTAAATCATTGCCCACTTATTCTAAACACATATGTATCTGCGGATGTTCTTTTCTGCTGAAATGTTCGTTCAATTGTTACTGATGTCAGCTATCTGTAGGAATATTTTTTCGTAAGTGACAGACAGACCTTACTGTACCGTTGAAATATCCCAGAAAAACTGTCGTCTTTCTGGAATTACTGCGAGGTGGCTTTCATACTTGATCCCGCGCCACCGGACAGAACAGTCTTTCGGCGACATTTGGTGAGAACCTGCAGCTACGCGACCAATTTTTTTGGAAACCACTTCCCGCCGAGAAAGTGGGTTTTCGCAGCGTGCTTCACTCCCCACAAAACAATATCAATATTCATATTGGAAAAAAATATACTGATTTTCCAGTAAGCAATACAGCTGCCGCAGACACCAGCTGATGCGGTGGGCCGCCAACAGTCCTTCCAAATTGCATTTTTATTAAGCCCACGGTAGCTTAGGTTGTAAAAAGTTTTTAAAGGCATTTTCATTTTCGTTACGAGCACGCTAGTGAACTGTTTGCTTCTGACACACCTTCCTGAGCCAAAACGACTAGCGATGTAAAACCAGGCCTTGGCTGCTCCTGGTACCGTTGCCTGCAGGCCGTGCATGCACCTCTCAGGTGTCCAGTCGTGAAGGCTCTTCGACTCCACCAAGTCCAGCGTCAGCGCAGCCGGGCTTCGCCCACTGTGTTTATTACACCAGTTTAGACATTTTTCAGCGTATTTGTTAGCAATTTGAAAAGTTAATTAGTAAGTATTCACTGTTTCGCCACTAAGGAGAAACAAAGAACGCAATAGCAAGAAATTGGAATATCACACGAAGAAGGACAAGCAGCTCAATACATTCATGCACGCCGGTGTAGCACAAAAAAGGACGTTCGAAAAGAATGAATAGGCATATTCAGGGCAAGTGTGAACTAACAGCCGTCATAGTTGTTACGTATTTGTATTTGAGGAACGCGCTGATAATGTCCATAATGCAAAAGCCGATGCTGTCTGAATTTTCTTTTTGGGGTAAGGCTCCTTAAGCCGTGGGTGGTGCGTCCGCGATGTATGTAATAGTAAGTGCGTTGTACTTGTAGTAGCCACCTCCACGGCCGAACTAAGGAGTGGCACGCGCACACTCATTTTAAATCGAGGAAGAAACCCACCCACGTTAATTATAAATTAAAAAGATAGTTGTTTCTGATGAAATAACCTACAAAGACGAATAGTGGTGACTTAATTTCCAATGTTATGTGCCTTGAATCTAATACTTACTAAACAAAACTAGTAATCAAAAGGACGCACTTTGAGCACTATCTCACCAAAAAGGGTTGCACAGTTTAACTCACTGGGCGTGAACTTCTTTGTTTGAGCAAGGTTTAGCATAGCTAAGTACGAAGTAGTTAAAATCGTTATCCATCGGACGGCTCTCAGCTCTCCCATAGTACAGTACCAAGTACTGTAAATCGTTAACCACTTCTTCTAAACGCACACAGGTTTAACAGGGGTTAGGCCGCGGTGCCATGAACTAGAGGCGGTGAAAGGCGGGAACCAACACAGTGCAGGGCCGTAAGAAAGTGCGTGCGTGCCGCTCCTCTAGTCCGTCCGTGCCACCTCTCGTTTAGTCCTTAGAAAGTGCACTGGGTGGTGGTACTTCTGTATGATGAAATAATGATGAAAAGATGTTAGATGGTGAGATTTGTAGTGTTCACTAGATAGACGGACGGGTGGACACACGCACAAACGGAGATACAGAAAGATGCATGGACGGTCAGACGGCCGCATGGACGGATAGATGGACGGATGGACGCATGGATGAGCGGATGAACACGCGGAGGGACGCATGGACGGATGCATGAACGGACGGACGCGCGGAGAGACGGTCGAACAGATGCACGCATGTTCGCACAGACGGACACACGTAACCAAGAACGAACGCGCGGACGGATGCACGGATGGACTGACGGATGCTTCGCCCCACTTATTGTGATGCTCTCCGCAGATATGCCGTGATTTTTTTTTTCTTTTAAACTGCGGAACGCGGAATGACCCCTCTTCTGCCACGCGGTAGCGTCCGACGCCTAGTGTGTTTTTTTTTTTCCTGTACATCATGAGGAGTACAATAGGGGCCAGTTTTTCTTGCGCATCTCAAGCCACAGGCACCGGCACTGCCGCAATTACCAACCCCACCTCCTGCGTTGCTGCGGCAACTGAAGTTGGTGTAGAAGAGGCAAGGCAATAGAGGTGGCGCTGACTGTATGCAGAAGAATTCCCTACAACGTACCACGGCGTGCTTGAGCACTATAGGAAAGACCGGAAGAAATTTCCGCACCCCATGTGCGCCTGGACAGGTCGCAGGTGGTGGACCCTAAGAAGGCTGCAGACGGGCGCGTTCACCAACCCTACCATATGCACCGCCTATGGCCTACGCTGCACCGTCGCCTGGCTGCCCGCGGTGCGCGCAAGAATAGCCGATGTGGCACATGTTTTGGCAATGCGAAAGATGTGAAGATGGGCCACGAGAAAGGACAACGTCAACTGATGGACCCTCCGAAATGGGCCGCCTTGCAGAGCGATGGCAAGCCGCTCTTCTCAGCGAGGCCCTCGAATACCAGGTGTAGACCGTCCAGCGGGCCAGGGCCGTCGCCGAGCACCTCGGAAGATGTTCCTCGAACGATGTGTCCCTGGCAGCCTAGCCCCGGGCACAGCAACAACCGCTGGACAATAAGGTTTATTCAACCTCAACCTCAAGGATGCTTAGAAGTTTGAAAGAAAAAGCGTTGGAGACAGAAAATACGCTCCAGCTGTTCCGAGTCTGCGTACCGCTAGCGGTAAACGGTGCATATGAATAGCTCTCCGTTATATCAGTGCCATAAGCGTGCAAAAATTAGAGCATGGTGTGAGGCTGTGTTGGCTAGCGCAGTGGGCTGTGGAGTGATAGGTCGCTGACTTGAATCTCGGGCACTTGGTTTTAAGGATTGTTGGCAATTGTAAAAGGCGATTTTTTCTTAAAATGTTGTTTTTTGGTTTCTTAATTATGGTAAATGCGCAATATATTGCCCGTCGATATTCTGGATAAGGCTTCCGCCTACGCAGTTCCCTTCCAAAGATTGAAGCAAAAATGTTAGACCCGCCAATCACAGGCGAAACTGAAAGTACAAGTTTTGTGTGAAACACAAGATTAGCTTGGTATGTAGCATTTTATTGGCTATTTAGCAATTATGTCAAGTGCTAAAATGTCACAACGCTCTAAAAGCATTGTCAACACACCAGTTTTAATAAAAAAAGTCATAAACGCTCTAGGTGAACGCGTGAAGGGGTACATGTGTTGATCACGCTCAAGGGCATTATGTGAGCCAGTAAACTACGAAATTTGCTCCATTTGATGATACATGCAACTTTAAATAGGAGCAGCAGAAGCAAATTTGATATTAAATGCGAAGCATTTTAAATTGAACTTCGGTGAATTTGCATTGCAGTGGATACCGGCTCCTTGTGGCATTTCCGCCAACGAAAAAGCAGATGAAGCAGCACGCAAAGGTCTTCGACACCACAATACAGACGTACCTTTTCACTAAAGTAGATGCAGCTCAGACGGTCAAAAGACTTGCGATTGAAGAAAATAAGAGACGCTAGAACCTTCCGACACGTAATTATGCCTTCCTTCACTCAATCGACCGCTATCTGAGAACAAGACTCTCATTCAAAATTCCTCGCCATGTGGAAACGTCATACCATCGTCTACGTCTAAACCGTGCCTATGTTAACAGCCTACGGCACCGCTTCGGTTAGTCGGCGAGTCCGTATTGCAACAACTGTGGCTCCATCGAAACTGTGGAAATACATTGTTTGAGTGTAGACCTTATGCTGATGAGCCTGTGCTTTATGAACACTGCATGCATTCTATAACTGAGATAACTTTCTCCCTTGACTGTGTATTGGGACCTTTAGCCTGCCCCACTTAATAGAGGCGTGCTACGAAAACTTTTGTTTGCATACTTGGACAGCATCGGTCAGCTAGACAAGCTGTATATGTAGCTTGACAACACAAAACAACTCTTAACGCGCGTCCTCATTCAACGGTCAAAGAGGTGGCCTTTTCCTATACTTGCTTTTACTCTATCATCTAAATTTACATTTTGTCTCTCTCTCTCTCTCTCGTCCTGTTCGTACTTTCAATCTTCAATCCCCTTCCCCACGCAGAATAGCAAGTCAGCGAATTTTACACGCCAGCTAAATTATCTGTTTTTCAATAAAGAGTTCTTTCTCTGTCGGCGAACTTGAGCGTATCTATCTACGTATCTAGCCGGCTTTTAGCTCTCCTAAACGTTTCAATAATGGCATCATACTAAAATTGGTATGACGGAACATGACTGAATGACGAGCATTAGTGATCAGTCATAACATGAAAATTATGATTTTATGTCATGAATGTCATGATTTACATTTCATGGTCTTGCTGCTCTTGCGGTGGTTTCGCTGACATGACATGTTAGAAAACAGGTATGGTATGACATGATTACATGGCAAACGCAAGTGACAGACCGTAACATGAAAACCATCATAGATTAGATTTGTGGGGTTTAACGTCCCAAAACCATCATATGATTATGAGAGACGCCGTAGTGGAGGGCTCCGAAATTTTGACCACCTGGGGTTCTTTAACGTGCACCCAAATCTGAGTACATGGGCCTACCAACATTTCCGCCTCCATCGGAATCACAGCCGCCGCAGCCGGGATTTGAACCCGCAACCTGCGGGTCAGCAGCCGAGTATCTTAGCCACTAGACCACCACGGAGTGACTGAAAACCATGATAAGCGTGTCGTGTAACATTACTACGTGCCACGCTCATGATGTGCTTGCGGGTCGTTTTATTAGCTACACTTATACCGAATTTGATATTTTGGATGCACGTAAAACAACTCCCGGTGGTAAAAATTTTCGGAGCCCTCCACGACGGCGTCTCTCATTATCTTAAGTGGTTTTGGGATATTAAACCCGACATATCATCATCACCAGATTGTATACTACGGGACGTGAATGGATGACCAAGGTATGCGACTGTTACAATCATGATAATCTGATAATCATCCGATGCGTGTCATGTAAGAACATGAATACAAATCACACTCAAGGCACCAATACACTTCGACGTTGCGTCAAGCCCGCGATACATTCTTTTCGAGACGCAATACATCCTTTTCGTTGCATCATGCCCGTGATGCCGCGCCAGACACTGATCTGCCTGCCATATACTCGCAGGCGTGCGACTCAATGCGTTGGTTTGACGCATGCGCATTTGAGCATGCCCGGCGTCCCTCCGTCACAGAGGGAGACATACGCAGTGCTGTCTCAGTAACGTCATCGGCGCAAAAGGCAGCATGTCGCATTTCGCGCCGGTCGCGCCTGGCGTCAGACCATAGACTGTTCGCGTTCTGCTAGCGTAGCGTCGATGCGGCAAGCGTGCGCGCACGTCCACGTTACGTCAGAGTATATTGGGCCCTTCAGGATGCGCTGGTGGCCGTTTCGCTAGCTCCACATATACCAAGTTCGGTGTTACGTGACCTCAGTGGATGACTGGTGCAAATATTATAATTACGACACGCGTGTCATGTAGGAACATGACAACATAACACGCTCTTGATCCGCTCGCGTCCCTTTCGCAAGCTTAACATATACAAAATTTCGTATTCTTTACATGAATGAACGACGAAAATAAATGACATGTCCAACCATGATAATCATGGCTTGCGTGTGAATTAAAACATGACTGCATGATGCGCTCATAGCGCGATCGTGGCTGCTTCGCTAGCTCCACATATACCAAATTTGCTAGGAAGTGCCGTGAATGAACGACGAATGTAAATGACAGGTTTGAAACAGGATAATCATTATATGCGTTTCATGTAAAACATGACTACAAGCTACGCCTCATAGCATGCTCGCAGCCATTTCGCTAGCTCCGTATATACTAAACTTGGTATCACGTAACGTGAATAGATGGCGAAGGTAAACGACACATACAAACATGGTAATCATGACATGAAAGTCATGTACGACATCATTTACCTCCACCTCGTAGCGTTGTGCCGATTTGAAAGTCACATATCAACCTCCGTCATTTGTGCTTCGCAAATCATCGATTCCCACTGTACGTGGGATGGTGGTGGTGGTGGTAAAACTTTATTCCCCAAAAATGGGTCCTGAAGGAGACTTGGCTAGACGCCAGGTGCAGAGGGCATCTCGCAAGTCGGTACAAGAAAGCCCAAAGCTCTCCGTCATCTCGCAAACCTCCTGGATAGCCCGAAATTTGTCTGCTAGTGAGGCACTTCTTATCACGGGGGATCTGCCATTTTTTAGGCGAATTGCGATCCAACCTGGCCCCCCACATTGCAAAAGCGTGCCTCACAAAGTTCAGCACCATAGAGTGAGAGCAACACATCTCAGCACTGATGTCACAAAACAAGTTCGAAAAAAGTTTGGTGAGTTGCTGCTAGAAGAAAGGAACGCAGTAGTAAGGTCTACAATTAAACTGGCTACAAATATTCAGAATTTGAGTCCTCCTGAGTACCTTGTGTAAGCACTGCTCCTGTCTCAAACGCTTTTGGCGATTTCTCGAATCTTACATTTCTGGTATTTTCCTCTGAGCGAACTGTCATAGCTCTTTCGCTAATAAATATTTTCCATTCAAACTTGGCTCACTTTTTATCACATCAATAGGCATGCAATCAATCTGAATCAGCAAGGTCAGGCCATGAGATTTATCACGGCTGCCTGTTATACGAAGGTACCCCTGGTGCCAGTGCGTACTTTTATTGCGATAGCAATTCTATGTACAATCTCGGCTGGATTGCACCGCCGGCGTCAGCGTCGCTGTCGTGCACCGTATTTGCATACGTATGCATGAAAGCGTAAGAAATTAAAAATCAAGAAAAAGTACTCTGGTGCGCGTAATCGAGCATGGGACCTTCGCGTCGTGAATGCGGGGCGCTAGCCACTTATCTACCGAGAGGTACTTTTTACAACGCTCAAACGGCATCCTATCTATATCTACCGCTTACCACACTGTCGGGCATCTCAGGGCGAGGGTGGGGGGGGGGGGTTAGATTGATATGTGGAGTTTAACGTCCCGAAACCACCGTTTGAATATGAGAGGCGCAGTAGTGGAAGGCTCAGGAAATTTCGACCACTTGGGGTTATTTAACAAGCCCAAAAATCTGAGCACACGGGCCTGCGTTTTCACTTTAATCGGAAATTCAGCTGCCACAGCTGGGATCCGATACCGCGACCTGCGGGTCAACAGCCGAGTACCTTAGCCACTAGACCACCATGGCGGGGCGATCTCGGGTTAGGGGGTGCTATCGTGTTTTCAGCATTATCACCTAGATGGCGCAATGCGCGCAGAGCGGCGCTTACCTCTCACCCGTACATTGGCCCACAGAGAGGAGAGGATTGGGCGATCTCTCACGCGCCCTTATCTCCTGGTGGGGAGGATTATACGTCTCTACTGGCGTTCTGCTTGCTCTGGGACGGTTCTGCTGAAGCTACGGGATGCACAAAAGTCACATTATTAGTTGCACAGCCTCCATTTGCGAAAATGGCGCGCTTTTGAGACACAGCGAAGTAATAACTGAGACGTTTCTGGTGCCTCAAGCGCGGTTGTTATTGCGATAGCAATTACATGAACACTCTCGTCTTGATTTTGCCGCTGGGGTTGGTGTCGACGTTGCCGCCATTCTATACCTATATATATGAAAACACAAGAAAGAACAAAATCCAGAAAAATACTTTCGTGTGCGGAATCGAACGTTCTACCTCCGAATTGTGAGTGCGAGGCCTTAGCCACTGAGCAAAGGAAGAGCACCTCCTTCAATGTTCAAACGGGAAGCTATTAGTATCTGTCACTTAGTGCTGCCGATGGCCATCTCGGGTGAACTGTTGTGCTTTCAGCACGACCAACGAAATGGCGCAATCAGTGCACACCGCCAGATCGGCATGACGCGGGTCTCATTTCCCTCATGTACTTTGCCCCACGTAGCGAAAGTGGGTGGACGCTCACGCGCGGGCCGTTCTGTCGCGGGGGTGCTTGCGCTTTCACCGGAATGATTCCATTGTAGTTACCGGGCACACGAAGGTCACTTCAATCGTTACACAATATCTGCGAACAAACGCACTTTTAGACACAGCGGAGTAACAAGTGAGACGCTTATTCACGTTTATCTGTACTTGTGTGTACGGTTTGTGCGTCATTTGTGTGTGAGAAACGCGGTGCACGTTTTGATCTGCTTACCATTCTTCGCGTGACCTTCCAATTTGTTGCTATCGCGTTCCTTGCTTCGCCTTGGCGGGAAAGCTGATTTTTTGTTATTTCTTTAATATGTTAGCACTATTCATCAGATCACACTTGTTTTCATCCGGTGCATAGCTCAATGTTTTATATATGAGCTTGTGAAAAATAACATTTTTTAACAAGTTGAACTTGAGGCAAGAGTTTTCGTGTAGAGATGCAAAATGAACAAATAATATGACTTAGTTACTAGTGCTCACATGTGCTTAAACGTATGTGCTTTATATTGCTGACTAATCATTTCTCGTTATTATGGCTTCTTTTAAAAAACGTCACTTGGTCTCATACTTTGAATTTCTTTCTAATAGTTTATTTTCATGCATTTTCGTGCATGTCACAATAAAAAAGCATTACAAAACAAGTGCTCGATATTGCATATTATGATTTATAGCGCTGACTCGTTCATTTGATAGTGCACAACTGTCTGGGTGAACTGTAGTTTTTGGTACAAGCTAAGAATAGCAGATGCTTATTTCCTGCAGCTGGGCTCTATCAAATAGGACCTTTTATGCACTGGTAAATGTATAACAATAGTAAAAAAAACGTTTTCTTCTGCCGCAATAGACCACCAACTAGTTGAGTCTGTAAGATGACATGCGCTTGGAGGTTCATTGCTAACTGGTTGGCTGACTCATTTAATGGAAGTTCAACCAAACATAACGATGGGCCCGAAGAAATCATGCCAGCATTCCTAAGTGATCTCATTTGATTGCTAAAGCTAAAAATTTAACAATCACCGCATAGTGGGAGTTCTAATGCATTGGAATGTAATGGAGACGAAGTAAAGACCTGTTAGAGCAACAAAACCATTCGTAAGGTATGGCGACCGTAACCGAGAAATGTTGGCTAGAGTGGCCGCCAGTTAGATTTCGAACAGGGTATCTTAAACTAGAAATTATTGTTATATATTTTTTTCAACGGTAATCAAAAACTTGGTGGATATATTCTGCGACTTATTCATTTATTCGTGTTTCAACAACAGCGTGCTTTCAAAGCCATAGTTTCGAGATCAAACATGGTGGTGTCTTTCGGTCCTTCACCACCCTTTCTACTGGTTCCACCTATTCCTTCACAAGACCCGTAAAAAAATCCACATTTAGCATTGAGCCTATCAATATTTCGCACAAGAAATGTCATTGAGGTCATTCAACTCGGATGTCTGATTCTCCGTTCCACCAGTTCATTACACTTCTATTGCGAAAAGCAGCTGCTAATTAGGGCTGCAGAATTAACCGTCTTGCTGAATATGGCTTGATGACCATAAGCACATATTGAATTATCTAATGTATTAGACAGCTTTAGTGTTCCTAAATTCGAAAATTTCAGACAAGCCTACACATAAAAGGATGTCAAGCTATACAGTTATACTGGAGCTGCTGATTTTCACAATGTGGCATCTTTTTATGGACGCCTAACCTCCGTATTCTAGAAAGTCCCTTCACTCGACGCTTCGGCTACACTTGAGAAAGCCGATGGCAGCGCCGTCTCCAGACACCGCAAGTCACTGCATATTAGCGATAATCTGCTGCGATTCTTGAGTAGCGCAGCATCATTTTGAGCCGAGCCGGGGCGCAGTGCTCAACTCTGTCAAGGGAAGGGTGAAAGTCTAGTCGAGAAGCGTTTTTGATTATTGGGGTAAATGTTGGATAAATAGGTTATTATTTTAATTGTTTTCAGCACACACCATGAGCGTAAATACGAAGTCAGCAATGTGTGCCTTATGCAACATTTTTGACGGTGATGTACCAAAAAGGCAAGTGGCAGCCACCAAGCCTCCATTATTGTGCTTCCTTTATTCTTCGTATATTTGATCAGAGAGCTCATGCCATGGACGGCGATGCGCCTGTGTGACAGGCGATGCGCCTGTCACACAAGTCTAAAGAAAGGAGTGATTGGTGCAACGCGCTCTGCTAAAGAAGGTCGGCTACACATATCGATTTTCATGGAAGTAGGACATTTACTGCTCACGAATTTGAGTAGTGCTTGGACAAGGAAACTAGGAACGACATACCATCCATCCACACAGCGTACCACCTTCGTAGAGGCGTCATAGTGCAGTGAGAAACAGTCGCCTCCAATGCCGGTAGAGTACGGCTGCAACACCTGCATGCTTGCTGCCATGGCTAGAGCTGCGTCGGCAGCGTTACCTCCACGGCGAAGTACATCTGCGGGTTCGGGAAACATTTGTAAATGAATTGGAGAATTTCGAAAGCTTTATTCATACGCACAAATGTAGTTTCACGGATTATTATGGCCTCCTAGATGGTGGTTGCATGGTTTCCTAAGGTGGGCGTCATCCGCTCTTTTCTCCGCACCGAGGCGCTTCCACGGAGGTTTGATAAGGTTGCAGCACTGTTGGCACGGCTTGAATGTGGAGAGAAAAATAGTTTTGCGTTTTAGATGCGGAGCATCTAATACTCGGGGCTTGTAGTGCGGCGCCGTCCACAAGCTTCCTCCTCCTTCTTCCACCATTTGTGCATCCCTTCCTCCTCTACACACCGCGCGCGCTTCACTCCTCCACCATCTGTGCACCCTTACTCCTCTACACACCGCGTGCGCTTCTCCTCTTCACGAACATTCGCTAGCTGTAAAATGTAGCGCGCATGCGCCGTCACGCTTCGAGAACATTGGCAGCTGACGCGCGCGCATGCGCCGTCGCGCTTCGAGAACATCGGCAGCTGACGCGCACGCATGCGCCGTTGCGCTTCTCCCCCTTCTCGAACATTCGACAGCTGACAGTGCATGCGCCGTCGCGCTGTATATATACTCAAGGTCGGCGCTCGCTCGCTCAGTTGCCGCTCGTCGGTTGGTTTGTACGGCGCGTCGACGTCCAAGGTCGCGGTGAAATGAATTCCAACGAATCCACAAACACAATGATCGACGTCCCTTCGACCAGCGCCGCCCTTTCGCATACGTGTGTACGTGTTCACTCATTTAACACCCCCTCCTACAACCACGTTAACCAATTTAGCCATCGACCCAAGTAAGTCGCAATTTAACACCCCATTTCACAACCACGTTAACCAATTTAGCCATCGACCCAAGTAAGTCGCACTTTAACACCCCGTTAACCAATTATATGCTCCGCATCCTTCTCAGTGTTCCCCCGAGGGAAGCTGCGGGCAATCTTTTTTATATAACCTCGCGCTCGTGTGGAACTGTCCGGTCAAGCTGTACGAGAGGCCAAGTGCATGTATTCTCAAATGGGCTTATTATTCTGTAGATGAGCGCCGCCCATATTCGAGCACTTATAGTTGCGATGCCTCTCTCGACAATAAGCACCAGTAATCGTCATGCTCTCACTTCCCGATGACACCTACGCCATCAAGTCTGGCACGAAAGCCGTGCTCGCTTAGTGCAGAACTCTTCGCACTCACCCGTGAAGATTCTCCAGTTTCTTTTTCCAACTACCTCGCGTGTCTCATCACACCGCAGAGGCAGTAAACAGCAAGAAGGGTGCAGGTGGTCGCCACGTCTAGACTACGTCTAGAGTGAACGTCAGCGGTTCTGCGACGGCCATGTGCTGGTTACAGGCACGTTTTTTGTCCCTCATGGTCACCCATTCGCACTGTGAGTTTTACGGTGTTCAGTGGATACGTAGGATTACATAATAAAAAACATTGAAATACCTTGCCTGTTCAAGAAGGACGCGAAACGTGTTGAGGGTTGGGTGTAGCTGGTGTGATACACTGCGCTTTGAGTAATGGTGGCGATTTGCACTTCTTTTCTTCAGTAGTCTACCTCAAAAATTTCTTACTCTCATGTTCACAAGCCCACCTCGGCCTTACCTCAGATTTTCCTCAACTTCCTGTACTCTCTACATGCGTTATAAAGGCACAATAACGGTAGCAGGCTGAAAGATAAGAACAATTCGGTTCATGAATACTGGCCTACTTTGTTAATATATTCCTACCGTTAAGAATGTTTTCATGCATTTCATATAAGAAACCATCCAGCATGTATGTGCATTTCTTTCTGGGCTCTTCTGAGTCGTTGTTCTGCATTCCCTAATCCACGTCGACAAAATATAACGGTGGTTCGATATACCATTTTGCTGGTGAGCCAGCTTCATCGTCTGAATCTCTTACAAGCTTTGTCACTTGGCGCAAGCTATGACAAACGTATAAACATTATGAGATTATTCACCACACCTCTTGCCTACTCTGAGTAAATTACGCACACTACATCAATAACTTGTTAATGAAGCACCAGTTATAACGTTTTAACTAGATATCTGAGCACAACTTATTGGAGAAGTAGTTGCCGGAGCACAACCTATTGGAACACCAGTAATAACGCTTGAACGTGCAGATGCTTCAAAAGTAAGGCCGTAGGTGAGAGCTCTGGTATTTCTGCTACCCTTGCTTGTTTAACGCACACCTAAGAATATCAGTAGGAGCCTGAGCACTCTGACAAGGAACATGAGACCGTGAGGTGAACAGCCTCAAAGCCCAGTCCTATGATTTCACGATGGCGCCGTGAAGTATTACCACAGCAAGATGCGAAGCTTTTTACTAACGTTCATCCCTCCCAAAACACCTCCATTTTCACGTTATGCGAAATATAGTCCAGTTAACAGCTTGTTATGGTAAAGCTTATTGTAGCACTCACGCACCGCATAGTGCAAGAACGTTTAATAAATTCAAAATTTCTAGTAAAATTACACTTTCATGTACCTTCATTCAACGCCCCACACAAGTGAATTCAAAAGCGTTCTTTTCTGTGGAGTCTATAGACAGGCCACTGCCATGATCTGCTAGGCATGCTCACCTTGTACTCGTGAGGGGCCCGGGATTATAACAGCAAGGCGGACACAACGATATATAGCGGAACCATTTTACGCCCTTTCGACATTATTTTCGACAGTAGCCATCGCAAATAACCTCGCGTCAGATATGAAGTTACTGGTGCTGTGCTCGTGTTTGGCCACTCATATTACACACAATAGTATATGGGCTTCTAGCATTTAAACCATGGAGTGTACTCGCATCTTGCCTACACCTCCATGTATGTCCTTTTTGTTGTTCTGAGCGACTGTTCTGTAGGTGTAGGTCAACGTGACATGGCTACTGCTGCCAGTACTTAAAGCGGTGAGTTTCGGTTTCGCACTCCAACACCACAACCACTTGGTCATGGCACGAGGTTGACGTCAACTGTACATATGCACAGCAACATAATATTCAGAGCACTTAATGGAGCGTTCTTGGCATGAATGCCGAATATTCCAAATACTTATGCACCCTTATAGGAACACAGCTTTTGTTGGTAACAATTGGCAGACAGAGTAACAACGCCCATTTCCCTACTGCGCTATTTATTGGGGGCTCGATTAGGAGTTAAAAGTCGTGCATTCTTACCCACTTCCCAACTGCGTTGTGGTTGATGGGGACAGTATTACGAGAAAAAAAACAATGCATGCTTACCTAAACCAGCCACGCTCGCCATCATTTCGTCGCTGACTACAGCCGCTCTAGGCACGATGACGGGATACTGAGAAGACATGCGCCTAAAGCACGTGTACATCAAGAAGGCCATACTGCTGCAACACGTAATGAGAAGTGAACTGCGAGCAACGACTCTACACTCACAATAAAAACTCGTATTCATGAGTGCGCTGCAGTTCGCTTATTAGCTGTGCATCAGTCGCAGCTGGCCGGATATAGCAACGCATCGCCGCACGTGGCGAACCAACTGACAAGCAGCTTGTAGCCTTGATTCGGTGTCACGATGGGTGACACTTCGGTTCACTGGAATATATGTAAGCTTGTGCCACTTTCTAAAGTCATCACTTTTCAACAATCTTTCCTTGTTGTATTTTCTTTTGTTATCATAGAACTCTAGAGCATATAGCCGCAGAACCTTTTTTTCTCTATTTCTTTTTGCATGCCAGCCTCTAAACTTGTAAGTAATACCTTGTACACGCCGTGTCAGAGTGTTGAGGGGCGTTTTTGTTTATAGTAGAGATTATTATTATGATAAGCTTATGAGCACAACGCGTATAGAACAGCTTATTCTGCAATTGTAGAGGCAATTACAAATATTGCGGCCCCTAACCTAAAAACTCGAACATCCGATACCGCATGTAAAGTGCAGCCGTGCTCACCACTGATAGATAAAACTTCGGGAAGGCACGACTCTGATAACTGCAATCAGTTTACAGCGTGTATTGCTTCATCTGACTTTCCACTTTTCGTGGACAACTTTGCCGAATAGTTTCATTATTAGGAGCTTGACTGGCTCATTCTTCACCGACACAGCCAGGTAACATTATTCTCCTCTAAATGAAATTCCTCAGGGGCCTATAATTATCATTCCCCAAATAAACGGGTACTCGTACATTTCCTGGGCGTGTAGATAAAGTAACAGCGCTTCAAGTTATCAGGGTTACGTGCCAACGGCCACAAGAGGTGCGCACAAGTGGTCCCTCAGGTGCAGCTATTTCGTTAAACTTTACAAGGGCAGCAAAATTTCGAATCACGCTCGAAAAATTGCTGCTAAGCTTCTTCATCACGTTAGTTACATCGTTCATTGTGTATGTACGATTGTCCAGGTATGTTTAACAGTAATGTAGCTTAGACTTATGATGACCACGATGCATGAGGTCTTAGAAGTGGAATGTTTAGATATGCGAAGATATGCACACACACCGGGAGAGTATGCACTGGTGTGTAATGGTATACGTTCAGTCACCCTCACGAAAAAAAAAATCCAGATTAAGTTTTCCAAAAGATCCACGTGCAATACAGAGATTGGAACGAATAACGTCTCACGTAATGACGACTCAAAAATCAGATCATACAAATTTTGTCGTTATCACTTCACACGTCATGCATCCTATACGCGAAACTTGAGCTCAAGTCAAGCGATACTGCTGTGTGCGTTCCTCTGTGTTCCTTTCCCTCTAACAACAAGTGTGAATTAGATGGCTGTGCACCTCAGCAGAGCCGCTAAAACTAACTCCAGATAAAGTTCGCAAATCAAACTTTTTAAAAACATTTTGCGACCACCTGACCGTACTTCCGGTTTGCATGGAGAACGTATATAGTCGAGGGAGTATGGCCATAAATAAACTATTCCATCTTATGGCAGTTTTCGCAACCTCTACAGATAATCGCAAAATTAGAAGAATTATGCGCTAACTCAACACGGCCGCGCAACAAAACGTTACTTCAGGCTCTTTCATTCACAGTGAACAAGTGGCGTACTTAACAACTACGGAAGGGAGAGAAAAAGTTATTCTTGTCCAACATAGTTAATTTTACCTTCTTCTCTAAATGTTTCCATTGGTTGTTTCTTCGCCTGTTGCACTCTTTAAACACTGTTAGCTGTTTTTGACCTGTGTTACAAAGATTCGGCTTTTTATCGTTGTTTAGAAGGTCCCTATAAAATCTTGAAATCATGCCACTTGTGCAGTTCTTGCTAAATGCGTATTTTTGTTAGCAGCACTTGCACCGGATCAGTGGCGCTCTTTCATATTCTTGTCGGTGGAAGCGGCTTGTTTTGACGTCATCATCATCATCATCAGCCTGACTACGTCCACTGCAGGACAAAGGCCTCTCCCATGTTTCGCCAGTTAACCCGGTCCTGTGCTTGTTGCTGCCAATTTATACTCGCAAACTTATTAATCTCATATGCCCGCCTAACCTTCTCTCTCCCCCTAACCCGCTTGCCTTCTCCGGGAATTCAGCTTGTTTTGTCATGGTGCAGAAAATATGTTTCGTTTCAAGCATACGTGTGGCCCCGCCGCGGTGGTCTAGTGGCTAAGGTACTCGGCTGCTGACCCGCAGGGCGTGGGTTCAAATCCCGGCTGCGGCGGCTGCATTTCCGATGGAGGCGGAAATGTTGTAGGCCCGTGTGCTCAGATTTGGGTGCACGTTAAAGAACCCCAGGTGGTCTAAATTTCCGGAGCCCTCCACTACGGCGTCTCTCATAATCATATAGTGGCTTTGGGACGTTAAACCCCACATATCAATCATCAATCAAGCATACGTGTGGAGTTTATGTACGTACGCTTCTTGTGTTTTTACGCAAACGTATGGTCATTCTGTTTGTATATTTGTCACGATAACAACAGAGCTGACAAAGGAGGCAGCCTTTGCGAGTACCGTGTGACTGTCTGTATACTGACTTGAACAAGAGACCGGATATGTTAAGGACTCGTTTCGTTTGTTTGACACAGCATTAACTACAGCCAACCTATATTCAAGCTAAATAAAGTGTAGAGAACGTCATTTATACTGAGTATGATATCAATTTAAAAATTTTTTTTATACGACGAACTTTTAAAACTGGGCAAGAAACTTTCCTCTGTCTGTTTTACCCTGACCAAAGCTCGACAGCATTTTGAAACTGATATCTTGCGCACCATCTACTTCTCTCTGTTCCAATCCCAGATAACATATTGCATCGAGTGTTGGGGATTCACCTATCACACATACATCAAGCACATAATATGCCTACAAAAGAGAACCTTGAGAATAATAAACCATGTCCCCCTCATACACCCTCTCAGCCTCTATTTTCCAAAACCGCAATAATGCCCGTGCTTACGCTACGAGATTATTGTATATCTCTCTTGGTATATAAAATAATTTGTAAACAACTTCCTCTTTCCTAGAACTATTGTCCAAACACCAGGTAAAAGTAGTCGCTCTGCCTCCGAAGGCAAATTTTTAATCCCTCTCTCTCATAACACATACGGACAACGCCGTCTCAAGTACGCCGGGGTTAAAGTTTGGAATGATCTTCCGTCATCCGTTTTACAATCAACCAGGGTAGATCAGGCGTTAAAAGACTTTTTCTTGCATCACACAACATCCAGCTTATCGAAGAACAAAAAGTAGGAAAATAACATCAACTTATATTACCTTGTAGATGTTATTTCTACTGCTCTTGTTTTGGGGACGACGATAAAAATTTGCAGCCTCTACCACTGACGATGTACTGCAGTCCTGACGTGTGGTCTTCTGTATGTGTGTTATTGCAATGAGAACTATACATAGCTGTCTTATTCATAGTTTTTGGATAAACCGAGCGTTTGTTTTTAGCACTGTAATTTATCTTGAATGTATCTTTCCTATTCATGCACATGCTTTTTAAGGACATTTTTTTGAACACCTGTATATACTACATTTCCCCCCAAACATGTGATTGTACATACATAGCCCCTGATTCATTTGTATTATGTTTTTAATGGATCCATTACTAGCCAATAGGCTAAGGATTCAGACATTCATGCATGTATTTGGTGAAAATAAAAAAGAGACAATAAACAATCTTGAATCTTGAATCTTGAATACGAAGAAACTTAAATGAAGGAAAAGACAACTTGCCACCGACAGGGACTGAACCACGCGTCTCAGGCGTTTTAGCGATCGGAGAACGGGATTAGAAGGGACAGGCAGAATAAGCATGCACGGCTGGCTTTGGCAGCTTTCATGCTATAAAAAAGCTCATATTGTAGCGTTAGCTACGCTGGCCTCGCTGAGCCAATTTCGCGTGGCACATGTCTGCGCATGCACAGTGATACTCCACCACCACCGCTGCGCGCGGCTCGCCGCCGGTGTGCGCGCAATTCGATGCGCTGCGCAGACGATCAGTGGTGTCCCGCACCGGAGCCGGCACCTCCCTCGCACTCGGTCGCGGCCGCGCGCGACTCGCCGCCACCGGTGTGCGCTTTCCAGAGGAGTGCCGTCATAGCCTTGGTAGACACATATGAACCCCAACGCGCGCGCCTTCCCTGTGCAGTCGCCATCTGACACTGCGCTGGAGCCGCTTGATAGCGCCACTGACTGGCGTTTGCCACTGTGGTATAGTCATGGAGAAGGAGAGTGCAAATGCTGCTCAGTGGTGCAGTAGAGCGGAGAAGCTTAACTCATCGGATCCCGAAGTAGTTGCCCTGCAAAATAAATATACATGTACCACGTAACACGTATACCGTGTGTGTGTCATTGGAACAGCTGTAAGCATGACATCTGGAAAGCTAAGAATAATCAGCTGAACCTTTGCTAACGCTACGTATATCCTGGAATAGCTGAGCTAAGCCACTGCCATTTCTTTTTATCAGCGGCCCCTGCACCAATCTAAATACTAGATCTTGTCTTCACGTACCTAATAAACGATATCGTGATTGTACCACTTTTGTGTAGAACTACTGTTCTTCGCACATGTGCGGTAATGCTGGCTTGGGCGTATATATGCATTGACACCTTAAGGAATAGGAGCAGTCCGCAGTCGGCGCTCGTGCATAACTGTCGTATACGAGAGGCACCTTGTACGTTTGCTTTGTTACCGCTGTTAATTTCACCTAGGGAATGCGTATCATCTAGGCTTAAGTTTTTTTTTCTTCGATGCTCCACAGATTGAGCTAAAGCGACGGCAGTACTCTTTATTAGGTATATCTGTGCATTTCAACATTGCAAGTGTTAGTCAGTGCTACTCATAGCCATGGCGGCTATAAAGTACTCATTAGCATGCTGGAGCCACGTATCACGTGATGATTGTCATTAATGCTGTGTCTAGCAAAGAAAACAAGCCTTTAAAAAGAACTTTCTCTCGTTTATTTATAGAGACGGACTCGTTTTTGTAGATTTGAAGCCTGAAGGGGCTACGACGGTAATTTATTCATGAGCTGCAGCGACGTAACACGATCCCGCAACGAAACGTTTAGCCGGTAAATAACCGGTGACTAGCGTCACAGTCTATCGCTAGTGTCGATGCAATTGTTTGCAGCGGCGGTGCCGAGAAACACAAAAATTCACTCGAGCGTAAGCCTCACCGCAAGCGATGATTGTTAGGGACGCTTCGAAAACAGATGCCTAACTCTGCAATTTTATGTGCTGTAAATCTTTTATCACTATACACGCGCCCGTATCATTGTTATAAAGACAACTGTCATTCATCAATGTTTCGAGACTTCACAGGTTATACTCCCGCTGCCAACAACGATCCATTTACAGAGCAGGTGCGCGGCAAACTGCGAAATGAAGAATATAGCGATGTTAATTCTTACCACTTGCGAGCACGAGCAGCGTTCTTGTCCGTGGCATTGCGCATGATGTGATGGTTTTTCATTATTGTAGCGACAGGATTATTCTCCAAGGAGAAAAACCGCATAGATAGAAAATCAGAACACAACATATTTTCTTCCTTTCGGCAGCAAAGCTAGAACAACCTTGTAACGTAAGTTTCGAGTATGTTAGAAAACCTTCATTTTATTCGCACTCTTGCCCCTCCCCCTACCCCCAATGGGGTAAAACTTTTTAGCCACGTCACTACTTAGAGGTCAAGAATCATGGTTGTGTTCTAGTCGAATAGGAGATTTTTGATAAGAATGTTCGGAGCACTGAGCTTTCAACTAAGAAAATGCAAGTAAACTAGAAGTCGATTATAATTTTACGAAAAAGAAACGCCTTCTGAGGACTTAAAACTGGTTTAAAGCTTACACGACGCAAAAGGAAGGTGGTCTTTTTATATGTTTAGGAGGGCGCTAAGTCTATCCTGCACATCGTTCGGTCGCGTCCAATGTGCCACTCTTCTATGTGCACTGTTACGGCCATTCACCTTTTCGATGATAACAGCGGACGAGGGCAGCGCAAGTTCCACTCTAAAAACTGTTTACTTGCGATCTTGACCCTTTCGGAACGCAAGGACGAATGGCAGGCCATTATGAGAAGCGTGTCATCATTTTTTTTTTCAAACACGACAGTTGATCGTTGGAATTCTTGTGTTTAGATTTAGAGTACTAGGTAACCATTTTACTGGACGACGAACGAGAACGACAATACATAAGCAAGACTAATGCCGGGTTTTGTGCTTCGAAAAAGTGGTTAATGATTTAAAGCACTTGGTACTCTACTATGGGAGAGTGACGCAGAAACTTTGGTCTGGCTGTCTGTCGAACAAATCAGCCAACCGGCGAAAGATTACGCTCATGCTGAAAACCAACCATCTTAATCTGGTTGCTCCGTTCATACTTCTGAACATTGTGAATCAAAAAACAAGCATTACGCATATTATTAGCGCGACAACAATACGTTGTGTTTTGCAGCGAGTCTCTTAATTTAGACATCCGTAGATACTTAACTCCAAAGACGGCAGTGTTGATTACGCTGCACTGACGATGTGACACTACTGATAAAAAGCGAGAGCTTCGCGAAAAAAAATTGGGGGACCATTAAGCTTCGCCTTTAAGAAATGAACGCGATCGCGAAATCCGGCCCTTTAGTGCACCATTCAACCACTAAATGCATACTTATTAATATGTTTTGTTACATACACACGCACGCACACTAACACGCACACAGCAGATTGGGCCAGCGCGCGCTATTATCGCAGAATGGGCTCGTAATCGTCGCCACACCTGTCGAACGAAATCAGTTAAAGAGGCCCTAAAACACATTTTCAAGTAACCATGGAATGAATTCACTAGAAGCGTTTATTGCCTCATGAATTCAACGCCGCAAAACATTTTAGGAATCCCTCCAGTGTGAGTGGAGTTACAAAGGTTTCTCGCATGCTGCAATTGCATCATCTCCTCACTCATCCCGACGAAAGCGCTGGAAGCTAAGCAGAGAGAGTTGGCAGGGCAAAGAAAATACCACGCCTCGTGAGCTTGAGCACTGTTTTATTTTCTTCGAACGCGCGGATTTTTTAGTGTGATCGCATGCGCACGCTTGAAGAAGTAGCGGCGTCCCAGGGCTGTCTCGGTAACTTGATTTTTCGGTCACAGACTCATAGACAATTTTTCGCTCACTACCAGCCGCCGCCGCCGACGACGGCGGCGGGTTTTCTGCGACACGAGCTCTCTAACGCTATTGCGTTAAAACTAGAAAAAACCACTCCGTGCTGCCACCTATACACCAGCTGGCCCAACGTTCTAAAAAACACGGCCACCTCAATTGGCGCGCGCGCCGCCTCGCGCTCTGATCCTGGCAGCTGTGTAAAAAAATCGTTTCGGCACATTACTTCTAGATGGCGCCATATGTTACGCAGCGCCTCCAGCCTGAAGGCTATTGGGTTCGGGCGTCCTCTACACTCCGTTTCATACATCATGTGCAACGCTGTCAAAGCTAGCGCTCTTGTTTGCGCTGTGTACTGCCGCGACCAAAATGTAGTGCGTCGCTTGGGGTGTACAAGAATCAATAAATGCTTCTCGGGAAACTTCTAAGCATACATATTTGTCATCAGGTTAAAAAACAAACGCCTGTGTTGTCGGATAAACAATCCAAATATGCGAGTGATTGGTAATTTATGTTTGTCGCTTTCGTATCAGGTTTTCGCTCTCCGCGCGACCTGCGCCGCCGTTTTTTTTTACTTGTTGTGGCAGCTTCGAAAAAATGGCGTCCAGCTCTGCGTCCTCGACCACCTCTCCTGCGCGAATTTTTTCGAAGCTTCGCACATCAAAGCTGTCAAAGCACGCCAAGCAAGTAATTGCAAATGTGTACGCCCGTACCAGGATGCGTTTCCCGGAGAAATCTGTGCGGGAAGTGCTGAGTGTTGTGAGCGAGGGCACTGGACAATTTCGCCCCGTACCGTGGCGAGATTGAAGGCGGAGCGTCTGCGTGGGCCTTTGGTGTCACCGAAAAAACGAGCTCGCGAGGTGAAGATTTCGAGCTCGCGAACCGTCAAACATGACAGCTTCACAATCCATGCCATCCGTCAGAAAGTGCACAGCATGTACGCCAAGAGGGAGATCCCAACACTGGACAGTGTGATAAGGGCTGTCAACGAAGACGACGACTTGGCGAACTTCACGAAAACCACCTTGTGGAGGCTAATGAAGGACATCGGCTTCACCTTTGCTAAGAGAAAACGGAATCTTGCGCTTATCGAGTGCAGTGACATCATTGCCTGGCGTCGCAGGTACTTGCGGGCGATCAAGAAATTCCGAGGACAGGGCAGGTGGGAACCGTTATCTTCATATTTCCTTACACAGCACATGTAGATTGCCTTGATATAACACTTGATGTTAGCATTGCAACTTTATAATGGTAATGGAGAGTATTACATCTGAAATACACCCTGGAAAAAAGAAAACGGTTAAGCAAGGTAATTGCTTGCAGGTCGCATTTCACGACTTTTGTTTTGTTGGGTGGGGGTATTTGCCTCAATCGGTGAGAGTTATTCGCTAAATCTCCGCCGGTTGGTGCGGTAAGCGCTCATTGCTATGAAAGATGCGAGTTACTGGCAGAATTGTTGGGAATTTCGGTGTCTATTTTTGTTTCCATTCGTGCAAAATGATAGCGACGTCCAATGAATTCTTACCGAATACCGCATATGTGACAAGTGAACTTGCCATGAATCAGAGCTGACAGCCAAATGCCACCTACGTGTCGAATTAAAGCCCGACTAAAGAAAGCACTGACGCCGACCGTTTTTTTCCTCGATTGATGCTAAGCAGCTGTTTACGAAAGAGCAGTCAGCATATGAGTGGGTAACAAAGAAAATAGCATATGCATATGAATGCTTTTTATACTTTTTGCTCAAGTTGTCCTTTGCAGCATTTTCGACTATGGTCATGCCAAGACTCAAGCTGCTGCTGTGGGTATGTTTACTTGTGTGCGCTAACTCGTGCGCTCGTTCGTTTTGCTTTGTACAGGTGCATCATCTACTTGGATGAAACATGGGTCAACGCAGGGCACACGAAGGAGTACGTTTGGCAGGACACGACTGTGAAGTCATCGCAAGATGCCTTCCTCAAAGGTCTGACGACAGGATTGGCTGCACCCTCGGGCAAAGGGGCCCGTTTGATCCTCGTACATGCTGGCAGCAGTGCAACTGGTGCAACGCAAATTCGTGGCCAGTTCATTTATTTAGAAAAAAATTATTGTCAAAGTAAATTGTTTGGCCAAACAGGCTCAAAAGAGTGTGCCACACTTGCCCCGATGGCTACTGGTGGCGCTGACTGACACTCCCACGTTTAATTCACATATATACCCTATAAGGTGGCTGAGGGGATAGCTGTCGTGGTAGCTCAGTGGTAGAGCATCGAACGCGTCATTCGAAGGTCGCAGGTTCAGATCCTGCCCACGGCAAGTTATCTTTTCACCCACTTTTCTTCATATTTACTTTACAATTTGGTCTTATATATTCCGCTATACTTTCCTTGGAGTTGTAGTCTTTTAGATGTCATTAATATTGTGTAAAAACACGGAAAAACGAGCCCTCGGTATACTCTTCTTTCCTTATATATATATATATATATATATATATATATATATATATATATATATAAGAGGGAGACGCATTGGTGCGAAATGCAGCATGAACATTTCGCCCCGGTTGCCGTGGGGCCGCGCCGATGGACGCTGGTCGCACCGGTCGTGCCTGGCGTCTGACTATAGAGTGCTCACGTTTTGCTAACGTAGCATCACTGTGCCCAGTGTGCGCGCGCGTTAACACTAAATTGGAGTATACAGCTTTTCACAAGAAGGAAAAAACACGGCCATGATGGGCTGTGCGCGGGAGTACAAAGGCTAAGGGCGCAGCGTTGTCAGTGCATTTTCGAGGGGACGCGCCAATTTGCACAGCCCAAGGAGGGCTATGGTGGCATCCAGGGAGGAATTTATGAAAAGGTGAATATTAGGTCCTTCATGATGCGCTCGCGGCCGTTTTGCTAGCTCCACATAAACCGAATTCGGTGTTACGTGACGTCAATGGATAGGACGTCAATAAATATGACTGCTGAAAACATGATAATCCTGACACGCGAATTATGTAAGAACGTGACAACATGCCACGCTCATAGCATTCTCGTAGTCGTTTCGCTAGATCCACATATACTAAATTTGGTATCACGTGACGTGAGCTGATGACGAAGGTAAACAGCACATCCAAATGTGATAATCATGAAGTGGAAGTCCAGTACGGCATCATTTACCTCCACCTCATAACGTTGTGCTGATTTTAAAGTGACATATCAACCTTTCTCAATTCGTGCTTCACATATCATCGATTCCCACTGCACGTGGGATCTGCCTTTTTGTGTTTTATTTCTATAATATAACTACCGTGGTCATCCAACGCTACATGAAACATGACAGACGCCGTATAACGACGCCTTACGAATACGGTGGCGCGCTGTAATTTAGAACTAGTGCATACAACAAACACTATACGATTAGGCATAACTTGCAATGCCGACTAACGCTACACAAAAAATGACAGACGCCGTAGCACACGCCGTCGAACATGGCGCACTGCTGTTACGTACAACGTTACAATAGGTGGATAGCAAAATCGGGGCTCACGGAAAGGATTGTGGGCTGCGGCGATCGTCTGCATTGACTTCCGGTTCGAGATACAATGCCACCCGACGGCCTTTCTTACAAGCACCGTCACTTTTTTCCACGTAGCACTCACGAAAGCCTTCTATATCAAATTGGTACATATCACGACGGACTTTAATATTGCATTCAGGGCTATACAGCTTAGATGAATAACAAATGCATTCACTACGAGATGATTATAATGACAGGAGAGGTATTTTTTTTTCGTTCAAGCAGTATGCATACTGCTTTGCGCCAAAGGGCGTTTTCCCGCATACTTTCTAGCATACACAGAATTTTCCGTGAATCATAGCATCATAAAACAGCCTGTAACGAAATGAGTCGTCGCCCAGAAGTGAAAGAGAGACGTCCGTTTATTTGCCAATTCTATCGACGAACTGCCCCGATCACGTGCGCGTGCCCCGATGCACCCTCTGCTTCATCTTCTTCGAAAGAGTGCGGCGCGCTCCAAGTTCCTCCATTACTATTTTGCAACCTACTCCCACGGACCCCAAGATGAATCACACGCATCGAAAATTAAACTTCCGCGGTAGCAATATGGCCTGACAAGGATAGGTGGGGCGGCTCGCTGGCATGTTTTCCGCTAACCAACTGCAAGGTGTTGGCAATGACGAACCTTGCGTTGCGATACATGTTCTTTCGAAAGCCCCGAAGCGGAGATATGGTGTCGTAGTGAGATGTCTCGATCCGCCGACAAGCAATGGGACGGTGTGAAGTGCTTGAGCTTGTTGGGATCACTGTTCCGACATCTTCGTGGTGTAATGCCTAACTGTGTGAAGTTAGCGGCACGATTCATACGGTTTGCCGGTGATTCCAGTGTTGAGCCAGGCTTATAAGCCTGATGGCGTTCCTTCAGCCGAACCATTTATGTGTATTTTCTGCCGGATGGCGTATGGTGTAAGTGAGGCAAGTAGTCCGGAGAATCGCCCTGTGCCAAGTTGCCCTTATCGTCGACATCGTCCTCGAAGGTACTGCTGCACTCCTTGCGTTCTTTCTGTGGTCTGCAGTCGAAACGTTCTTGAGCGGGCTTTCGCAGTTGATGAACAGCACGTAATGTCTTGCACGCCGCTCTTCTTGCTTCCGGCAGCGCTTCAGAATCGCGGTCATTGATTTGCGGCTGTCGTACACCTTCACGTACTTGAGACCGACAATTATAAGGCACATAGTGATCCTGGCATACTTGAGAGCGGTGTACCCGACGTGACAAATGTCGAAGACGTGACCATGGCTAGTCTGGAACAAGTCCCGCAAGGTCGACGTTACCACCTTGGTGCTGTTGACGACGAAAACTTGTGAATTCATGAAGACTGTCGACTCGCTAGCCTGGTATCTCAGATTGTTCCATGGTTCTGCCGCTGGCCACGGCATCATCTAGTTGATGCCACTTATTTCCTGCTCGAATGCAGATTGCAAGTCGTGCTACTCAAATGTTCGAGAATGCATTCCACCGATTTCGATAGCATCGAAAGGTGACAGTGACGATACGTCGATGTTCGTATCGGAACCGTGACTCACGACAAACAGTGCACTAGAGTGAACTAGACGAGGAGCATAAGTCGGACTTCATAGGGCCTTGCACCAACCATCCAAGAGTGGTTTCTATCGCAGTTATGCATTTGCTGATGCGATCGATTTTCCCAGTGGCAACTTGCCAATAAACGTCAGATCCGATGAGAACACTAATCTCTTCGGGTTGCCATGCATTTGGTTCACGGCTGTCAGCTGCGTTGTACCCCCGTTCGTCGAGCCAGTGCAAAATGTTGGGGTCGAGCGGTGGGCTTGTGACAGTGCATATTTCCGGAATTGTTAATGCCTCCACGGTTATTGCGGAGTCGTCGAACTGGCTGTGCAGTCACATGTTCACACGCTCTGTGTAGAATCGTCTTGATGACCTTGAGTCGCCGAACGTGACAAGAGATAGCTCTTCTTTTCCCGCGACGGATTGATTGATTGATTGATATGTGGGGTTTAACGTCCCAAAACCACCATATGATTCTGAGAGACGCCGTAGTGGAGGACTCCGGAAATTTAGACCACCTGGGGTTCTTTAACGCGCACCCAAATCTGAGCACACGGGCCTACACCATTTCCGCCTCCATCGGAAATGCAGCCGCCGCAGCCGGGATTCGAACCCGCGACCTGCGGGTCAGCAGCCGAGTACCTTAGCCACTAGACCACCGCGGCGGGGCTTCCCGCGACGGACCACTTAAGAATCTTTGACAGGTCTTCACAAATGCATGACCGCTGACTGCCGCCGCTGGCTTGGATAGCTCGCCGAGAATCGTCAGGGTGGCTCCACTGGCAGCTACCACACTTGTGGCCGATAGAGTTTCGGCACAATCTGGCGATGTGATTGCTTGTTTCACAGCGACAGCAACAATTGGCGTACTGCAGCCTTGCTCGCTTTTCCTCAGCTGATAAGTTGGCATTGCAGACGCCGATGGCCTGATCGTTGGTTTGACATAGTGAGCATGGTGGTCTAACGGGCAATGTAGATCCGGTTAGTGCTGCCACTGATGGTATGCGTTCCATGGCATTCACTTCTTCGGATATCTGGGTCCTGGGTTCATCTTGCGACTGTAGCCGGCCCTCTTCCCGGATTTCTATTTAAGTTGCTCACTCGTAGAAGTATTTCTTTATTTCTGTGTTGTGAACGTACCATCTCTGGTTCAATATAAGGAATGGCAAACGGTAATCTGTTTTTTGTTCTAAATATCAAATGTTCTCACAGTTTCGTGGATTTTTTTTCGCCTCTCGATCTCCCTTTACGTGTCGTTCCCTCTCACACTCGGGCATAGTGTTTCAATGTATGCTCAACCTACATTTGCAAAACATAGCCCTTAAGGATATCAGTTGGAGTGCAACACGCTTTATCGGAACTTCATGCTTGCGAGTCTGACATAATAGCAACCCCATACAACGAAACTCGTTCCTTCGAAAGAGACTGAAATCGTTTTATGTCGTCCGATACCCTTAACGGAGTAGTCGTTTTGTGCCATGGGCATTTTACACGCTCAGCTGTTTTCTAAAATTTGACAGAAAGTAGGAGATACAAACTAATGTGTGCAAATATATTGCATCGGCGTTCTTATATTGTAAACAAACGTCATATTGACATTGGGAAGCATGAGCTTACGTGTGTGAGTGATTTTGAAGTGGCAAGGGAAGAAGACGAAGTGATTCTTTGTAGAACACATCTCGCTCGTCTCAGTGCTTTTCTGGACTTTTTGCTGCAGTTGTGGGGTGTATTGCCCCGTAGGTTGCGGTAATGGATGTACAACCTCACGAGGCAACGTCTGACTCCGGTTCGACCAGCGGCCACTACCTCGAGGAAGCGAGGAAACACATCCAGTGAGAGCGATGACACTGAGCTGTACTCCGCATCTTGCGACGAGTCCTCAGACGACGGCTTTCAACCTGTCCTGCACCGCAAGGCCAAGCGACGGATCATCAATCCATCGCCGGTGTCAAGTACAGCCACCGTGAAAACGGCGCCCCAGCGATGGCCCCATTCCATCCTGTTTGTGCCAAAGAACGCTACCGAAAGTCTGCGTGTTCTGAACAGGCAAGTGCTTTCGCTCTATTTTGAGAACACTGTGCCGAACGAGATTAAAGACCTACGGCTTAATACAAGAAGAAACATCCTGGCTGTCGATGTGTGGCACCCGAGTGCGCTGAGCACGCTGCAACAAGTAACACAACTGGGAAACATTGCAGTTAGGTCCATCATACCAGCCGATGGTGCGACCACATCAGGAGTCATTTACGACATTAACACGGAAATCCCAAACGCAGACCTTCCAATACTTATAAAACCAGCGAGTCAAGACAACGTCATTGTCAGCGTTGGACGGCTTGGAAACACACGCTGTGTGAGAGTAACGTTCAAAGGTGACTGTCTTCCCGCATACGTGAAGGTTGGCCACTTTCGTCAACAAGTTCGACCGTTCATTCCTAAACCCGTGCAATGCTTCAATTGTCAGAAGATCGGCCATGTAAAGGGTGTTTGCAGGAGCTCCGCAGCGTGCCCCCGGTGCGCCGAACCACACGCGGAAGACAACTGTAGCGCTACCACACTGAAGTGTCCTAACTGTCAGGGTGCTCACAAGGCTTCTTCGAAAGAATGTCCGCACATAAAGAAAGAATTTTCTATTCTGAGGCAAATGGTACGAGACAGCTCGACCCACAAAGAAGCTGCCGAGAAAATCCGGCGAAGACGACGTCGCCGTCGAAGGTCTTCACGTCGGAGAGCGCCAACTTCAGGCGATAAGTCGACGCATCAGGAAAGATCGCCAGCTGCAGTTTACAGCACGGCAAACACAGACGTTGTAAAAGAGCAAAGGGGCAGACCAGTCTCTACAGATGAGTGGCCTCCACTTACGCGTACACAACGCTCAGAAGAGCCGCAGCAGAAGCCGTCTTCTTCAGAGCAAGCTGCTGTAATGGAGGACTTGCGGAACACAGATCAGCAAGTGATAGCTCTTTTGCGACCATTAATTAACGCCATCCGCTTGTTGTTGAGCAACTTGCACACACCATCAGCAAGAAGTGCATTGCAATTACTGGACGCTTTGAGTCCAGTACTCGCAGCGCTTGAGTAAATAATGGCTCACCAGCCACTGTCTTTCAGAGAAGAGGTCCGAAAAGCAGCGATTATTCAATGGAATGCCCGGGGACTGAGGTCACGCATCGCCGATTTCCGTCGGTTCGTGTACACCAATAAGTTCCCCATCATTGTCATCTGCGAGCCAAATTTGCAGAAAGAAATCAGACTTTCTGGTTATGAGTCATTCATGTCGTCTACAACTGTGGACAATAGCAAAGTTCTGATGTTTATTCGCCGCGACCTCACCTACATTCATCATCCGGTGTCACCCCACGACGACAATCAATATATAAGTATAACAGTGAAAAGGAGACTTACCATCACGGTTGTGGGTGCCTACCTCTCTCCGACAAGTCGTTTCGACCATACAAGACTACAAGGTATCCTGTCAGCAACTTCTCACCCATGCATTATAATTGGCGACTTCAACGCCCATCATACAATCTGGGGAAGTTCGAAGACCAATGTTAAAGGGAGAAAGTTGGTGTCCTTCGCCTCCGACAACCAACTTTTCTTGCTAAATGATGGCAGTCCAACGTTCCTGCGTGGTTCAAGGTATAGCAGCTGCCTTGACCTGGCCTTTGTCTCACGAGGCCTCGTCAGGCATGCTGAGTGGTTTCCAGACATAGAAACGCATGGAAGTGACCACATTCCCACTTACGTCAAAATCGAAGGATTGTCCCATGCTAAGATACGCGACAGTGTTCAGAGAGTGGACTGGTTGAAATTCCAGTCTCGCATGGAAGAGCAATGTGAAGCAAGCATAACCCTCGACATAGAGGAGATAATTAAAAGCACAATACACGATACTACGTGTACCCTCACCTGCTCTCCCAAAGCAACGGAATTTGACATCGAGCTAGAACGACTTCGAGCAATCCGACGGCGTGCTGAACGAAGATACCGACGCACGGAGGCAATAGAAGACTTACGGATTGCTCGACGTATACAAAAGAAGATTCAGCGCAGGATAAATAAACTCGAGTCACAACGTTGGACTGCTTTTTGTGAGTCACTTGACCCACGAAAACCTTTATCCCAATTGTGGAAGACGGTACGAGGCCTCCGCACAAAACCCACTCAGTGGTCACCATTCAGGGCTCTCGCACTTTTTGAACAGAGACGCAGCATTGACGTGGCAGAAGACTTCTGTGCCAGAGTATCTGGGCCACTCGCAGCGCCCAATAGCCTATTGCCCTCGACTAACTGTCCACAAACACTGGATTCCCGCATGGATATGCCTTTTTCCATCGTGGAGCTCGGAGCAGCACTAGCTTTGTGTGGACGCACGTCGGCACCAGGGCCCGATAGAATTTCTTATAGGGCCTTGTGTCATCTGGGTGAACGCGCGAGAATCCTCCTTTTGGAGTTGTACAACAAATCCTGGCAAGATGGAACGCTCCCGACAAGCTGGAAGACAAGTCGCCTAGTTCCACTTCTGAAGCCAGGCAAGTCACCGTTGGACCTCTCATCTTATCGTCCGATCGCATTGGCCAGTTGTATAGGCAAAGTTATGGAGAGGATGATCCTGGGACGCCTGGAGTGGTTCTTGGAGTGTAACAACATCTACCCAGATGCCATGGCAGGATTTCGGCGTGGTCGAGCATCGATTGACAACGTAGTCGACCTGGTCACTTATGTCCAACACGAGAAAGGCCGTAAGCGTCTCTGCGCATCTTTGTTCCTAGACGTCAAAGGGGCGTATGACAACGTTACGCATGAAGCTGTTCTCACCGCTCTCGAAGATATAGGAGTAGGTGGTCGGATGTATCACTGGATACGTAGTTATTTGTCAATGCGATCCTTCTTTGTGAGCACTGAAGACGGTCCAACCTCTCCACATTACAGCCACCGTGGCGTCCCCCAGGGTGGCGTACTCAGCCCTGTGCTGTTCAATCTTACGTTAATTGCTCTCACTGAGCATCTGCCAAGCACGGTCAGGCTATCAATGTACGCAGATGACATCTGCATTTGGGCATCGGCTGTAACACGCCTGCAGTTACGAGGAAGAATTCAAAAAGCTGCCACTGAAACATTACACTACCTCCGAAATCGAGGCTTGGAAATTTCTTCCGAGAAATGCGCCCTCGTAGCTTTTACACGAAAGCCTATGGATAAGTACACTATAAGCATCAATGGTCAAACTGTACCATACGTTCGATCGCACAAGTTTTTGGGCGTCATAATTGACAGGAATCTATCATGGAGCGATCACGTTTCGTACATGAAGAAACGGTTAATGGACATCTGTAATATACTGAAGTTCTTTGCAGGGAAGACTTGGGGAATGTCTCCCAGTGCAATGCTACAGCTGTACAGAGTACTTTTTCTCGGTTTCCTGCGGTATAGTTTACCGGTATTGACCAATGCAAGCAAAACAAGCCTTCGAACGCTACAGAGTGTTCAGTCCCAGGCACTCCGGATTTGCCTCGGCTTGCCTCGTAGTGCGTCAACAATGGCTACTATAGCTATCGCCGGTGACCACCTCATCACAACACATATCGACGTTGAGGTACTCCGGACACATATAAGGCATATTGCTCGGACACCCTGCCACCACCTAGCCTCTTTACCAGCAGACAGACCACGTTCGTCATTTTGCCAAACGGTCACCACATACCGCGATTCTTTGCCAACATGCTTCACACCCGCCGCCAGGCCTTTGACTCCTCCCTGGTGCCTGACTCAGGCTAATATCAGGCTAACTATACCTGGCATCAAGAAAAAAGCAGATATGTCGTCACCTGCTCTTAGACAGCTTGCTCTGCTCTTGTTATACGAGACGTATCAAGGCTGTATACACGTATACACCGACGGCTCTGTTTTACAGAAGAGTTCAACGGCATCATTTGTTATACCGATAAAAGACACGACGAAAAAATTCAAGACCTCCCACCTTACGACATCAACGGGAGCAGAGCTCACAGCTCTTCGTGCCGCATTGCAATTCATTAGCGATCAACAGCCACAAAAATGGACAATTTTCAGTGACTCAAAGGCGGCACTGCAATCCCTTATATCACCTTTACGCCACGGCCCGTACGAACAGCTGGTATTTGAGATTGCAGAAAAGACTCACCAACTCATTGAGGAAGGACATGAAATAGCCTTTCAATGGCTGCCAAGTCATTGTGGAATAATTGGCAATGAACGGGCCGATCGAGCAGCCCGTTCTGCCCATACTGAAAGCGATGAAATATCAATTCCGCTTTCCAGAACTGACGCTGCACGGCAACTCCGCATGCTTGCTCGCAAGCACACCACGTCACAATGGAACGAGTCACATTTCTTCCATGCACGGTTAGGTACTTTAGACCCAACTCTCAGTCTTCGAATTCCTCCGGAATTACGCCGACGAGACGCTACTATGCTGTGCAGATTATGGTTGGGCGTCGCATTTACCAAAGCGTATGCGTTCCGCATAGGAATGGCTGACACTGCTGCCTGCGACCATTGTGGCAGGGATGAAACAACTTGGCACATTCTGTGTGAATGCCCACAATACTGCTCGCAGAGACAGTCACTCTGCAATGCACTAGATGAACTGGACAACCAGCCTCTTTCGGAAGAAAGACTCCTGCGCTGCCGACAGGACTTTATGTCGCAGAAGAAGGCTGTGAAGGCGCTCATGCGCTTCTTGCGTTCAACCGGCCTGTCCAAACGACTGTGATTGGAACTCCCTGAATGTGTGTGCATGTGTTTTTTTTTCTAATTTATTTTATATCTCTATAGCTATCCTCTTTCCGACCCTTTTCCCCACCCCCGTACAGGGTAGCAAACCAGTTCGTCTAGGTTAACCTCCCTGTCTCTTCCTTTTAATTATTTCTCTCTCTCTTTCTCTTTTCTCTACTTCGCCTGCCGTCTTTCAAATCGTCCTTTAACCAAAACTGTTGTATTACGGCATTTCTGGGGCTCTCAGTTGAAAACGAATGCATTGCCCCTCGTATATTTAGAAAAACTTCCCGCTTTTCTGTACCATTCGTGAAAACACGATGACAAAGCTACTGGAAAGGTCTATGTCCCTACTGTTTTAATGACATCCCCGAGAGTGTTATTCGGCAACGACTAAACGCTGTCTACGAAAAAGCCTAAGGTCTCTTTAATGCTGCATCAGTTATCGCATTATGGGTAAAATCTGTTTAAAATTTTTCAATACTTATCTTCACATTTCTGCTGTTTAGGTAGTATTGCTTCTGCTAATTTGATTCTTGATTGTTATTGTGTTTAAATGAGCGCAAGTGAGTTACATGTATTCTTTCTCTGATTGTTTACATGAAAAGCTTTTCAATATGTATGTCATCTCTCGTTTGCCGATGTTCCGGGCCAAGTCCTCCAAGTCACCGTCTGGCTTTGACAGGCCTGTTATTTGTTTGGTACAAGTCAAGATGACAATATATTATTATTATTATTATTATTATTATTATTATTATTATTATTATTATTATTATTATTATTATTATTATTATTATTATTATTATTATTATTACAAGCTGGACTTTTCTCAAGGCTCAATACAAGACATAGGAATGCAGAGCTGTCACTGTAAGTCGTCTGTGGAAGAGATAGTGGAAGGCCCTCATTGGAGTGCTACATCTTTGTATATATCTACAGGAAAAAAAAATAAAGAGGTGTGTAGTGGATATTCGATAAGCGTGAAGAGATACCTATACGGTGTCTACGTGCATGCAGGCACGAACTGGCAGCTCTTGTGATTCCACAGGGTCTTTGACAACAAAGAAGTCGTAATGTCTATAGCAGTGAATAAATAATAAAATCTACTCTCTCTATAGTTCCAACGTTCAGTGTGTGCATACGCGGGAAAACGGGACTATAAGATAGCGTAACAAAACATTTGTGTCGTGAACTTACAATCAATGGAAAAACAAGAACTTAAGTTAAGACGCTAGACAGATAAGACAGGTGGTTCCACTCCAGTATACACAGACAAAAACGCACATGGACACAAACGCACGGAAACTTGCGAATCACATGAGATTCCGTCCACCATGCATGCGTTGCAAATACTCAGATAGATCGTCTAGCCAATCTTTATATATTTTTGAGTTCAATATATTTTTTTCCTGTTACATTACACTAGTACTTAATAATCAATAGTCATAACTGAGATTCAATATACTACTGGAATACCCTTTGTGATTGGAGCCACAACATGTACACATTGTTCCGTGTCACAATAATTTTGGCTGTAATGCCGGCCAATATTGGCTATTTTGTTATCACATATCAGCTAAATACTGATTTTAGAAGTAGTGCTCGCTTACTGAAATTCTCCCTTTTGTCTTCTTTTTTTCAGGGCCGGTAGCGGCTGCCAACTTGTTGCACCGAAACTTCCGTAATAATTCATCAGCTTCCAGCGAAAATGTCACTGTATATAGAAGCACATGACAAAAGAGCCCCCCCCCCCCCTTCCCCCCTTTTTTTTCCACGACAAGCTGCTTTAAGGGGCTCTGTCTGCGCCACCACGGCTTCGCGTTTCTGCTGTGTCTGCACTGCGCAGACAGTGCGCTAGTATACGATTGTAGGTTTTTCAAGCAGAAAGTGGAAGTCGTTTCCTCTGCTCTATGCGCTGACTACGCACGGCATTGTAACAAAGAGAGAGAGAGAGATACCACTGTCAGCGCCATCACGCCTCTTGCTCACCAGTGTATCGTGTAGCCGTGGGTTCATCGTTCGCCCGCTTGCGTAAGCCCAGAAAGCGCGAGGACGTTGGCCTATTCCTCAATGTCGTTATGCACAAAGTCTCGAGAACCGCATCAGCTGTGTCGTGCAGGGGGGGGGGGTCGCAAGCTTATAAAACACCATGAAATCAGACAAGAAGCTCACTGTTTAAGTGAAGCATTCCGATCTTGGTAAATTACACGTCAGTAAGGCGACAACAAAGTGTCGCACGGCTTCCATTGTAATTAAAGTGGTTTGAATTTCATTGCTTCTTCAGATCGCGTATGTTAGGACTGATCACTGATGATAACATATGCGTTGGACGAGTGGTGCACAGCAATCGAAAGAATGACATTAATCTGCCTCTCGGAACATATTCCCACGCCATGCATGGTTCGTACATAATAGGTGCGTATAAGAAGTCAGAAAAGGCGGCTGACAGTTTAACTAGCTGGTTTATATCAGTAAAAATTACGCAGGCTTCAAAAAAATAACTAAATGAAAAAGAACATGCTATGTCCATTTTTTTTAAAGTGGGCATTGCCTCATGGATAAATGCACGTTATACGAGCGTCCCCGTTATAACAACGTTTGTAGCAAGCGCACCACCAGGCTATTGCAATGGCAGTGCCTTCTATTCTGCGGAACATGGTATGTGCGTTGCGTGCCGAATCTGCTGTTTAGGAAATAATTGCAAGGTTTCGTGCTTTTTTGAGAGACTTTTCTTGTACTTTTTTACATACTGCAACTAAACAGTGAGGACCTGTATATTCGACATGACAAATTGTAAGTTTGGAGCCACACTGATTTCCATACGTAACACACGTGCAATATGTTCATATTGAGCGCTTGCTTTGAACTCATTCAAGGGACCCTTTATGTCCAAAATAACAATGAATACAACAAGCTACTTCAAAAAAGAAAAAAAAACTCTTATTTCACTGCACTTCTTGGACCGATTGTTGAGAGTGCCTGTGGTTGCACGAAAACGGCTCCTCTGTTTTCCTTGGCTTTGTTAGACACTTACAGATATTTTAGCGGGCTTAGCGATATAGGGGGATTGAGAGAGAGAGAAACAAAAGAAAAAAAAAGAAGGCAGGGAGCTTAACCAGATGCTTCTATTCGGTTTGTATAGCGGGATAGAAATACGCATGCGAAGTACGCTAAACAACATGCAGCGTCTACCGCATACGCCCGATATTTTTCAGATTTATCGTTACCGTGTCTGCGTGGTTAACGTAGTACACGTAAAAAGTGGTGGCGGTTATGAACGCCATGCTTCCAACTGAAGTTGACGTTGGTGCGGAAGGATCTACTTCTTTCGTAGCAAACGACTGGTTCAGGTAGCCTCGAATACCGATTATTATTACGGATAGCCCAGTGTAATTTTTGAGGTCACTTCCCGTTTCGAACATTGCTAGGCCTATGCCAATAATATATTAGTAAACAAATCTTCGACATAAAAGTAGTCGCTTTTGGTGCGTGGTTTATATTTGTCTCAATACTGATTGTTGGCCTAGGTGGTACTTGCTTACTGACATGCTTTGGCCGCAAATACCACAAACACAAAGTAAAAAAACACTCAACGACAAGCACTGGTGTTTGTCGTAGAGTGTTTCTTTACTTTGTGTTTGTGTTATTTGCGGCCAAAACATCTCAGTTATATTTGTCAATACGTTATTGTTAGGAAAAAAAAAGTTCTCGACTATTGCTGCTAGGTGTATACACCTAGCAGCAATAGTCGAGTACTTTTTGCGAGACGCAGGGTGACGATTCTAAAATTCCTCTTTTCACTTATTGAACGCATTCACCCTACGCTAGCTGACGCTGCAGTGATGGTTCGGGCACGCAAAACACTGCGCGGTCTCCACAACAAACGTATGCGGCATGGTGACACGATTTTATTGAGTCCCGCTATTACGCTGAGGCCAAACAAAAGTTGTTTATTATTTGTTGTCTTTCTACTGCTTCGTCTAACAAAAGGTATGATACCCAATGCATGCTTCGGCAGCGCTTTCTTTTCTTCTTCTAAATGCGTGCGTAGCAGAAGTTGTTTCCATAGGCAAGTAACAGACAGCAATGCTCAAAATAAATAAACGATTAAAAATGAAATATGCAGAAGCTGTGCACGGTCTCAGTTATAACGTTTAAAGTTAGTCCTCCACTTCGGCGAAACGCCACCGAACCCTTCAGGTTCATCGTCCATGACTTTGGTCCGGCAAAAATATTCCACGTGCTGTTGTGGTCTGGGTCCTGTGGGTCTCGTCGTTGGTAGCTGGCTCCCATCGGACTCGTCCCTTATAGCGAGAAGCAATGCTTATATGGGAAAACAGAGAACAGACGTTTATTTACATTAGAGAGAGGTCAATAAGAAAGTTTAGATATATAGTGGCGTTCTTCGTACATGGCGAGTTCTCCACTCGAAAAAGCACCGAATGAGCCGTGGGGGCTCATTATAAAGGGTCTGTCCTCCCCAGATCCCTAGATCGGGGACCGCGTACAGATGGCACCGTCCAATCACGGACCACACATTACCCGCGAGGGTGACGAGCACGCACGGTCCACGCGAACGTTCAAAACTGAAGCGTGGTCACCGCACGGCCATGTGGCACGAACGCGGCTCCCCCCCCGTCAAGGTGTGTCGCTGGGCGAGGGGTCTGGAGTTGATGACTGCAATCCATCGAAAGGGCCGCCGTAAACAAGCTTCAAAGGGTGCCGAACGACTCGTTCAATTAGCGGGACGATTCCCGGCCGCCGCCGCCGCCGTCATCTTCCAAAGAAGAAGCTGCACCGGTGGTCTCCCGAACTGCTCACGGCGCCGCGGCGGCAGGACGCCGCACCCTCCGGCCAGGTGGGAACAATACATGGCGGACACCGGCCGCCCACCCGTTTGGCGACTCAAAAGGAACATCAAAAGGAACGCCGATCCATTGTCAGACCTGGCGCCGGTCCTAACAGCCTCTCCGCCGGGGAAAGAAGATCCCGAGGTGCAGTGGCCAGCAGGTACTGTGCAGCGGGATCTGTATTGCAGCTTGTCGGCTCTTCCTCTATTATTTTTGTCCCGAACACTGGATCCGATGATCATTGACCAAGAGGGCGTTGCTCGCAGGGATGAGGTGACCCCTCTCCACCATATCTTCCGCCCACCACCAATGAGGAACTGCGGAAACTGCGCCGAAAGCACACCCACACACGAGCAAGCACACGGCAATTCCCTACTCAGAATCACCAGACTTAGATTCACCTGTGGAAGTCATTTCCTTCTACCTCAACTTTATTCCTGTGGCCCCCGCCGAGTCGCAACACCACATCAGCCACTTTTGAAGACATTAAACAAAACACTTGACACATGTTTGGATAAATACAGAAAACTAGTGGGCCTCAAATCGAGGATAGAAAGCAGAAAATCGTTTTGAAGCCCTCGGGGTACTAGGGACAACGACTCAGACCATCTGCGTTGCTGTTGAGTTTACCCTTCTTGTAATGGATATCAAAGGTGTATTGTTGAAGAGCTAAGCTCCAGCGCAAAAGACGGCCGTTTTTCGATGACATGGACTGTAGCCATGTGAGGGGACAGTGGTCAGTCTCTATTGTGAACCTAGAACCGGCGATGTAGCAAGCTAGCTTCTGCACAGCCCAAACAACGCAGGCACATTCCTTTTCTGAGGCACTGTATGCTTCCTCACGAACAGAAAGCTTTCTACTGGCATACAGTACAGGGTGTTCCTGGTCGTTCTCTCCCCTCTGACAAAGCACGACACCCATACCCCGGTCGCTGGCGTCACACTGAAGAATGAACGGCTTAGAGTAGTCAGGCGCGCTCAACACTGGCTGACTTTTTAGTGCCTTCTTTAGCGTAGAAAATGCATGTTCCTTGGCCCCATCCCATTTTACGGTCTGGGGTTCAGTCTTTCTAAGAGCGTCTGTCAAGGAACTTGCAATGTCAGAGTAACGCGGGATATACCTTTGATAATAACCGGCCAATCCAAGAAACGACCGAATGTCTTTCTTGGTTCGTGGTTGGGGAAAGTTGTCTATTGCGGCCAGCTTTACTTCTGACGGCCGGCGGTAGCCTTGGCCTATTACATGCCCTAGATAAGCTACCTCAGCGCGCCCCAATTGGCATTTCGCAACCTTCACTGTTAAGCCGGCCTCACGCAGACGACATAGCACAGCTCGCAAGTGTTTCATGTGGTCTATCCAGGAAGAAGAAAAAATAGCAATATCAGCTAGGTACGGGAGGGCAAAGTCCTCCATACCCTGTAACACTTTGTCCATTAGGCCAGAAAAGCAATAAGGGGCATTCTTTAATCCAAAACTAAGGACCTTCGGCCGAAATGTTCCCATCGGGGAAATAAACGCCGCAAGCCTACTAGCCCTTTCAGTTAGAGGCACCTGCCAGTATCCCCTGACTAAATCCAAAGTCGAGATGAAATTGGCACTGCTGACTTGCTCAAGCCTTTCCTCAATATGCGGAATTGGATAAGTTTGGTCCTTTGTAATCGAGTTGAGCCTCCGATAGTCAATACACGGTCGCGGCTCTTTCCCTGGGACCTCAACCAAGATCAGAGGCGAGGTGTAATCACTCTCTCCTGGCTCGATCACTCCTAGCTTGAGCATTCGGTTTATCTCCGCGGCCATTATTTCCCGTTGCCTCGGGGAAACGCGGTAAGCTTTAGAAACGAATTGGTTCCGAAGATGTCAGCTCAATATCATGAACTAGGGCTTTGGTTCTGCCAGGTGTGTCTGAAAATGTTTCTTTAAAGTCAAACAATAGTTCCTTCAGTTCCGCTTTCTGATCTGGCTCCAACTCCGCCTGCTCTACCAGGTTACTAATAGTCTCGCCAATGTCTTTGTTTTCAGTTGTTAACTCCGGGAAATCAATAGGCATTTCTTCCGGTTGATTGAGCGACATGTTTACAACGGCATGCCTCTGCTGGTACGGTTTGAGCAGATTAGTGTGGTACACCTGTTGCGTTTTTATGCCTTCCCAGTCCAGTAACCAAGTAATTTGTGTCTGACAATTTCTGAACTACCTCAACAGGTCCCTCCCACTGGACCTGAAGTTTATTCTTCAGTGAGGGTTTCAGTATCATCACTTTTTCCCCTACTCGAAAGCTTCGCGTCCGGGCTGTCTTGTCATAATAGCGCTTAGCGTTGTTTTGAGCTCTGCGCATTTCCTGCTCCGCTAGTTCTGAGCTGCGTGAAGTCGGTCTAACAGCTCAAGCACGTATGCTACTACCGAAGGGTCGTCCGCCCGGCCCTCCCAAGATTCTCGAACAATGCGAAGTGGGGGAGCGAAGAGCACGTCCGTAAACAAGCTCCGCAGGCGAAACCCTGTTTGATTCGTGAGGAGCGATCCGAAGCGCGAACATAGCTGCGGGCAAGCAAGCCTCCCAATCCTCTTTTTGCTCATACAAAGGGCGCGTAGCAGCCGTTTCATGACTGAATGTACCTTTTTCTACAGCATTTGACTGAGGGTGGTACACTGAACTGTGGATTGATTTTAACGCCACACTTTTCTAGAAATGTCGAGGTTAGTGCACTTGTAAAACAGATCCCTGGTCGGACTGAATTTCTGCGGGGAAGCCTACACGTGCAAAGATAAGATAAAAGCGCTTTAACTACCTCCTCCGAGCTGAGCTCCTTTAACGGTACTGCTTCCGGGAATTTTCGTGGCCGGGCAGAGCACTGTGAGTATGTGCCGGTACCCGGACTGCGTTACAGGAAGTGGACCCACTGTGTCTATAACTAGCCTGCGAAACGGTTCTGTGATAATGGGGACCAGCTTCATAGGTGCTTTAGCCTTATCCCCTGGCTTGCCAACGCGTTGGCACGTGTCGCAGCTTCTTACAAATGCCTCCACCTCCCGAAAGCAGCCGGGCCAGTAAAACTCCCGTACACAAACATTCTTTTGTTTTTTTGATGCCGAGATGCCCTGACCACAACCTCCGTGGCCAGGTGCAGCAGCTCCTTGCGGAAAGGATACGGTACGACTAGCTGATTAAACCGAACTCCTTTTCGACTTGTTGACTTTCTGTACAAGACGCCCCCCTTCTTGGTGAACTGAATGTTTTGCTTAGCCACCCCTTCCTTCGCGTCTGGCGTTAAGTTACGGAGAGTGGAGTCATTTTCCTGTTCCACTATCAGTTCTGTAGGACTTACATTTAACAGCTTTATAGTGCATTCTACTTCTCGAGATGCCTCGGATTCATCCGGTTTCTTACATCTTTCTTTAGATATTGGGTTTGAGGCTCCATTATAGGGCGGTCCAGTTTCGTGCCAGGTAAGAAGGCTCTGCCGCTGAAGCTGTTTCGTCTGCCACCGGATCTTTACAAACTGTCTGAGCGGCGAGCTCCCTTGCTTTGGATCGAGTTAAGGCCTGTACGATACCCTCACTGAACCCAATTCCTTTTGTCGCAGCAAGTACTCTGATTTATTTGAGAACAAATACGGGTATTGCACTGGGAGATGTGCCAAACGGCAGCTTTCAGTGTCTAGAACACCGAAAGGGCCTTCGATGCGGACTCTTGCTACTGGGAGACAGGCACTGTTTGGTCTCTACTGCTTGTCTTATCCACGCGCTCTTCCTGTAAACTGACTCTCTTCGACATAGGACGGGTGCACTACATCCATAGTGGCGGCCGAATCGCGGAGCACGCGGCACGGTTGGCCATTCACGACTAGGTCCTCGGATGTATGGTTCTTAGCAATTTCATGTTTTCGTCATTACTACAGAGTGACCATTAACACAACTTTCGGGTTCTTACAACCCAAAGAAATATGCCCCGTCTGTTGTGCAGTTATAGCAAACTATCGGCTTCTGGCCTCGAACGCCTTTTTCTGTTGCCCTTCCGCCCTTTCTCGGGTGCTTCTTCCTTTCTTCTTGTTTTTCTCATCACCGCTTCCTTTGGAGTCTAAACCCTCCTTCGGCATATACCGACCCGACTTTGTCCATCGCGGAGGCTTGTCGGCCCGATATTTACTAATCTCCCTCCTAGGGACATCCTTGCCTTCGAGGGCACGGCGATTTACGTACTCCTCTGCGAGCTCTGCCGCTCTCGTGATAGTATCTACTCCTTGTCTATCCTGAACCCAGTACCTAATGTTTTTCAGGTAGACGCCGAAAGAATTGTTCCAACGCAAAACACTGCAGAGTCTTTTCCGCGTCGCCAAGCGCACCCTCCTCTCTAAGCACATTCCTCAGATTTATTACCTTTAAGGTGTACGCAAACTCTGGGTATGACTCGTCTTTGCTTTCTCGATCTCACGAAATTTCGAGCCTGAACGCCTCCGCTGACAGTCTGTACTTTTGAGCAGACTCGCTTTGACTCTGTCATAGTCGTCTGCGTCTTCTTTACCCATACGGGCTATAATGTCAGCTACTTCACACGGCAGCAGCGTAAGCAAGCGCTGGGGCCACGTGTTTTTAGCAAAATTTCCCTCTCGCACGTGCGCTCAAAGTGCACCAGAAAAGACCCATGTCCCCTCCTACCGCGTAGGATGGCATCAAATCTGTCATTCGGCGCTCTCTTTCTCGTGCCACTGCGCTAGCTCCGTTCATTGATTGAGCCTTTGCTAGTTCAATTTCTAGGCGTTTCATTTCCATACGATCGATACGTTCTCTTTCCTCTTTCTCCTCACGACGTCTCTGTTCCTCTTTTTCCTCCCGGAGCCTCTGCTCCTCTTTTTCCTCACGAGCCTCTGCTCCTCTTTCCTTTGCGTAATAGCCTCCAAGCATTCGCTCAGCTCATCGTCATCTGCCCCGATCTTCTCGATGGCGTCAATGATCTCCTGCCTTTCTTTTCGTCTCGGCAATTACCTGGCCCAGCTCTCGGGCCAACTCTAACAACTCTGGCTTTTTTTAGTCCCTTCAAATTCATGGCGGTCCTTGGTGCTGCTAACTCTTTTAACTAAACAACTTTGACGTACTATCAATACTTCCGTCAAACCGGTTACCAAATCACTGCTTTGTTTACAATCCTACGCAAAGCCTGGTGATATCTCAGCAAAGAAAAGCAGTGCACTCACCCTATGCAGTCATGAATTCGGACGCGTTCCTTCCCGTGTTGTCCAGAGATGCCACGAAGCAGTTTTGTCCGACTCTAGGTCCTCCAAGACAGCAGGTCCTCAGCATTGCCTCCTGGTCGATGAGCTCGATCCCACCGCTGCCATCCAGTTGTTGTGGTCTGGGTCCCTGTGGGTCTCGTCGTTGGTAAGCTGGCTCCCATCGGACTCGTCCCTTATAGCGAGAAGCAATGCTTATATGGAAAACAGAGAACAGACGTTTATTTACAGATTAGAGAGAGGTCAATAAGAAAGTTTAGATATATAGTGGCGTTCTTCGTACATGGCGAGTTCTCCACTCGAAAAAGCACCGAATGAGCCGTGGGGGCCTCATTATAAAGGGTCTGTCCTCCCCAGATCCCTAGATCGGGGACCGCGTACAGATGGCACCGTCCAATCACGGACCACACATTACCCGCGAGGGTGACGAGCACGCACGGTCCACGCGAACGTTCAAAACTGAGCGTGGTCACCGCACGGCCATGTTGGCACGAACGCGGCTCCCCCCCCGTCAAGGTGTGTCGCTGGGCGAGGGGGTCTGGAGTTGATGACTGCATCCATCGAAAGGGCCGCCGTAAAACAAGCTTCAAAGGGTGCCGAACGACTCGTTCAATTAGCGGGACGATTCCCGCCGCCGCCGCCGCCGTCATCTTCCAAAGAAGAAGCTGCACCGGTGGTCTCCCGAACTGCTCACGGCGCCGCGGCGGCAGGACGCCGCACCCTCCGGCCAGGTGGGAACAATACATGGCGGACACCGGCCGCCCACCCGTTTGGCGACTCAAAAGGAACATCAAAAGGAACGCCGATCCATTGTCAGACCTGGCGCCGGTCCTAACAGTGCCGAGC
>WOVY01012566.1:0-194609 GCA_013436015.1 Rhipicephalus annulatus | reverse complement strand
CCATTTGTGTGGTCTGGGTCCTGTGGGTCTCGTCGTTGGTAGCTGGCTCCCATCGGACTCGTCCCTTATAGCGAGAAGCAATGCTTATATGGGAAAACAGAGAACAGACGTTTATTTACATTAGAGAGAGGTCAATAAGAAAGTTTAGATATATAGTGGCGTTCTTCGTACATGGCGAGTTCTCCACTCGAAAAAGCACCGAATGAGCCGTGGGGGCTCATTATAAAGGGTCTGTCCTCCCCAGATCCCTAGATCGGGGACCGCGTACAGATGGCACCGTCCAATCACGGACCACACATTACCCGCGAGGGTGACGAGCACGCACGGTCCACGCGAACGTTCAAAACTGAAGCGTGGTCACCGCACGGCCATGTGGCACGAACGCGGCTCCCCCCCCGTCAAGGTGTGTCGCTGGGCGAGGGGTCTGGAGTTGATGACTGCATCCATCGAAAGGGCCGCCGTAAACAAGCTTCAAAGGGTGCCGAACGACTCGTTCAATTAGCGGGACGATTCCCGGCCGCCGCCGCCGCCGTCATCTTCCAAAGAAGAAGCTGCACCGGTGGTCTCCCGAACTGCTCACGGCGCCGCGGCGGCAGGACGCCGCACCCTCCGGCCAGGTGGGAACAATACATGGCGGACACCGGCCGCCCACCCGTTTGGCGACTCAAAAGGAACATCAAAAGGAACGCCGATCCATTGTCAGACCTGGCGCCGGTCCTAACAGCCCCTCGCTGATGACTGTGCTGGGAAACATCTGCAGCTTCCGTTCGTGCGGCAACAAGAAGGGCCTGAGGGGCGTCTCCCTCGCGTGAGCTAACTTTCACTCTGTTTCGTAGCCCCGCCATACGCTGTACAAATAAACATAAAAAAAGAGTATTGAACAATTGCAGTAGACTGACGGCGTGTGTGAAACTATTGTAGCGCTACTACAGTGTATTTTATCCTTGAAACCTATGAAACTTTGGAGTGATAAAAACAAATGCGGATTTTTTTTTTTCGGAACTTAGAGGAGCCTATAAAATAATATGCCAAGACTCGATCTTTTGAAAGCGTGGAAATTCTCGTGTCGTAGGTCACACGTGGCGTAGCGGTCAGTCTCCGAGGTCACGTGGGCGGTCATGACGCTGCCCGGGGTGTTGCTGGCACTGGTCGCATGCAGCGCAGTCATCTGGTTGGTCTACGTCAAGCCGTAGTGAGGGCAATCATTATTACTAACAACAAACTGGTAGAGATGGCGTCTTCGTACACTCTTGTGTAAATTGAGCGATCTTGTATGAAGTTCTGTGAGATAAATGGAATACGCGTCCGCAACAAGTACAGGGCCGAATTGATTGGCCGAACACTTGCCCTGCTGTGGGCTTAGTATGATGATGATGATGATGATGAATACGAATCATATTGAGTATCAATCGAATGCCACTCAGATATTTCTGGAATATTAAGCCCATCACTTACAACATGACTCCGGAATCCCAGAATATCTTATTAGCAACAAATATTCACAGACTTCAGCAAAGGAACATCATGATTACTTCCAAACGACAAGTAAATACCACAAATGGGGAAACTGAGGCACGTTCGTATACAGAAGCGACTACATGGTTCGAGATTTCGTGCAAGTACATATTTAAGCTCACAATCGGTGCCGTGTTCGAGGCGTACCTTGTCCTGATTAGGTAGTGTACCGTGGTGTTTTCACCTAATAACCTATACTCGGTGATCAGCTGGTACACAAAACTAACACAAACTGAAACAACTTTTCATGAATCACATTACGATAATAGTGGCTCTATGAGACTCGTACACGGCAGTTTCAAGCAAGTACGCAAGTACACTTTAACATGGCGATCAATATCTATCTATCTATCTATCTATCTATCTATCTATCTATCTATCTATCTATCTATCTATCTATCTATCTATCTATCTAACTATCTATTATCTATCTATCTATTTATCTGTCTGTCTGTCTGTCTGTCTGTGTCTATCTGTCTGTCTGTCTGTCTGTCTGTCTGTCTGTCTGTCTGTCTGTCTGTCTGTCTGTCTGTCTGTCTGTCTGTCTGTCTGTCTGTCTGTCTATCTATCTATCTATCTATCTATCTATCTATCTATCTATCTATCTATCTATCTATCTATCTATCTATCTATCTATCTATCTATCTATCTATCTATCTATCTAATCTCCCGCTGCCCAGTGAACCGGCACCGTACTCGTGAACCTGGGCGTCATGAGAGTTGCTCGAGAGAAATACGCTAGCCGGCAACAACGGCACAGGTGAGCCCATAATGACATTTTTTATTATTATTACGCCTGTGAAAATCGAAACATTCCATACATGGTAAGGCTGACGCGAACATCAAAGAGGCACCAAAGAGAAGCAAAGACTTGGTTTAGGTCGACATATACACTGTGAGAACTTTTTAGCCATATGTTTCACTATCATAAGTTCGTTATTAGAGGAGAAAATCAAGGTTCAAGTTTAAGTTTTAAATTTCGCGCCGAGCTCTCCACCTGTTTTTTTTTTAAGTTTAAAAAATGTATTTGTTGTATTTACGCGACAACGACTCGATGAAATTTTCTGAAACTTCGTATGCTAAGTCTATGACACCCGGAGATGACACTTTCCTTCATTCTTATTCATTATAAGCTAGGTAGCACCCAGAAGACGCTTCAAAATCTATGACGCCGTCATGGTTTTTGGCGCGCGAATATCAAGGTGGCGACTCGACCGGCATTTTCTTTTCGCGCGTTTTCTTGATTACCAAGCGTCGCGTCGCGGTGAGAGAGGTGTTTTCCCGATTGTGAAATTGTACTTTCTCTAGTACGCGACAAATCGTTTTGTTCTTTAGTGTCCCATTAAGGCGAAAGCTTCACGTTATCGTGTCGTGAACTAAAAAAAAACATTTCGAGATTTGACGGTACCTGGCGGTACTTCAACGGTCTGCCTTGAAGAAGAAAATACCACTTGTCGAAATGTTGCCCCATCGCGGTGGTCTATAGTGGCTAAGGTACTTGGCTGCTGACCCGCAGGTCGTGGGATCGAATCCCGGCTGCATTTCCGATGGAGGCGGAAATGTTGTAGGCCCGTGTGCTCAGATTTGGATGCACGTTAAAGAACCCCAGGTGGTCGAAATTTTCAGAGCCCTGCACTACGGCGTCTCTCATAATCATATGGTGGTTTTGGGACGTTAAACCATACGTATCAATCAATTGTCGAAATGTTGTCTTCAGGGACGGTACTTGTTCAAGCATTTTCTGTATATTCAAGCCGCTATCTTCTTCTGCACTTCTGCCTCAAATGAATAACATAACGTCACATGTGACGCACCACGATGTCGCAGATCACCAAAATTTGTAGCATCGTCATGACGTAATCGCAGAACAGCTTTGCTTGGTCAAAAATGAGCGTATCTCGCAGTCACTGCAAAAGCTCGTTAGGTGCAGAAGGCTTTGATGAAGTGGGCGGGTAGTGGGGTGAATCAATACAATTAGATAAAAAATGGATAACTTTCACCTTCGAGTCGTCCGGTTAGAATCCATGAAGACCTTAAGAATTTGTTGCTGTGCAAGTTAGTTTATAATGCTAAAATCAGCGGCAGAGCACCAAGTCTGTGTGCGCCCTCCTATATGACCGAAACGGAATTGCGCTCTTTCGTTTTTGGACCATTCGATTTTTTTTTTTATAATCTCGGATGTGAGTCGAGCGTCGATGGCTTTGAGCGTGCATGGGCTACCTCCTGCAGTGGACGATGATTGCAGTATAGGTGCGTTGATATGGACAATGATGGGCATCATCATCGGGACAGTTACCATTTGTCGATTTACACTTGATGTTGAAAGACCGCCTTGATACGTTAGCAGATATAACGTGTTGTCTTACCTAGCTCGAGGACGCGGGTTCAATTTCCGGGCGCTGATTCACATTCTGATGGACACAAAACACAAAAATGCTTGCGTATTTAAAGTTAAGATACTGTTAAGAGAGCCACCTATAGTCAAAACTAATCCTGAGCCTTCCATTGGCGTACCTCATTATCATGTATAGGTTTCGCCTTCATTTTTTTTTATGTTCATATCATGCCTGTGCGACGTTTGCATGAACTCTGCAGGCAATAAGCACGTAACAGTTCGGCAAGCGCTGTACATTGCTGAGAGTTTTTTAAAAGAAGCAATGATAAAGTATGAGTTTATCAGGGCAATCGTGTGAAATGTTTTCGATTGCCGCTACATTAGCGCACTCGCACCTTGACGATCCACACCAGACGGCGAACGTTCCCACTATCGGTGGCATCGGCTAGTCGGTTCTTCATATGCGCTGCGCGTGTTCATGCTAGTTCATCTGTGTCATGAACAGGAACACGGGCGAGCACGCTGCGAAACGTGTTGCCTTGCTCGCACTCGACCTTGAGAGCTTTGTTTAACTATAGCGCTTACGCATAACTGCATCGAAGTCCAGGCGGTGTTTCCCCAAAGCAACTTTTATGCGCGCATGCAGGGGCGTGCACTTAGCCTGCGCTGCTTACGTGGCAGTATTTGTGGTGACGTACGTGCCGTCGGGTCTACTCAATGTGGACCAAAGGTGAGCCACATGCTATTCTGGGCAACTGTATCTTATAACAAACTTTAAAGCGTTATACGTAAGGCATAATGGCTGTGTGAGACTTCTATGCAGCTGCCCTTGATACATCGGTATACATACTTGCGTGCTGAATGTCGATGTGTATATAGGCTTAACGCATAATGCATTCATTAGTCCGAGCACCAATATGCACATATGTTGCCAGGAAAATTGTGGCACGTTAATTTTTAAAGCACGTACCTTCGGCAGCTAGACAATATGATTAGAACAAGCGCAGCTATAATTCCCTCAACAACTCGGAAATATGGTTATAACAATCACACCTATTAAAGTCCAGATTATATGTCTGGGGCTAGATGAAAGTGATAAAGGGATGGTAAACAGACAATTGCTTTCTGACGTGACGCTAAAAAAAAGTAAAGTATTGTTTCGCGTTAGCGTCGAATACTCATGATAAACGCTTACCGAGTGATATGACTGCAGTGAGACGGTAGTTTCGAACCGATGGGGCGTAGAGCAACAACCGAAGTGTAACTGCTTTGTACTACACAGTGCTTACAGTAGATAAATAGACATGGACAGATTGTATGCAGAAATGCGCTTGCTACTTGGTATATAAAAGCCGACTTGCACAACACATGAATATGAACAACACATTAACATAAAAGACGACTTCCACAACACATGAATCGGCAACGCCTCTCAAGCTTTGAAGCCTATAGCGTTTGCATGCGTGGTAACGCGCCAACAAAGTTTCGCACAGCGTGCTCAAAGTTAACGCTCCAGGTCGACAGAGCTGAATGCATCGCTTGTAGCGATAAACGTTGGAAATGTGCAGGTTGGCTCTACTTTCTGCCCTGACGTCGATGATGCTCGCGACGAGCTTGGTGACGTCATGCATGCAGTCTGCCTTCGATTTCATCCGGGAGGTGTGGCACGTGGTGCCTTGGAGCGTCCTTTTGTCTACCGGGCCACCCAGGTGTCGTCGAAGCTGCTGCAGCTATATATACACACACCCCGCAATCGCGTTCACATGTATCTCGCTTGTCAACCCGTATCGTTTATCATCCCAACGCTTTTCTTCAGCTTCTGCTGATTACGGTGATTATAATGATGACTTTTTGATTTTCACCCCGCACGTGTTGTCAACGCCACTGAACGTAGAAGTGTGGCAACTTGGGCTCGTTGCTGTGGCATGACGATAGTTATATATAGCGCGAGAACAAAACGACGACACAGAGACAACACGGACACGAAGGATACGTAGCACTCGTGTCCTTCTTGTCTCTGTGTCGTCGTTTTGTTCTCGCGCTATAACTATCGTCATGCCACTGAACGATCACATTGCGCTTTTAGGGGCGAAGCTCCTTAAGGCGTGGGCTGTGCGTCCCCTGTATGTAGCCCCCTCTCGTTTAGTTCTTGCAGTGTTCACTAGATGGCGGTACCGTCTCCTATATGTAGCCACCTCTCGTTTAGTTCTTGCAGTGTTCACTGGCGGTACTTGTAGCTGATGATGAAAAGATGCAAGATGTTATAAACTAGACGGCGGTACTTGTAGTTGATGATGAAAGATGTGAGATGTTATAAAATAGGAATGATGTAACATACGGCGCGTGTCATTGGTGGAAGGCAATCGTTCGATTTCGTGCGGCGACGTACGCTAGGGGAAGCGTTGTAATAAAATCGAGTCAGCAAAATGTACGGAGGATTCATGGTTTGCCAGGTTTACCTCCGGAGCTTCGCCCACTCATCATCATTCACTTCGTGGATATGGCGGGACTTTTTTTTATAAAGCACCTAAACGGGCCCTAGACCACCCTGAAGCCAAAATTCAGTTGTGGTCTTGCAGCAATTGAGCCCGGCTCTGCAAGAAATACGCAGGCTCGAAAATGTTTCCAAACGGTGTCATACTGGTGGAGTTACCGCACGCGTTTTATGATCTAAAAGCGCCTCTCGCCCGCTTCGTTCTTTCCTTGCCTCCCCTCCCGTGCGAGCACTCCCTCTTATCTTGAACGAGAAGGAACAGTGAGTGGGCGTACCTGTGAGCAGACAAATGGGTTCTTCATCTTGTCGACATGAATAAATTCGCGTTGTAACGACACGACAGCACTGGCGATAAAGTATAGCTTATTGGGCTAGTGGGAAATTACCACATCGCGATCAGGGCACAAAAAGGATGAAAAACACAAGAAAGTGCACGTGTTCGTCGTGCCGCGCTCTTGCGTTTTTTGTCCCTTTTGTGCGCTGATTGTGATGTGAATGCTGAGGATACCGCAAGGCCCGCAGAAGACTAGCGGATTTTTTTTTCATAATTTCTGGTGCACCCGCGCGGCTCGAAGCACTGCCGGTATATACTGCAGATCATAATGGCTTCCTGAACTCAGCACGTGTGCTTACGCGAAATGTTAAAAAATAACGGCAGTGGTTCTGGGCACCCTGTGAGGTGTTTGCCTTGAAACGTAAGTGTAACACATTTTCTTTAATATGAATGCTCGCAATATAGGTAGTGGAATATCGGCGCGGTGCACTTGTCAAATCCTCGCAGGAGTACGACATCCCCCACGGCGTGTTCAAGCTGGTGTCCCCATCTTTCTGGCAGGAGCGCACCGCGGTTGAGGCGCAGGCCATGCTGGCCATCGCCAGCTCGGTCATGGCCGCGGACTAGCAGGCCCTCGTTCAGGTCATGGCGCCGGTCGTTGTGAACATCGTGAGTGTCGGCATGCAAGGGACGTGCACGCATCCGACAAGCGCATTGTATATGGCGAGAACCGGCCGAGATGTGTCTCGGGCGCTATATACCGTGGTTTGTTTTTCGCGTATTAATCTCTCTCTCTCTAAAACACACACGCACACACACAAATAAATAAATAAATAAATAAATAAATAAGACTCACAGCGACCCTTATTTATTCTCCTAAGGTGACTCGAAGCGAGTGTCATCTCATTTTACTTCTCAGGCAATGCATTTATCCTCATCCAGCCCATAACAAAAGCTTCCTGCACATAACTGCTTTTTGCGCGCTCCCGCCAGGATCGGAGGCATCGCAATATTTGTGCAGATCATCTCGTTTCGCACTGCCTCCCATGATCGGTCCATATTTGACCAAGCGACGATGTCACGTGACAACGTCATGTGACGTCATGCTGATGTCAATTGGCTGGACTGTCACGTGATCACAATTTTTGCCTCACACCTGTTGACGCTAACGCCACTGGACAATTTTTTGAATTTTATCAAGCATCTATGGCTTTATTTTTAATGTTTGTATAAAAAACAGGAGCTATAGGCAGAAAAAAAAACACACACACACATTTCTGGTTTGCGGAGGTGGCTTCACGTCAGAGCTTTACAGCTATGCAAAAAAAAAGCTAGCTTTGCGGCAATGCGCAGTGACATTTCTAAAAAAATTTTCCGCGAACCTACTTGAGGCCCCGATAGTGAAAGTTATATGTGACAAGATTCAATACAACAGCAACTTATTGATGAAAAGAATATCAATAAATTATCTGGGTAATTGCGAAGTCGAGTTTTGAATGCTAAGCACTACGGACAACACGCATGAAGTGTCATGAGATCTAAAGACGGCACGCCCAGCCCTCCGACGGTGTACACAATGTACATAGTACGCTGAATAAGCAGTGCGAGAACACAACTTGTGATAGTACATACACAGTGATGCTGTCAATCGAGTTGTCCAACTCCAAACTATGGTCATGTTTTTCTGTATAGCGCTCATGCAGGAGAGGATGGCAAGCCTGGCCGTGTCACAGCCGCGGCGGGCAGGCACTCAAAAAGGGTCACTAGGACCACAGCCCCCTCCTCGCCCCGATATAATCGAGTTAGCCCACCTGCGAAGGCTTGCCAGCCGCAAAAGACGATTAGGGGGAGGGGAGAAGGGGGTATCATGGAAAAATGTATAGGAGGCTTGAGGGTGGTGATCAACAACACATTTGTTGAAATAACGGTCGTTTACCTTACTCAGATAGGTATCCTGCAGCTTACGTGCTATCCGCAGGCGGAGGTGCAACGCATGCATCCGACGTACTACGCCATTCCAGTGATCATGGGTGCCTCGTCCAACATCATCATGCCTGCTTCCGCACCGCTCGCCATCCTCCACGAGCTGGCGAGGGTGTCCTTCTGGAAGCTGGTACGTGTCGCATTCGAAGGTTATATCCCACAAACGGTAAATGTGTTATCTTTACATTTAGTCAACTTCAATTCACTTCAACTTACGTCAGAATTACTACACTACAGTTGAAGACAACAATTAATGCCCCCTGTGACTGCTTCTGGCTAACTGTCCTTCTCATTTCTTTCTGTTGGTAAAAAAAAGGGAGGGGGGGGCAAGCCTTAGATCACTTCCCCCATTTCTTTTTTTTCTTTCTCACGCATTAAAGCGGGAAATGGCCGTCGTCCTGGAGAGGAATCTTTCTTCAAACTTGCTCATGCTGTCTTTTGTATTTCAGCTTCATTTGGGCTTCCTGGCCAAGGCCATCGTCGTGAGTATGGCCATCGTGATGGTCAACGTGGCCGACATGTCTGGCCTTCTCGGCGACCAGAGGGCTCCCGAATGAGCCGCTTCGGTGCCATTAGGCAGTGGTCTCTTCTACTGTCCTATTTCCGATTAGCTACGCCATCATGATGAACGCAGAACTTAGCCATATTCGTAGTGCACAGCTATCATAATTTTGTGGTCGCTCCACATATGGACTTTTTATGAAACGGCGCGCCCGAAAAGGACCCATTTTTCAAACTATATATAACGACAAGAATCTTCTTACTTTTCTTTTGATGTTAACATATAGTGCAACTTCCCGCCTCGCCATGACAGGTGCAGTAACTCTCGCTGAAAGATATATTGGCTGCTCTGATAATGCATTACATACAACGCCCATAGATGCGGCTCACATCCACTATTGTTATTGTAACTGTATTTTTTTTTCGTGCGGTGACGATACGTGCGCCTCGTTACTATTATTATGATTTAAAGCATCCACCCTCTGCATTGTCAATCACGGAACGGGACTTGGGCCTCGACTTCCTCGCAGTTGCATTTAACGCCTTCAACGCCTGACTAAGCTGTTTATGAAGAAGAAAAATATGTGTACATTTGCCCGCACCGAATTAGGCGTGAACAGAAACGAATAAAGTACGCGTATTCTGTGTTTCCGATTGTCTTAATTTTGTGCATCTTAGTTAAGCATAATTAGCTCTAGCTCTATGTTTGGACCTCATCTTATAAAAAAGTATGACGTTATCTTTAGATCTGGCGGTTTCAAGGCGCTTGGGAGCGACGATACATAACAATTCGTTCTGCTGAGCACCAGGCCCGAAGTGCGCTTCTATTTCACGGGTACGAACACACTAGAGGGAAGCGCGTGCCGCCGCGGCATGACGCCGCCGAGCGGTGAAAAGCGGCACGCTGGCCACTAGAGTGTACTAGAATGGGGGAGTGGGTCCACTGAAGGCTCCACGCTGAGGCGTTTTTTTCGGAAAATCCAGGTGGCGCTACCATCGCCTTCACCTGAAGACTTAGCCGTGGTTGCCATGGTTACAAGTCCCCTTTGCCACGCGGTTCGCGACGGGTGGGTAGTCTGATAGTTCGCGCGGTTCGCGTGCTGCTCGCGCGTCTGGCGCAGTCTCGCAGCGTTGTTGCTTCGTTCGTGCGTGCGTGGCCGTGAACGGCGTCGCACCGTGCTTCCGCGCCAGTTCAACAAAATCTAAATGTTTATATTGCGAAACGCCCTGCTCGTATAGGTAGTCACGCACGCAAGTACCGTGATTTCCACGGTAATTGTTTACAATCAAGAGCGTAAGTTGAATTTGGCTTTTGCGAAAACGTACGCATCGAAAGTGTAATATGAGCATTAACTGCGATGCTTTTAAAAATGTCAATATAACTGGGATATATAAGTAAGTTTGCGTTTGGTGCAAATTTAGACTCACGGCAGCAAATTGAATATGATGCAAGACTAAAGTTACCAGCTGTTATCACGAGAATTAAAGCTAAAGTATGCGAACCCTTCTGCAAATTTGCAGCTATTCGTTAGGGACGCGTGATATTATTGAAAAACTGAACCAGTCCTGTTGCGATTACGTGAGGGTGTTGGCAAAGGAAGTTTAGTCACATCGGACGGCAACTGTGCTATTCGTAGGAAATGACTTATAGGGCGGACGCACGTCCGTCGCGGTGGTTTTATGATGAGTTTTTGTTCGGCATCTAGTGCTGGTATACGTTGTAGGTATTAATGAAATATGTTATATTTTACCTTTTCTCTTCGTGCCTGCGGTACGTGTCCATGCAAACATTTGTTCGAAACATGAACGTGTTTTCACCTATAGATAGGAAGTCTGAAAGACACCAATAAAGAAGTGATATGCGCAAAATATTTTATTTTAAATTGACTGCGCAAGCTTTTCGCATAAATATAAAAAACAAAATAAATATCATCGAAAGACTTCGACACCGTCGCTCAAGGAACGTCAGGCTCTATGTTGTCCTGCTAAGCTTTAAGTGTTTTGCTCTCGCTCGTTTCGAAGCGTTTTCCCTGTTCATTCCCTTCACTAAGAAGTGAAGGCGAGTGAGCACGTAGAACGAAACGAGCTTTGTGCTCACTGCATCTTTGTGGTCTGGACAGCCGACCGCTTTCGAGTTCAGAAAATTAGTTTTCACCAATGAAAGGATGTCAGAGATGCTATCTGTGTGCAACATGGAAACACTGAAACATTCAGTAAACAAGTTTTCAAGTGAGGCAATGAAATCATACAGCTGTCGTGAGGGGTACAGAAGTCCACCCCAGTCGCATTGCTCCGTGAATTGCGAAGGGAGCTGTTCAGCAACCGCGACAGCTTTCTCAAACAGAAGCACTTCTTTGCATTGTACGCATGCCAACTTCAATACACACTTTCTGGCCACGTACCCTGCTGTGTAGTAAATGAGTCTCGAGTCACTCTTCTCCAAAGTCACATCGATGTGGTCAGCAAACTTTTCTGGCATCGTGGCAATCGTGCTTTCGACCTCGCCAAGTTTTCCCTGTGATATAAGATCATCAATTTTTTTGTGCGTGACCTTTAGACCCTGTCTGTCATGCACAGTGACAAGAGCGTTTATCATGTCAGGGTTTGCGTTTGCGCTGTCCACACTGTGCGCCAAGTTATAAAAGGACAAGCAGTTGACGGTTATTAGAAACTCATCCGGAGAGGGGTGCGCGTTGCAGCCACTTGACTGGCGAACGATGCCGAAGAAATGTTCCACGGGATCGGTGCTAAGTCGAGATGTCATGAGATATTTGAATCCAACGCTCTCTGTCAGGTACTTCAGCAATGAAAGGGTATTTGCTATAGTGACCCTAAAACCTATGGCAGTGGACTCGCTGAGAAAGTGCCGCTTGTTGTCACTGAATGATTCCCAGTCATTCAGGAAGTCCAGAAAATTGGACAGGAATGCCGCGTCTGTAGAAGCTGGTCTCAGCGCTTCGGCCCGAAACCTGGAAGTCATCACGGTGATCAGTCGTTGGATCTTCCTGCAAAATAAACAAAAAGAATGTATGTCAGAAGAGCGCTCATCATGCGTTTGAGATGTTTACGATTACACTTAATTCATTTGGAACGTAGGCGCAACTCACGAGAAGAACAGCTGAGTTGCCTCGATGCTGCCACACCTTCTCTCGATGTCCTCCTTGTAGAAGGCCAGGCCCCGTAGGACATATGGACCGAATAGTTGGAAGGCGAAAGGGGTTCTCATCTTCTCAAATGAGTTTGGTTCCAGATGCGTCTCGGTCAAATTGGGCATAACTTTCAGTGTCCTAACACTTCTGTCTAGAAGGTACGCCTCCCGAACCGGATGCACAGACACCTAGAAATATAGGTTGAGGTAATGCAATGTATGCAAAAAACACAATCTTTGTAAAATGTCAACCATGAATCTATACGTACCAATCCGTCTGGTGTTGCAAAGCCTTTCTGGAGAAGACCATTCCTGAGGCATTTTAGCAGATGCGGGAAATCGGAGATAAAGTGCAATTTCCTCATCTCGTCGACAGGATGCTGTATGGCGCCATTTATTTTCTTCGATGACGCCGACACCCCCGCTAGCTTCCACATTTTTCGATTCCAGGGGGCTCCGTCACAAGTGATGTGGTCGACGAACAAGCCCGCCTGTTCCACGAGGATGATAGCTTCCATGAGAATTTTCAATAAAATGTCTCCTCTCACATTTCCTTTTGTCGCAAAAACGCCCACAATTTGGCTCCATTTTCCAGCGAAAGGCACAAACATGATGACCATGCCGTGATCACATTGCTGGTACTTGTCTTCGGGCTTCGTAAATTCTCCAAGGTCCACGAAGCCTTGAATCTGGCCAGACGCCGTCACATTGAAATGTTCTGACAATTTCATTTCGTCCACCAATAGTCCGCCGTGTCTTTCGAGGTCTGACATGCTCGCGGTTTTTTTCTTTAGAGTGTTCATTACTGCTTGATTAAAACCGAAGGCCGACTCGTATGACCTCAAGTATCTTTTCAAAGTAGTGTTGCTGGGCATCATGAGAATTTCGTTCTTTCTGATGTGCTGATAAAGCCGGGGACTCTTTAGTTTCATGAGTAAACACTCGAGGATCCACTCCTGATTGTAGCGCATGCCCTGCTTGCTGGTTTGTTTGGCAGCTTGAAAGCAAGCGCGAACACTTGCCTGCTGCTTTCGCGGTAGTGACGATATTTTATCCTCTAGTATTTTATCCGCGACATTCGCATTGTTTGCCCTCATCTCTTCGAGACGACCAGCAATGTCCAACAGCCTTGTCGCCATCCGCTTGTTTCTCTGACTCAGGACCCGCAGTTTGGTGGAGACTGAGTTTCTTCGCTCTTTTCGTTTTAGGTAGCTTTTTCTGGTGAGTATTACTTTCCTCACGTACTTGCATGAAATGCATGAAGAACCTGGAAGTATACGAGAAAAAAATTATGAAGAGCTTCCAGTTTTTTACCATGCATGTTTGAAACGCAATTTATGCACTTTCACTTTCTGTAGGCAAACTATTCTTTCGTAAATGTTAATGAGTACTACAAAAATTAGGGGCCACACAAATGTTCTAGCATTAAACAGGTTACTGATTGATTAATTGTACAATTACAAGTGACGTCTCAATAAACGTTTGCCGCACTCACCTTGTTGTTTAACCGCTCCTTTGCACGTGACACTGAAGACAAGGCCGTCGGAATGAGAGATTTGCTGCTCCAGTTTCTTCGTAAGAACGTCATAGGTGAAGTCCTTCGCCCTACCTGCTCCTCTGCAAGGGTGAAGAGATTCTGCGCAGTCCAGGACTTGTTTGGCATCTTCAAGGTTATAGGCGACCTTTTCGGAGATCAGCGTCTTCCGAACATATGTCCGACAAATCACTTCACTCCGGTCGGTACCGTAATTCATGAGCACAGTCTTTTCGATGCTTACGAGTTCACGACTTAGGGAGGCCGAAACATAAGCAATTCCGTCATAATGACGAAACTTGTGCATTGCCCAGTGGTCGTTTGGCCGGACAACGTCTTCAAGTTCAAATGCGTTGTCGCTTTGCCTCGCACTTTCGCAATCTTCAAATCTCAGTTGCGGCTCAACTGATTGCAGCGCAGTTCTTTTTGACGGCTGGTCTTCACAGGTTGGTGGTGAAGCCGCTCTCTTCTTCGTTGACTGCTCCGGTGTGGGCTGCTCGTCAGGACACTTCAGGAGATGAGGTATAATTATGGGTACAGCATCACTGCGAAGTTCCGGCTTTCCCCGCTCTATATATACTTCTCGGCCTTCGATAATATGTACATATTGCCTTAGTATGTATTTTTGCTCGAAGTGCAGCTCGCAAATGGCATCGGTGACTTGCAAGGGCCGATCAGCGCGGTTGAGATTCTGGTCCCATAGCCGGCGTCTTTCTTCGTCTTGAGGTACTCCAAAGAGTGAGAGCTTGGGCTGGTTTTTAACTCTGCTGTATCCGGTTTGGCAGCCTACGACACAACAGTAATTTCTACGCCTAGACGTGCTCATCCTCTAATCTTTTGAAGCAGCTTGGAACGCTCCGTTATGCAACCAGCAGACACATATCTGCGCACGCAAACGTGCCGTCTGCCGCGTATTCTTTGTCCAGACGGCTTTGCTCAAAGGGAAATACAAACCTACGCGTTCACGAAAAAAAGCATACATTTTATTTCATGTCACTTGTTTTTGTCTCTAATAATGTGTAAAAAAAGAACCAGGAGACAAATTGTGAAAACAGCGCACGAACGACGGTGCATCGAACAGACGACGGCGCGTCGAGCAGACGACAACATCGAGCGCTCAGCGTCCCCGCCAGCGCGTCGTGCGGCCCGAACCGCCGCACGACTCGCACGCTCCCGCCGAAACTGACGTCACTTCAGGAGAAGGCTACTGCAGCGCCACCAAATTTTCCGCCGTTTTTGCTTCACCCGCACCGCTTGCCGCCGGCCACAGTGGACCCACTCCCCCATTCTAGTACACTCTACTGGCCACATCTGCGAGAGTCACGTGACAAGTCTCGAGCGGTCTCGGAGAGGCTCGCGAGATTTCGCGCGCTTTTTCGTCGTCTGTTATGAGCTCTCCGACTTTCCGGTGCAATCGTGCGAACAATGGCAGGCGACGACGATCTCCTCGCAACGCTCAACGTTACCGTGATGGCGTGTCTGCTGTTGCTTCAGCGTCGCCGCTCTCGAAATGAGCCGCGAAGATTTATTTTGGGTCCATCCGCTTTGTAGGTACAGAGATACCGAAGGACAAGCACACACACTGCTTCCCCGTCTGCGAGCAAGGGATGAAGTCTATTTCCGAGAGTAAGTAATTTCTATCATTCAGTGTTGAGTGCTGTTAGAAATCAGTTGACAGCAAATTTTCAGCTGCCGAGAATAGGCAGCCAAAAGGAGGTTTTATGCCTCCGACTTCGTCAATCTAGGCATAATAAATTTATACATGAATGAAAATCTTTTCAAGGATTGTACAGGTCGCGCATGACATCGCATGGCATTCGTGGTCATGTGCACGAGGGAAAGGGGGCGCGCGGAAAGTCTGCCTCTTTAATTAACTGCGTTATGGCCACTCAGGTTTCTCATGATAATGGTCGACAGCCAAAAGTCCGTGAATGAGACGGCGGTCCCTTGGCTGTTTACTTCCCGTATTTACTTCAGGAAGGCCATGGGTCGAATAGTCTAACGAGGTCCCCCTAGGTAACTCTGTGTACGCCTATGCGCACATTCACTTTTCAATGGCTACTGTTGATTACCCGAGTGTTGCGTATGGTCAAACATACATAAAAAATCATTTATTTATTTATTTATTAGAATACCCTCAGGGCCGGTAGGGCATTACAGAGGGGGTGGGTACAACATTTATAACACACAAGAAAAAAAAGACAAAATAAAGAGACAAGTGTCAGATGCGCAAATCAGGAAGGCAACATAAGTCAACTAAAAATGTATAAGTAAGAATTCAAGCACATACAAGACAAAGATAGATAATGGAAACTGCGTATAGTTACAAGCATTGCTGAGAAATTGCAGTCTTGAATAACAAAGGGTCTGTTATTGTTACAACGGAAGAGGGAAGGTGGTTCCAATCGGCGGCTGTTTTCGGTAAGAAGGCTGCTGAAAAGAATTTGGTGCGGCAAAACGGAATGGCAACCTTATGCTGGTGATCAATGCGCGATGAGTGGTATGACGGTTGTGAAATGAGGTCTCGCTTCATTGATGGATTGTGAAAAAATATCTTATGAAAAAAATGCAGTCGCGCCAGTTTCCTCCGGACAGTTAAATTGGGCAGGTCAAGGTTAGATTTCATTTCTGATATGCTAGCAGTACGGGAATAATTAGAACAAATGAACCGAACTGAGCGGTTCTGAACAGATTCTAACGCGTTGATTAAATTTTGCTGCACGGGATCCCATATAGCGGACGCGTACTCAAGCTTTGGGCGAATTAGTGATCGGTATAATAGAATTTTGAGGGACAGCGGAACGCGAGAAAAGTTGCGGCGTAAGTATCCTAGCGTTCGGTTAGCGTTATTACAGATGTAGGTAACATGCGTGTGCCAAGATAGATTGTTGGTAATGTAAACGCCGAGGTACTTATATGAAGAGACATGCTGGAGGGGAACGGCGTTAATTCTGTAGGTACAGGGGGGAGAAATAGATCGCCGGGTTATTGACATGCATTTAGATTTGTTAGAGTTGAGAGTCATAAGCCATTTATTGCACCAGGTTGAGACAGTGTCAAGGTCTGACTGTAGAAATTGGTTATCAGATTCATTGTTTATTTCGCGGTAAATTACACAATCATCTGCAAATAACCTTATAGCGGAGTTAATGCTGTCGGGGAGATCATTAATATATATAAGGAAAAGTAAAGGGCCTAATACGGAACCTTGGGGTACGCCGTATGTTACTTTAGAAAGAGGTGAGTTATAGCCATTAGTTGTTACAAACTGAGTGCGATTAGTCAGAAAGCATTCAATCCATTTAAGAATGTTCGGGTCAATGTTTAAGGCACTAATTTTCAGGAGGAGTAATTGGTGAGGTACTTTATCGAAAGCTTTTTGAAAGTCAAGAAAAATGCAATGCACAAGTGAGCCCCGATCTAAAGCCGATGCTATGTCATTAGTAAAATAAAGAAGTTGGGTTTGACATGAGTAAATTTTTCGGAATCCGTGCTGGTAGGGAGTAAAAAAAGAATTTGATTCTAGGAATGAGACAAGGTTGGAGTAAATTATATGTTCTAACATTTTACAAGGAACACTGGTTAGGGAAATTGGTCTGTAATTGAGAGGAGACTGTGTGTTACCAGATTTGTGCAGAGGGACCACCTTCCCCACTTTCCAGTCAAGCGGCAAAGAGGAGGTCTGAATAGATTGCGAAAAGATTAAGGACAAGTAAATTGATGAATACAATGCAGTGTTTTTTAGAAACTTTGAGTTGATTTCATCTACGCCACAAGAAGAGGACAACTTAAGCTTGTGAATTAAATTTTGCACTCCAACGGCATCAACGGTAACAGGATACATGGGTAAAAAATCACGACTAGGCATTTGTGGCAACGCAGAAGCAGAACAACTTGAAAAAGAAGTAACAAAAAAATCATTTAATGCAATGCAACACCCTTCACAGCGAACTGGCTGCCCGTCTGAGTTCGTAAGCGAAATGTTTTTCTTTTCCCTAGGTTTAACAGTTTTCCAAACTTAGAAGGGTTGGTTACAAGAATTGAGGGAAGGGTATTATTAAGAAAAACGCGCTTGGCTTCCTTGATAGCTGCTCTGTATTCGGAAAGGACAGATTTGTACACGTGCCAACGGGCTAACGAATTAGTCTGCTTTGCCTGACGGAACAACCGTTTCTTTTTATTCCGCAATTTTTTTAAGTCAGTTGAGAACCAAGGGGGGCGTTGGCGACCCTTGATAACGTATGTGGGAATGTATCGCGTGATTAAAGATTCAACTTTCATTTTGAACAAGTTCCAGTTTTGTTGAACGCTGCGATCAAAGAAGCCATTAGCAAAGCTCTCAAAATTCGATTCGAGTTCACTGTTGATTGAGTCATAATCGCCGCGTGAGTAGTCTCTTATTGTTTTCCGATTGTTTGACCGACGCCTTAAAGAACCTGTTAGATTGAAGTGCACGAAACAATGGTCACTTATGCCTGGGATATATGAAATAGAATGGACAAGGTCTGGTACAGTGGTGAGAATCAGATCAAGAACATTTGATGAAGTGGGGCCCATTCTTGTTGGTTGCGTTACGAGTTGGGTAAGGTTAAAGTCTTCGCACAGTTCCACGAAATGTAAACTGTCGGCTGAAAGTGAGCTTAATGAACAGGAAGGAAGTGACCAGTTTATTTTCGGGTAGTTAAAATCGCCTAGAATAAAAACAGGTGTATGCGGGTGCCTTTTGACAATATCATTCAAAGCATCATGCAGTTGCTCGCAAAACACTGGCGTCGCACTCGGAGGGCGGTAACAGCCACAAATTATGACATTTTGATAGTTGACATGGAGAGAAACACAGACAAATTCTAAAGGTGATGCTATTACTATATGGCTAGAAACTATATAATCAGCTACGGCTATAAGTACACCACCTCCTGGCGATTCTTCTCTATCACATCTGTAAATGGTATAATTATTTTCACAATCGAACAGCTCTACACTTGCAATGTCAGGGGTAAGCCAGGTTTCCGTTAACACTACAACATCGGCGGCGCAGTCATCAAAAATTGAAGATAATGCATCCCGTTTGTTAAGAACACTTCGTACGTTAGAATATAAAACTGAGTATCATACTTGAAAACTCGGAATACTGATTCAGAAGCACTACTTCATGTCTTACTGATGCGATGAATTAGGAACAAATTAATTCATTTAAATACATACAATACAATAAGTTCAAGAGACAATGATTTATTAAGAATTTAACATGTTCTTGTGTGAGAGCTGTTAGGTCCACACTGGCGATTTTTGTGTGCACAATGACAATATTCGAATTGAACAGGGCATTCATCCTAACACTGCCAAATACAGCCTATTTGATGTTCAAAGAAACATGTTCGGTGAGCATGAGGAACGTAGTCTAGCAATCGCTGTGAAAATTGACAAAACAATAGGAAACTGCCACTATTTCCCAATTTAATGTTGCACCTCCCATCACTGAAAATAAGTGCATACACCGGTGAAGTACGCTCAGTGTTAACAGATGTTACTGAAGTTTCAGCTTCACATTAGTTTCAGTTTATTTTTACTTTCGTACAAAACATACATGCTTACATAAACATACAGAAGGAGGTCCCAGAGCACTTGGCTGAAAAGGGACCTCCTGTCAGAAATGTGATAAATATGCACAAGTAAAATGCAGCAACGTGGAATAAGTTATACAAATAAATGGAATACAGACTAAAAAAACAAATTTTAACAATCATAAGTACAACAAAACACTGCAAAGAGCATATAAAAAATAAAAGAAAAACCCAAATATTATTGACGAAACGAACAGAGGAACGAAAAAAGCAAGAAAAAAATAAGTGGCTATGGCACCATTAGGAGTGCATGAATATGAACAGGTGTAGATAATATTGCACATCTTAGAATTTTATGGTATCCAGCAGAAAAGTAAATAATGTGTTTTTAAAAACAGCTGATGATGAGGACTGCTTAACGTTAAGGAAAAGACTGTTCCAGGTTGATAAGGACGTGAAATAACCAGAGTGTTTTCCATAATTAGTATGGACTAATGGCAATAATAAATTGTTGTTAGCTGCAAATCTTGTTCAGTTGGTGTTTACTAGAACAGCGCCTGGAAATATGTTTACTGGAGGAGAGTTCTTCATTATTTTAAATAACACTATGGATAAATTGTATTTAACAAGGTTGTCTAATGATAGTATTCTGTTATTATGAAGAATGTCGGACACACAGCAGCTGAATGAGCTGAACGTTAATATACGGATGGCCTGATTTTGTAAATGTTGCAGCGGTGCTATGCGAGTTTCATATGTGGTACCCCATGAGGTGATGCAGTAGTTCAGATGACTGTGAATGAAACAATAAAACAGTGTTAGTAGTGTAGGTTTGCTGAAATAGTACCTGGCTTTTAATAAAATTCTAATACCAGGAGCAATTTTGTGCTTCAAATGGGCGATGTGTTTCGTAAATTTTAAGTTAGAATCTAAAGTAACACCGAGAAATGAACATCCATCAGCTGTACTAATGACATGAGAATCAAGAATGATAGTGGGAGTAATTTCTGGTGTTTTGTGAGTGGTATGAAAAAGCATGAATGAAGTCTTGGTGGTATTAATTTTCAGCGAATTAAGGTGGCACCATGCTGAAATATTATTCAAATCAGTATTCAACTTCGATGTAAGAGCAGTTAGTGATCGATCACTAGCAAGCAATGTCGTGTCATCTGCGTAAAGGAAAGCTTCTGATTGTGATAGGTGATTAGGCAAATTATTTATGTAAAGTAAGAAAAGTAGTGAGCCAAGTATCGATCCCTGCGGAACACCCTTGCTTGTTATTTCAAAGTTAGAAAGCGAGGAACCAACACACACAACCTGTTGTCTGTCTGTTAAATAACTCTTTACAAGCTTCAGCACGGGCCCGTCGACCCCTACTGCCCGTAGTTTAGAAATGAGGATGTCATGATTGATGGAGTCGAATGCTTTCGATAGATCTATGAAAACTGCTCCTGCGCAGAAACCAGAATCAATGGCGCTTTTTATTTTATTTGTGAAAGAAAGTAAAGCTTAGTCAGTCGAAGAACCCGTCCTGAAGCCGAATTGATTTGAGGAAAGAATATTAAATTTTGAGAGGTATGTGGTAAGGCGTTTTTCAATGCACTTTTCAATGACTTTGCTAAAGAAAGGGAGAATAGAGATAGGACGATAATTTGAAATGCAAGACCGGTCTCCTTTCTTAAACACGGAAATAATTTTAGCTTTTTTTAGCTGTCTTGGAAATATTCCACTCGTGAAGATTAAGTTAGTGATACAGGATAAAGGGTTAGCGATGCAATGAGCGACTAATTTTACATTCGCTTAACTGATTTCATCTAGACCTGCGCCCGTAACCTTTAAATGATTCATGACATTGATAATCTCGTCTGGGTCTGTTGGAAATAAGTACATTGATTGTAAGCAACGTTGACGTGATACTTGATTATTGTTGTTTTCCTCGGAAGTGGGACCACAGAAGAATTCATTGAAAGCGTTGGCAATATCTAACGGTTTGGTATAGAAGCCACGTGATGACTTAATCTTTCTTATGGGTTCATCTCGACTAGATCTATTTAAGAAAGAATTTATTATTTTCCATTGTCGCTTTGCATCAGAACCAGCCTCAGCTATTCGACGTTCGTAATATATTCTTTTTGGCTTCTTTTAGTAGCTTATTCAGTTGATTGCAGTAGACTTTATAGCGCGTTCTGAGTCGAATGTTGAAAGGACGCTTTTTAACTTTGCGGTAAAGGTTGTCTTTTTTGCGTAAGCTAGTCAGAAGGCCATTTGTTAACCAGGGATTTTGCAACGCAGGGATATGTCTCCGGCACCTCACGATTTCGGTCGAATTTACGATACATTGTTTTATGCTATCTGAAAATTCATTAAATGCTAAATCTACGTCTGATTCTGAGTTTATGGAAGACCATTTTAGCTTGGAAACCTGTGTAATATAGTCATCTTTGTTGATCACAGCTTTATTGAACTTATGACAAGGTTTATGTAGTTGACAAGGAAGTTTAAAGAAGATAGGGAAATGATCCGTGATGTTATTCTCAAGTACACCGCAAACAGGAGGACACAAATGATTAGAAAATATGTGGTCGATTAATGTGGACGAAGACCCTGGGGTACATCTGGTTGGAAGGGAAACCAAAGATTCGAGGCCAAAACCATGAAGGCAGTCAGTGTAAGCAATAGTAGCGGCGCTGCAGTCATCTAGCAAATTTATATTAATGTCACCAAGAATGAGAACATTTTTCTTTTCTGAGAATAATTTATCAAGCACAATGTTCAATTCATTGCAAAAAGCAGATACAGACGAAGCAGGCGACCAATATAAGCAACCGATAATTGTTTGATTGACATCCTCCAATTAAATCCACACAGTTTCACAATTTGGCACTGAGAATATTATGTCGTTTCGCCGTTTGTAACGAAGATTTGCAGATACAAAAACAGCGACACCGCCATAGCTTTGTTGTGTACGGTGGCAGTATTCAGAAGTATAAGAGGGAAATCCGTATAAATTGCCGTCTGGGTGAGATAGCCAAGTCTCTGACATGCAGAGAAGTGAAAACTTGGGATCTAAAGAGGCCAGAAAATCAGAGATTTCATCATAATGTTTTTTTTAGATTTCGTGCATTGAAGTGAATTGCAGAGAGGCATGGGTTTTAAAAAAAAAAAGGACTAAAGTTGCATAGTCGAAAAATAAGATGACATTATCGCAATACGTTCAGGCGCTCAATACGTTCAAGTGAAGTTGTATTTGGGGACATTCAATGACTGAACCTACACTGGGATCCTAGAGTGCTGAGGCATAAGAACTTCTGTAGCTTATTTAAGAACAGGTCTCTAGTTCTTGTCCAAGACCCACTGTAAATTTGCACATGCCCATTCAGGCACTGGTCATTCAGGAACAGTGGCTATTCTTTTCTACATATATATACTGTATACAATGTTTGCAATTAGAGTTCCTCCAAAAGGTCGGAGTTTCCTGGTACTGTTTGTGAAGAACATGCAGATGTTGATGCACAAGTAGGCAACATCTCCTTGCAGGCTATCCGCAAAGAGGGCAGCTTGAGCCTTCCTGATAATAGTTCTCTCGACACCTGAAAAGCTGTTAATGCAGACCTTGATGTCCGAAGAGTAGCAGCTGTAATACTCAAGAGCTTCTAGGTATGTTCATAAATGTTCGATGATGGGTGCTGGCAGAATGGTTGCGTAAGGCAGCTTCTCATCGACGTTTAGCGTACTCTTAAACAAGACAGAATATGCTTGCTTAACAGTGTGCTAAAATAAAATTTATTTTAAAGTGGATTACTAACATCTTCAAGCCTATGCTCTGTCAGGTTACATTCTCGTTGTATGAGCTCGCATGAGAGGGTGTCCTGAGAAACATGGCCTTGTCCTGGCAAAGTAGTGTTCGTAAGAAGACAATTTTCCTATAAAGAATCGGTGAATAGGGGTTGTGTGCTCGAGTCGATGTTTTGACAAGCAAACTTGTCTTTTTCAAGGCTAGAATAGAACAGTTTCGGTCTAGCCTTGAGGAAGACAAGTCCACTTGTCAAAAATGTCGGCTTCAGCAAAGTACCTCTGTTTACTGATTTTTTTCTATTTTTCCCTTCCCGCCATTTTCATGCATTTAGGCAAAAATGGCCATATTTGGTATTTATATACACCATAAAAACTACAGAAAAGCCCTCAGTAGCCTCTAATTTATGATCTTAAATGAAAACAGCACGATAGGAGTGTAAGGAACAAAAAAAAAGCAACACCCTAAAATCCGGTTTCTAGTAATCAGCCTCATTTTTCAGTTTCCTTCGAATGCCACCAAGGACTTTTGACACATTGCTCAGTCTTGTTGGACCACTGATCGAGAGAAGAGTGACGCCGTTTCGGCTGCCAATTTCTGCACATGAAAGGCTGGCGATGACCCTGAGGTAAGGCAATCAAAAGAACAGTAATAAAGTAACACGTTTGCAGCTCTGTACTGCATGCTAAAGCATGGCTACACCAAAACCTATGTTTACTAATATAGTAATATTCATGCTTTCTGCTCAATAACATACACTCCAAGTAAGCACCATAGAATAGTTATTAGGTTATGGTCTTAAAATGCAAAAAAAAAACATTTTCATGTTTATGTAACCTTAGCACATAGCATAGGTGGAAAACGACACCACCTGCCGAACGCAGATAAAGATATTCTGTCATCATCTCTGCCATTTATTTCATGCCCATTCATCTGTTTATACTCATTCTTTATTGTTTCTTTCATCTTTATTTATCTCATTATGTATTGCCCTCTTCCTTTTCCTAGGTGTTGAGCCGTGCTCCCTATCAGGCTGTGGAAATTAGGCGCTTTCTTCTTCTAATCATGAACACCTTTCCTTTCCCTCTTGTTCACTCTAACATCAGTCTGGTACACCCACAGTCACTTTTCAAATCGCACATTTAAACTAGGTTATGTGAGGCTATGCCATACTCTATTTTCGTCCCATTTTGCTTTACTTCCTTCTCGCTCTTACAGCACTTCTCCTCAGTCAAGTAAGTTTTCAGGAATACTAAATGAAAAAAGTTTTTCACATGTCGTTTGACATCTAATGAGAACATACACTGAAAGCTTTGTTGAGATCACTAGAAAGAGAAAAATCACTAGTTTCTTTTGCTTGGGGAAGTGTCTGCATGACCTGTCTCTCTAGTTCAGCATTGCGATCGGTATTTTGAAGCAAGAGCCATTCATTGTCTTCAGGAGCATTAAGCATTCAGCTCAGGGGAACAAAAGTAGATGTGTTGCCTTAAAAACATTTCTGTATTTTCAGATTTCTTGCTAATGGAGACACCTTCCGAAGTCTGTCATTCAACTTTCTGACAGGACGATCCACGGCAGGTGAAATAGTAAGGGAAACAACCGCCGTGCTGTGGCATGTTCTCCAACCACTGTACATGAAGTTTCCTCAGACAACTGGGGAGTGGAAAAGGGTAATGAGAGGCCCATTCATACCAGATTTTTTATTTTAGTGGCTGATGTGTATCAGTGGCATATGAGGATTGCTGTGGTTTCATCATTTTTCTTTGAAAGATACATTCAAAAGCAACTTATCTCATTGAACTTTTCATTAACTAAAGTAGTCTAAATTGAGTGCTTTTTTTTTTTTCAAATGGAGAAGTTAGTGTTCCTCATGGCCATGTAACGTGCTGCAGTTACAAAAATAATCAGAAATAAGTTATTCCTCTCAGTCCACTGGAATTATGCAAGCAGTTGGCCACAGCAAGGAGAATGATAAAAGGGTTGCTTGGTAACATTAAAACATAAGCAAATGAGTGGCTGGCAGTGCACTCCTTTGTGAAATGACAACAGGAAGTATACACTCAGGTTACAGTAATGGTAAAATAATTTTGAGCTCGGCTTGCAAAGTATTTCATTTTCAAGAGTAGTACGTTGTTACTTGTCGAATTAATTTAAAAAATTGTTATAGAAATTTCTTGGTGCCCATTCAGATAAATGACTCTGATGCAGTGACTGCTTTTTGAATATTTAAACATATTCAAAATTTAATTTAATTAATTTTGTGCTGGTACGTAATATGTTTAAAGCAATTGGCCTATTTTAGTCCGACAGTGTGTGTTGTAATGCTGTGAATGCTTCAATTATCTGCAAGCCACAACTCAGCTCCAACTAGCCATCTGCATAACTTTATGTTTAATTGTCATATTTCATGTTGCATTCCAGTGTTTATCATTGAACAAGCATTTTGTGCCACTGAGTTCATTTATATTGATTTTATTTTTTGTAGCTCTTTCTTGATGGATCTAGATTGCTGCTGATATGGAGGAATTTTGGAATTTTCCTAATTGTTTGGGAAGCGTAGATGGAAAACATGTCATCATTGAATGCCCAAGGAATACCGGTTCAAGGAACTTAAACTACAAGAAAATCTTCATTGTTGTTTTCCTTGCAGTGTGTGATGCACATTACAGGTGAAATTCTTTTTCTTACTGGCCTTCTCAAGCAGTAATGACAACGAATAGGCAACTTGGTTGAATTTCCTCTCTTGGTAATTCTTGACTTAATCATGTGGACTTAAGATATCGTAACAAGCAGATTGTCATACTCATTCAACATTATCTTCAATGGTATTGCAGTCCCTTACGTTCATGCTAAACTATGGGGTTCCACACTTGCATTATTACTTACACTCGTAGATATTCATGACGATTTCCATTTGTTCAGATAGAATTTATTAATAGTAATACTGTTATCCCTTCCCTCTCTCTGGTACTCATTACCACTGCCACTGGCATGCCTTAAAACCTGTCGCCAGAAAGCAGTGTTGCATCTATGACAACACCATCACTCGCTCTTTATTACACCTACCAGATGAGTGAGGAGGAAGTGAAGTCTGGGTGGTGTGCTGTATAACTATGTCTACTAGATTTTCTTTTTGGTTCTCCCACTGTGTGTTTTTCCCTTTTTAGCGTGAATATGGCAACAATAATGATGAGTGATGAGGAAGTGAAGCCTTTGGCGGGGAGGCTATGCCTCATTATAAGACGTGATTAAAAGAGAGCAAAGTAGGTACAGACCAGTGTCGGATATCACACGTCTAAGTGGAAGGCTTCAAAGTTTCGGTTGCTTGGTGTTTAATCTTTCACATGCCTTGACATCACACAGACACATACATGTAGCGTTTCACTTACATCAAAGCACTGCAACCACAGCCCTGGTCAAACACATGACTTGTACGTAAACAGCCACATGTAACAAAAAGGTGGATCATCCTGCACAATATTTACGGTATTCATTTGCGGGGTGACCACTAAGCCTAATAAACTTTTCTTGAACACGGTATGCTCATTTTCGGAGGATAATTACGATTGATATGATTGATTGATATGTGGGGTTTAACGTCCCAAAACCACTATATGATTATGAGAGACGCCGTAGTGGAGGGCTCCGGAAATTTAGACCACCTGGGGTTCTTTAACGTGCGCCCAAATCTGAGCACACAGGCCTACAACATTTCCGCCTCCATCGGAAATGCAGCCGCCGCAGCCGGGATTCGAACCCGCACCCTGCGGGTCAGCAGCCGAGTACCTTAGCCACTAGACCACCGCGGCGGGGCAGGAGGATAATTACGTTCTGCAAGTTTTTACAGATGGCCAGTACATGTACTACTGGACTCGCTAAGGAAAACCAGTCCTTTGCACAAAGGGAACAATATGTGTTCTCATACAGCATTACCTATCACTGTATTCCAGATTTACATACGTTGACATGGGCCACTATGGAAGCGAAGGAGACAGTGGAATTTTTTTAAGGTCCCGTTTGCTGGATTGCTTCAACAGAAGACTGTTTGGAGTTCCCCCGCCAGCAAATGTCGGAAGCATAGGACTTATACCCTATGTATTAGTAGGAGATGAAGCCTTTCCCCTGAAGACTTTCATGATGCGACCCTACCCCCAGCGAGGCAAGTTTCGTTGTGCATGTGCAGCACAATTTCTTTCTTGATGCTGGGCAATTATACAAATACAAAGAAAATTCTTATAGAAGATTCTACAAAAAAAATTAATATAGAAATAGAGTTAACAGTTCACAGACACTACACAAGTGAAATGGGAGTAGTTAGACATTATCTGCACTACTGAGGCATATAGTTACTGTAAACTATGCGGAGAGATAGGAGTGTCAAAGGTAGCGTATACTTCGGAAGTGTGCAACTATGTATACCAAAGCAGACTGCAGGAGCTGAGTGTATTTGTCATGTCATTGAGTGGCTCTGCAGAAAGGCCTCCTACATTTGTGGGGATTCTTAATTGGGCTGTATTAAGCAGATGTTGATGGTAGTGTAGTTGACATTGTCAGTGCTTTATTAAATTTTGGAAAACTGACTTGTGTTTAGCCATTTCAATGATACACGCAACATTTTGACCTTTTAGCTAGTACTTGTAACATATAAAAAGAACCCATTCTTGAGAAAAGGGGCGGTGCAATCAAATTTCGAAGGTAAAGCAAGCATGTTGTGGCAAAGCATTGGGACGATGCTTTGCCAGTTGGTATGTGGCAGAGGTTCTCGAAACTTCTCGTTTGTTTTGTAAGTGCTTGTATGAAGTGTGCGCGAGAAAGTCAGCGAGAGCAGACGATAATCAGCATGACGTGCTTCACAGCCTTGTGTAGCCATGTGACCAAGCTACACAGCCATGTCACATGCTAATTCTGCACCTAGAAACTGAAACCGAAAAAAAAAGTCCACATAAAAAAATGATATTAATCTATTTAGCGAGAATAAATTAACCTTGATGAGTATATCATGCTTGCTGGAGAGCAAATAAAGCCCAAGCCACAAAAATGGTGGCAGCAATGCAGCTTCTGTGTACTGCTTAACTGCTTGCAATATCGCAGCCAGAATATTACATTATAGGATGACAATATGTATAAAACTCATGCAGAGTTCTTACATTCAGTGCTTGTGCTACGTACACATACACGGAGAGTTGTTTGCACAAACATAAAGCTTCTGCTTTGCACTCCAATACCTGCTGTAAGGAGTAATGCTACCTCATTATTTTTCGTTTGATGTTCTTACGTGCATTTCTTTGCTTACTTAATTTTCTTTAGAACTTCAGAAGCACCGGAGCAACACTGCACAGCGTGCAGAGTACCTTCAGAGGGCCACCTTCAATTACAGGCTGAGCCGCGCACGCCGCCTCATTGAAAATGCATTCGGCATTATGTCAAGTCGGTGGCGGATTCTCCTCTGAGCCTTTAGGGCCTCAGAGACCACCACCGAAAACATCATCCGGGCATGCGTCGTGCTGCACAATTTCATGCTCCAGGAGTCGCCACATGCAAGGCTGACATATAATCCACCAGGCTATGTGGACCATGAGGACTGGCAGGGCAGCTGCATGGAAGGAGCTTGGAGGGACGGCGACGATGACCCCTCTGTATTTAGGGAGCCCACTGCGTCTGGCTGTCACTCCGCTAGGTAAAATTTTGAACACCCTACCCTTTATCTTTCATACGTTTGGCATTATTATGTGCAATTCATTTTCTCAAAATAAGGTTTTTGCTGAAAGGCATCTTGCTGTCGCAGTCACATTCTTCTTACATCTTAATTTTAGAAAAGTACTACCATTATTTTTGTAGAACTCGTGTTCTAATTTGCAAATGACAGTTCAGAACAAATGTCAATAATTCTGTTCACATTTATATTGTGTGCACCTACTTTGCAGAGTGCGATAGATGTCCGGGAGAAGCTCGCCAAATTCTTTATGAATGAAGGCCAAGTTCCGTGGCCAGAGCGCATCGTCACTCGGGCAGGTCAGCGGGTAAACTGAAGCCTGAGTAAAGGCAGATACCCTTTATATCCCTTGTTGTTCAAATTGTATTGTCAGTATATATTGTATTGTTCCTCCTTAAAAGAACGGGACAGCGTTATAGCCTCAGTATGGAACTGGCATCCATCTTAATTTGCTTTATTCCCAACTTCATCCTTCTTTTCTTTCCTGCTCCGGCTCTTGTGCTTTTTCTTCTCCTGTCCCAGGGCTCGTACCACTTCACCTAGGGCTCATACCACTTCACGTTTTCCGGTTTCTTGTAATTACTCCTACTGGGGTAATATCTGCAGACTTCCAATTGAAGCATATTCAACCGATCCACGTTCACCAGTGTATTAGACAGTCTTCAAAGTTCTGTTCTGGGTGGCTGTCTTGGTCACAGAGTAAGGACCGTAAAATTTGGCACTGTCATCTCTTATTCCTTTCTTCACTAATACGAGGTCGGTGACTTGAATGTCTGGCATGTCTGCTCGATGCCTCTTGTCGAAATTTTTTTTTTTCATTCATTTTCGGTATCTCTCCTCCTGTGATTTTTCTTGCCTCTCCTCAATGATCTTGATGTTTTTTAAGAGTCCCAACTCACGGTCTGCCTGCAAAATAGGGGTTTATACTGAAAAAACGTACTGTAGACTGCACCCAAAGCCACTTGCATAGGATCGATTATGATGTATCATGGCGGCTTCCAAAGAACATTTCCATCCACCAGGAAAACTATCGTACATCTTGATGTACTGTTTCACGTCCCGTATGGCACGTTCTGCCTGCCCATTCGCTGTGGGATGGTGTGGAGCACAGAACTTGATCGATATATTGTGATCCCGAGCCCATCTTGCTATCTTTTCGCTCTTGAACGCAGGGCCCTTATCGCATACTATTGACCGCGTAGTCTTGAACATGCCTTTTTCGAGGAGGCCTATGACGCTATTTGCATCTTCTTTTCCTGCTTGTGCCACGACCATCCTCGTGTATTCATCTATGGCCAGAAGAAAAGCTTGCGTTTTATTGACTCCGCCCGTTTCTTATTTAGTTTGGCAAAATCCAGGTGAACTACTTTGAAAGGCACGTTCGAGTGGCAAGGTAGTATCATAGCATCCGTGGGCTGTTTATACTTGACTTTGTGTACTTGACACACATGGCAGGAATGAATGTACTGACTGACATCTTTCTTCATGTGAGGCCACCAATTTGTTGTAGGTGCACCGAAATCCGTTGTGTCCTCCAGATTCTGGGCTATCGTGGTACAAACAAAGGACTCTGGAAACAGGTGTTGATGGGACTTCATAACAACTTTCAGTAAAAACCAGTTGTCCGGAGCCATCCAACAGCTTCACTTCATTGATTTGCTTGGATTTTTCTGTGTTCCTTCGTACCATCAACCTTGATGGAGCATCTGCATCGGTTAAAAGTGGCCCTGATCGGTGCAAGATTGTAAAGTCGAATTGCTGCAAGTAATTCACCCATCTAGCAATACGTCCTTTAGTTTGGCTCATATTCAAGAGATTAGTGAGGGCCTGGTGGTCGGTGAACAAAGTGAACTTAGTACCTTCTAGGTACAAACGGAAGTACTCAGTCGCCTTCAGAACGGCCAGGACTTCTTTTTTCGTAGTAGTGTAGTTAGTTTCAGATGGCTTAAACGTGTAACTGTAGTAACCTACTACAATTCGCTTTTCTCGGCTGGATGCTTCAACATATTTTTGATACAACACTGCTCCAGTCCCATAATCTGAGGCGTCAGTGTTCAATTCAAAGGGTAAAGTGAAGTCTGGTAGGCATAGGACAGAGTCGGAAGAGATTCTGAGCACCAAGTCACGGTAGACTCTCTCACATTCGTCACTCCATTCAAAGGGGACGTCTTTATGTGTTAAACATGCGAGACATCTAGTTTTGACAGCAAAGTCCTTAATGAAAGTTCGGAAATGTCCTGCCCATCCCAAAAACACACGCAGTGAATAGACGTCATATGGTTTCTTCAACTGGGAGATCTTCTCAACGAACCCCTGTTTCGTGCTTTTGGTGTTCCCATCGAAGACTTATTTAAGAAACACAATTTTTTGTTGAAAGAATGCACTCTTCTTAAAATTTACCTTGAGATGTGCCAAGCTCAAGGCGTTTCACACCTGAGACAGATGGTCCTGATGCTCAGCCTTTGTTTTGGAGAAGACTATTATGTCGTTTATGCACACATTACAGAAAACACCAAGGAATGGCTTTAGCACGTCATTCATGGTCTTATGGAACTATGCTGGCGAGTTTTTCTAACCGAAAGGAAGCCAGTTATACTCGTAGAGATCGGATGGTGTGATAAAAGCTGTGCACATTTCTGTTTCTTCGGTTAGTGGATCTGCCTTCCGAATGCGGTCAAAAGTTTCTTCTTCCACTGACTCCAAAAGCCACCACTGTCTTCCTGAATGCACATTTCATACCACTTGAGCACAACACCTCTCAAGTAAAAACGCATGTTAGTGATTTTATCATCATCAGAGAGCCACCTGTTTTTTTGTTTTTTTTTTCCAGCCGCATCTTCATAGAACTCAAGCAAACTTTCTGGATTTGAAGAGATACCGTCGAAGGCATCAGGCTCTACGAATTTAGGCACCGGTTTCTCAGCATTCAGAGAGCTTATAAAGGATGTCATTATTTCGTTATGTTGCATAATCTGTTCATGTTGCAGCTGAAGAGCCTTCAAAACGAGGCTCACCTCTTTCGTCAAAGATCGTGATCCTGAGTCTCTTCGACACGCTGGTTCATGAACTAGGTTGTAGAAGGTCGCCACACGCAAGTTCACTTTTACAGCACCTTTCCTTTGTAGTTCAGTAGCGTCCACAGCTGCCTTTCCCCCAACCAGGTTTACGAGTTCTTCCGAGCAGAGCTCACGAGGTAGGTCCACCGCTGCTTCATCTTGAACTTGGTACTTCGAAAAGATGATCTTGTTTGTGGAGGTCTCGTCAACGAAGAACGTCACCCACATGTTGGCTTCGATGGCCCGCTGCGCCAAAATAATGTAGTGTTTCAACTTAAAAGAACGGAGCAGCATTATAGCCTCAGTAGGGACTGGCGTCCATCATTCCCAACTTCATCCTACTGTTCTTTCCTGCCCCAACTTTCGTGCTTCTTCTTCTCCTGTCCCAAGGCTCATACCGCTTTATATATATGTACCTGTTTTTCTTAGCTAGGATCCTTTTTTTGTTCTTTTTTGTTATGTTGTATGTCGCCATATATATGCTTGTTTTTCCCAACAAAATTTATTTCTGAGTCAGCACCCGTACTGTGTTTATTCTCGTTGTTCCGTGTGCGCTGTATCAACCAAGATTAACGCGTACCTACTCACTCAAGCTTTCATTCTTATGAAGATGCAGTTGTTTTATTCAAGCAACAGTTCTATTTTAATAATCTGCATGCTCTGAGAGTCTACAGTGTAGGTTCATTTTGAACAAAAATACATGATACTGTGTTTATCATACTATCCTAACAGAGTGTCTTTGCTAATGTAAATCGTAACATAGTATCTTCCAGAGCTAATTGTTATTTATATACAACGCGACAGACGTACCCCAAATAAGCATTTGAGAAGTGCCGTTGATACTGCTTATCCATGCTCTGGCAGCTCATTTTAGTGTTAATCAGAGACTGTTAACCAGGAAATGTCAGGGCTTGCCTTTCTAGCCACTCACTGCCAGAAAGGCAAGCATGGAACACATTTTCTGCACTAAAGAACCATTTTTACCACTAAAGAAGCAGTCGTTCTCATGCACTTTTCATTTTCCGAAACCGGGTATCCCGGCCATCCAACCCATGACATCAGTCTAAATTTCACCCCCATTGGTGAAGGCTTGTGGCCTTTGAGGAGTAAATGCTACAGACATCTAAAGCTGTACCTGACTATATTGTTCGGGCTCTGCCTAAGCTTAGTGATGAGTGTACTGCGTGTGCAACAAAAAAGGTCCCCATCGAGGAAATCATTGACAATAAACTCTAAACGGCTTATAAATAAACAAAGTACACGACTTTTTGGAACTTTTTGGAACGATTTCAAACAAAATACCAAACACACAGAGGGACATCTATAAAAACAATATCGCAACCTTAAAATGCAAACCTACATTCGTAGTTCTTTTGAAAACAGACAAAAATTCCCGTGGTTTAAAACACATCTGAAAAGGAAGGCTCCTCACCAGGAAGAGGCTTCATCACAAATCTAATGGGACAAGGAGCTTCCATCAGCAAAATAAAAACAAGAACCCATCGAGGGAAGTATTCACTGACTATAAATTATGAATTGCTTGTAAACAAAGTGGGTCACTTTTGACAACAATTTTAGAGAACATAGCAAACACTGTGGAAAATCGATAAAACATTAAAAAAACCTTGAAAATTGAATCTATACTCATGATTCTTGTGAAAACAGACAAAATTTACCCATGGTTCTCAAAAGACAACAGATCAAAGCACTTTCGCAAATCTAGCAGGACAAGCAGCTCCCGCTAATCATAAAATCATTATTGCCAATGTGTGAGACAAGCAAAAACTGAATTCTTCTAGTTTACTCAGCACTGCATACAAACCCTAGACAATTCTGGAGTGTCGTTGTAGCCGATGGTTGCACACTAAGTTACGCTTATTAATGACGATATTGAACTAATCAGATTTGAGCGATGCATAACAGCCACTGATAATTACTTCTTGACTGTTTTCATTGTCACTATCGGCTCCGAATTTGTTTTATTCCTACATCTGAAAACCAAATAAGTGTACATATTTTATCAAAACTTATAGATAAGTTAAAGGGGTACTGACACCTTTTTTGGTAGGCAAGTTTACTCTGCCATACAAATCTCCTGTATACAGAGACTGCTCTGAGCAAGTGTCACACTCAGCAAATGCTGATAAAATATTTCATTTTCATGTGAAACTTGTTTTTCTCGTGTCGAATCTACAAACATTGACACAAACTTGACGTCGAGCTACAGTACTAATCCTGGTGACTTTACATAGCAGTGTGGCTAGTTGTGACGATGTCGAGCACCAAAACAAAACAAGAAAGCTAGCTTCCGCCTCACCTTCTCAATCACCTGCTCACGCCTTCCAGTCACTATCATTCAGCGTACCTGTGAAGCCAGCTAGTGGACTCTAGAACAGGGTATGCGCACGCGAACGCAAGATATACGCTTATCAGAGGCCAGAGAAATCGTTTGATTTCGAATTGCTACGACAGCTGCGACAGGTGCAGCATACAGCAGACGATTGAAGAAGCGATGTGTGGACAAGAATACATCGCAAAAACTTATGCATGCATAAACCACCTGATGGCGCTGCTCGTACTATGCTATGATGCCAGGGTACAGTAGAATCAAAACTAGCTTTTAAAGGCCTGCTGTAATTAATTTTCCAGGCGCACTCATGCTTACCGGTATATTTCCTACGCTCTTGGGGTGTTGGCCTGTCATTTGACACATAAAACAATACACAAAAATTTCGTGTCAGTACCCCTTTAAAAAAATAGCATCATCAGCTTTTCACCAATCCTTTCATTGTTTATAACCCTAATCATTAACAAAAGAAGGAGAGTTTAAGGGCTAGTTTTTTTTTAACGGATAGTATAGGGGAGATTTTTCGTAGTAGTTACACTTAGGTGTGACAATAAAAGTGGACAAAAAGGCAAGTTGCTGTCTATAGCAACCGAGCCTGCAACCTTCGAATAAGGCACCTGATGTTGTACCAATTGAGCTAAGGCAGTTGCCCGTCGGGCCATTCACTTTATCAGGTGTATCTCTGCATGTAAACCTGGGATTACTTGTCATTGTTGCTCGTACCGCGATGGCGACGGCGTGGTTTACAAGCACAGATACATCAATAAAGAGGACGGAAAAGACGGTATTATGATTTGGTCGACCTAATTGACATTAAGTTGACATAATTTCGATAGAATCGCTATATTATGTGATGAATGACTTATAATTGTACACTTGTCCAAATTTGAAGTAATGCTAGTCTCATTAATATGTACTATAATTTCAATCGGAATCCTCCAGACATTCCACTTCAGCTTCATGTAGAAGCTTGTGGATCTCAAAAAGCACCTGTGAGCGCTTTCTCTTCGGTAATGCCTTGAGTTTGACAGCTACAAGGCTTCCAGCTATCTCGCACTCATCGGGCTGCAGTGCTTCTTTTTTCTTTGAAATCGCTTGAATGGAGGTGGAGCAGCTGCCAAGCAGGTCTTTTATACTCGCTTCGATGTCTTCATCACTGCATGTTTTTCTCTTCCTGCAAAATAAGCTTACACTTACCGATAAGTGCCATTAAAGTGTTTGCAAAAAGTGTGGAGGGTGTAATTACCGAGATGGTGTGAAATCTGTGGGTTTCCCGGTGGGCCTGCAGAAGAAACAGAAACAAGGCACGGATTAGAAAAGCTGTCGTGAAGTTCATATGCAAGTGTGGGCAGCTTAGTTTCACATGTTGGCACACAGAGTGATGCTAAGGAAAGGGGAAGAAACTGATGATTGCCAAGTGAGTGATTATGCCTGTAGAGAATAAGTGTACTAGCAACACAATGTTAACAAAAACAAGGGGCAGAAACTGATGACTGCCAAGTGAGTGATTATGCCTGTAGAGAATAAGTGTACTAGCAACACAATGCTAACAAAAACAGACAATTAAGTTGAATTGCGTGATGCAACTGTACATTGACAGCAATACTCAAAGCATGTGACTGCCAACCTGCAATAGGCAGTGCAAGCAGAGCACAGATGACACCTGTCCTATGAAAAAAATTGGAGGCAGCTGATGCAGGATGACTTAAAAGATATGTCCAAGCTGCTATTCATTTGTACAATACAAAAAAGAATTAAAATGTGTGCTGCCAGTCTGTTGTCATCATTTTTCTTGTATGTTATCTATCTCTTCTGACATCACAAATTTGTACTTGCTCAAGCATGATACCTCTAGCTTGATCAAACCCTAGCAGCTTTAATATTCAAAGTTCACATGGGCATTCTTACATTGAAGGCGTGGTAGGTGGCACAGCCGAGCAGTTGCTTCTGTTCGTAGCCTGCGGAGACCTGTAAGAACTGCAAAAACTATACATCAGTGACATCTAGCATACTGCATGAAGCCAAACGCGAACTAGTACAACATAAAATTGTAATTATTAGAAGAAAGAAACAAACAAAGCTAAATTTGCAGTGCATAAAAGGGTTAGACACTTCTTTAAACCATGTGATCAGATATTCATAGAAATAAACATACCGGGACTCCTACAGTGACATATTGAAGCATCATTTTCATGAATTAAGAAAAAGTATATGTATAGCTTGCATTTATATGTTACAAAAAAACATGGTACGTCACACAGCCTAGTCACGCTACACTGTGGAGTTGAACATTCTCTTAGCTCCATGTAGGCTGATGCTCTCATGTGCATCACAATTACTGCCCAAGATTACAGTGTGTTGTCATTATTTCTTACCGCTCTATTCTGAGCTGCTTACAAGGTAGAAGGAGTTAACGCTGTAAAGAGTCGCTGTGTTTGCACCAACTAGTGGAACACGTCAGCCATTGTGTATGCGGCAAAGGTGTATACATGCACAGGCAACTGCACAGCACAAACCTGAATTTCATTACTGCATTCACTTTCCACTGCTTCCAGCATGCATTTTGCATACGGCTCCCCGTTACCACTGAATGAGAGATTCTGATAAACGCGGCACATTGTTTTCCATGTTACCATTCCACGATTAGACACTGACTGGTAGGCTTTCTGTTGCACTAAAGAAAACCGGTACCAAAATAATTTCTTGGCGGTCCCTATAAATGAGTTTTAGGGCATTTATTTGGCATAAAAGAAAATGCTTATAAACTAGTCAATGCTCCTCTCAGTATGTGGACCAAATATATAACTGAAAACAGCAAGGATTCACAATTATGAGCAAAAGAAAGCCACGAATTGATTGCTGTGCCGTTAGCAAACTATGTTACAGGTACAACTGTCACAGGCAGATTTTATGATAGCGAAATAAAGTCATTGAAACTGAATGCTTGTTTTGATTGAATATATTAAAAAAGGGTAAAACATTAGAAATGTGGCTTACCCTTCAAGGCATTCTTCTTCAAGGCATACCTCTCTAATAAAAAAAGAAGTAAAAGAATCAATATGTACCACTAGTTAAAAAGCATCTGTGCGTGCTGCTTGTTATTTTTTGGCATACAGTGTGGGTTTATGCAGAAACTGTTTTTACAAATGAATATTCCAGATTTCATCACGTCATTCATTGAAATTTATGAAATGTCACAAAGATGTCCTAATATTGCAGCGTACTCAAGAAGACAGCCGGCACTACGTAGTTGTTCACATTCACCTGCTGAACAATGACCGTTCCTTAAAACTTCAGACAAGTTCGATAAAAGCTATCCTCCATTTAGGTTAGCAGCACAAAAACATTACTTGTGAGCTGTGCCAACAGCAAACAGGTTAGAAGACAGACAAAGCAGTTCTATTTCAATGTGCTCAGATTAGTAGAGAACTGCTTTTGAACACTGAAAAATGAGCATTTGCTGTATCAGCATTGGCATGCATGATGAATTATAACAATTTTTGTTTAATTCATTTTTTTTATTTATTAGATACGATCATAACACAATTAGCAATATAAACAATGTAGTTGCTACATGGGTGACACAGGCCAGTTCTTCGAAGAAGACATTTGCAATGCTGTCCCGACATATCTTGGAGTGAAGTAAGCTTTCTATTTATTGGCAGTAAAGCAGATGTGATTCATTTGCATCTTTGTGGAGCACCACACAGGGACAGAAAAACACTGGGGATCCTGTTCTGAACAGCCAGCTGTTACTTCAAAGCAAGCGATCACTATAGCATATGAGAGGTGGGGGGGGGACGCACTTTTCATCATGCACCTAGTATGCGCGCTCACAACACTCACTCACAATTATGAAACGAGATGTGCTGTGTCTCGCGACAGCTGGCGTGCCCTCGCCGTCATTGTAGGCCTCACCGCATGACCCTACTGTATGAACCGGTCTGTAGCACGAATTCATTGCAAAAAGTAGAATCGATAAATCAGCGTACAACACTGAATTTACGTAGAAGCACTTTTCATGGCCTGCGGTGTTTAAAACGGCATTCGCATGGACGGCGGGAAAAAAAAAAGCGCTCGTCTATGAGTCGTAAATAGTTTTTAGCAGCACTTGTGTCATTTTTCGTTCGTGTCTCCGTCCTAACGCTGCCCCATTCAATTCATTATCAACTAGCCCACCTTTCTTATTCTGTAAATAGTTTTCTTTGAGCGATAGCTCGGGAACGTGCACGTCGACACGGAGGGTCAGTCAGTATTGGAGTCTCCCAGCAAAATCAAGATAGTCGGCAGGCATGAAACAGGTTTCATGCGTGCGCTGCAATATGAGACGGCACGTCATTGAACACTTACTTTTCCGCACAATGAGTTGTCTGCCTCAGCATGCTGTCCATAATTGAGAACAGGGCAAGGTTCCTTTTGGTGTTGCTACCTAGCCGCTGGCGTTGCACATGACCTACTACACTCCTGACCTGTTCAGATAGCGGGGTTCCTATGGGAGCGCGTGTCCCCGCTCTCGTTCAATCGCTCGCCGTAGGTGGCGCTACCTATAACCTGTTCGTCTGTTTCTTTACGGTTGTTTTGTAGGCGCTGGTATAAGAATGCCTGCATTCTGTAGTGAACTGGCGGCATATATGTGACTATTTCTTCCCATACATTGCTGGTTAAGCAAGGTGTTCAGAGCGCTTGAGTATTTATAGCACACTGGTTGACAAACGTGGGAACCCGTAGATTTACACGATGTAGGGCAGCCTATGCGTGGTAGCGTGCATTTTATTGCAAAAAAATTCTGAATGTCTTTTAGTATTATTATTTCTGAATAATTCTAAATTTTGGATCATAAATACGCACTACGAGTGCTTTGTTGGTCAAAATTTGACCACAAAGAGTGAAGATGACGTCAGCGAGCAGGTGCTGACTAGCGCCACGCCGCTCGTAGGTGACGGCCCTAGCGGCAGAAGGTATGAACTAGAACGTGGGCGCTGGAAGAGGTGCTCTCTGGGCAGGTCAGGAGTGTAGTAGGTCATGGCGTTGCATAAGTGGTTGCCAGACTGCAAAGGTCAGTGTTGCCAGACTGCCGCTAAATTTGGCTGCAAACATTTTTTTTGTAGTTGTGGTTTTTTTGTGAGAATTTGGTGCCATCTGCGGTGCATTTCGTGAACGAGTGACGCTGGCCGTATTAATTAACGGAATGAACCGCGCCTAGCAGTAGTCGAGCGTGGCGCTGCCGTGCAATTAAGAGGCCGTTTTAATTAACGGAATGAACCGCGCCTAGCAGAAGTCGAGCGTGGTTCGATAAAGCAGCTCGATAAAGCAGCTCGATAAAGCAGCTCGATAAAGCAGCCTTCCAGGCCCGTGCTTCCAGGCGTACATCTAGTTCACTATACATAGCACAGAAAGCCAAACAATTTTTTGTTCTTGTTTGATTGGCTGCGGATGGTTCCAGCTCGTTTTTTTTTTTTTAGTTCAGACTGTGATTAGTTTCGGTTTTGAAATAAATGCGAAATAAGAGTTTATTAGACAATTTATTTAAATACTGCATTTTTCGTATATAAACGCCGACTTCCTTTCTCCGTGAGAATAAACAAAAGAAGCGAAGTCGGCGCAGTGGTTCGTTGTTACGAAGTCGTCTTTGTACCATCTCCAAGAGTCTTGACCATACTACACCATGATTTCATCACTATCAGACTCCTCACTTTCATATTCATCACACTGCCTCTAACTTCCATCGTCACCTTTCCTTCCTCCGTGACGGCAGAAATTCCACGACGCTCGGCGGAAGAAAAAAAACTCCCAAGCATTTCCCCGAGGGTGAACATGGTTAAGTGCGAATGCACGGGGTGATGCTATGATGGGTATTTATTAATTCGCACTATTATATTTTTTAATCACACAATGGTGCCTTTATGGTGTAATGGTTCCTGGGAATCGCAATTTGATCACACGGGGGAGTTAACGTTAACTCACAGGCGAATGCCAACGGATTTTAACTTTACTCGCATCCGCTGCACGCTTCGCCCGCTTACGTTCGGTCTCACGAGCCCTTCGCAGCGCCGCCTTGTCTTCCAACGTCGGCGAAACCACCGCGGTACCATCACCTCCAACGACGGGTGTAGTGCTGGCATTCGGTTGTACTGCATTCGTTGTTGATGGTAGCGTTGCCTCCGGGACATCCATCGCACGACCCGCTCTCGACGGGAGACTGAGAGAGAAGGCGGGCGCGCGAGAGAGAGGGGTGCGCGCGCAGCTGCAGCGAGCGAGGAGAGCGGAGGAGCGAGCGAGGGGGGGGGGGGACGCGCGCAGCGGCGTTAAAGATATAAGGCGCGTTACTGACACCGATATCAGCGTCGCGTCCGTGGCTTATTCGGTAGAGCGTCGCGCTGCGGCCCGCCAAGTCCTCTTTCTTTTAAAGATAGAGAGAAGACTGCGGACGCCGCCGACGGCGGTGGATGGTTTGGGGTCGCTTATAAAGTGTATTCACACTTAAAAGAGAAAAGCGGCGTCTCGCGAGCGGCGCGCGGCAGAGCGCGGCGCCGTCAGTGTGTTTGGGCCAGTGTCTTCGGACGCCCAACCGCAGCCATCGCTACGGTCAACCGGCTGCAGTATTCGCCATTATAGAAGGTAAATGTTCATTACAAAGTTATTCAATCATATAACTCTGTGTTCATTAACCCCCCCTTTCCACCCTCTTGTCAAGAAAAGACAAGAAAAGATGAAAAGATAAAAATGAAGCGACGATATGCTTCCACTGGGGTCTGCCTTTGCTTCCTGGCTTCACGGTATTGAAGATGGGAAGTAAACGGTTCTTGGAATGCCACATATCGAGGGCTATATATGTTATTGACGGGGAAGCACTCATAGCTCAGCGTAAACTGTGTGGCCATGCCAGAAAACTGCCATCGTTATGAATGATTTGTGTGTCTCACTACTCGCCGTGACGGCAGTTGCGCCACATGCCCCCCGCCCCTCCCCCTTTTCCTACCCTTGTTCATACTAATCCCCTTCCGCCCAACTTTCTCTGTGCTCAATGTGGATACCTATGATGCAACGACAACAGTTCAACCACTACATCGAGCACCTCTGGCGCCTCTTATGCTGCTTGTACCTCGCTTGCCGCGATTGCTGTAAAAATAAATTTCATGAATAAGGTGTTGCACGGCGGGCTTGTTGGTCATCCGTAGTATCTGGTGTATAGCGCATCCAGGACGGGACAGAGATGTGTCTTCTTCTCTGTCCCGTCCTGGTTGCGCTATATTAGGCACTTTATGTTGAAGTAAGTGTCAAATGGAGGACGAGTTTGTCTGCGGTTTCCACAACTCTAATCTCACGCAGTGTCTATGAGCCATCACCATGGGAAAACAAAGTGAAACAATGCTTCGCAGTAAAACGCTATTAAAACTACTTCTTGCAGCAACCAGCTGTTGAAGTTCTTGTGGAGCTCGGCCAACGTGAATTAAACACTTAGGTAGACGACGATATAACATGAAGCGCAATGCTGCTCAAATATGCTTGACATTTGATGAAGGCCATACAAACATCCCCACTTTTTTGATAGACGACAGTGGAGTGTGACGATGGAAGTTAGAGGCTGTGTGAGGAGTCCGATAACCACTGAAATCATGGTGGAGTATGGTCAAGACTCTTGGAGATAATACAAAGACAACTTCGTAACAACGAACCACTGCGCTGACTTCGCTTCTTTCGTTTACCCTGACGGAGAAAGGAAGTCGGCGTTTATATCTGAAAAATGCGGTATTTAAATGAATTGGCCGGTAAACTCTATTTTCGAATTCGATTTCAAAACCGAAACAAATCACAGTCTGTACTAAAAGAAACGAGCTGGGACCATCCGCAGCCAATCCAACAAGAGCGAAAGCTGTTTGGCTTTTTGTGCCATGTGCGCGCTTGTGGTCGTCGCTTTCAATTGATGATAATTTCAAAAATGAGTCATTTACACAAGCTCCTGAGGTTTCTGAGGACAAAACCCTGCATCTGCAGCGTTCGGGTGAGTTTATCGTGGGAAAATCTGGGCCGAGTATTTACTTTATGAAATGTATGTCTGTTTTTATCTGTTTTTAGCTAACTCATTTAGGTTTCGTATACAGTTACTTGTCGAGATTCCTTACGCAGTTCCACGGATCCTTTAGCTCATCGATAACGCTAAGGCCTCCACGTTAGAGGTGGTGTCGGACTGTCGGGTTATGCGCTGAAGCTGCTTTGTTCTTCCTTAGTGTCGCCTCTGATATTGCAATTTTCTTGACGCAGCCGATTACTAAAGCTAGCAATGCCGTCTCACTCCCGAGCGATCTCAGCGATGCACTCGATGCGGCCGAGATCAAGCACAGGAATCACCCTGGAGCGCGAAGACGGAAGCAAGTCAAGCTTCCAGAGCAACTACTGACGGCGGCCGAAGCTGTTCTTGAAAGTAAGTTCTTCCTCATGTAATAAACACCCACAGGTTTGAGCAGACGTTGATGAAGTTGCGGCATAGGGGCAGTTACAGTTATGAAGTGTATCTATATCCCGTCATCGAGTTCGTTGGTAGTGGCCGGGCACCAAGGTAGTGCCTTTTAAATTGCCTTCGTTCTGACGACCTTTCCGGATGCGTGTGCTTTTGATACCCTTTTAGTTGAATAAACAGAAGTCTGTCTATCAGGGTAGCATTGATCATGGAAAGGAGCGATTATCCGTCAAGTTTTGATAACCGTATCACTTATTTTTATGATCACCGCTATGTATGTTACACTCATGTGTATCACGAGTTCCATTGAACATGCTTGCTAGTGCATGTATTCTGCTGCAAGCGTTACTAAACTTTTTACAGAGAAAGCTGTTATCAGATCACAAGGGCGCCGTAGTTGTCCGCCGCCGCCTGTGTTCTAACCACTATCGCACGAAATAAGAAACAAAGCTTGTAAAAAAAAAACGAAGACACGGCGGGATTCGAACCCGGGCTCCAGTGGCACAGCCCAGTATTCTACCGCAGAGTCATGCCACTGCTTGAAAGTCTAATGCAAACTTGCCTTAGGCTGGCTTGATGTCGAGAACGGAATCGTGTTAGTATGAGTAATAAAGCATTTTGAAACAGCAAGTGAATAACCAGACGTCACACAATGCGAATTGCATCACGATTTGGTCATCCAATGCTCCAACCCATTACAAAACCTTTTTATTGATCTCTTATTAACTGTGGCGCATACCCACTTCAGGCATAATTCTTTATCCTCGTCAGCCACTGGATAAAAAATATGCACAAAATTATTTGCTAGTGTGCAGCAACCACTCTTCTCTGAACAATGATGAAGAATAGCACAGTGAACGCCGGCCTACTCCGTAAAAATAATGGTTATTTATGGTGTAGCGGGTACCCAGCTAGTGGGCTTGTTAACAGTGACCTAAAAAGTGTTAAGAAAAGGCTTTGAAAAGTCACTGTTCCAGCTTTCGCTGTGACTGTGCTGCGTTTTCTGCACAGGCCTGGTGGTTTTTTTTTGTCCGACAGTTTGAGAGTGACAGTAACAGCTATGCGCACTTTCTGACTGCAACAGCATTACCTGCTTAGAAAATCACTACTATACAAGGTTGCACAAATCTGCTTGTAGTGTGGTTGCCGGACATTATCTGAAGTTGTCATACTAAGTTCTCTCTTTATGTTATCAGAATTACTATAATCGTAGGTGTTGTTATTTGCCCAATTTCGGAAAGGGAGGAGCCAAATGAACTGCATGCTAGGGAAAGCTCACAAACTAAGTTGTTGTCATGATCAGTATTTCAGGCTTTATGTGCACGGTTCATTTTAACAGCATGCATGCACAGGAGAAATTCCACTGGTGTTTTAAAATTTCAGTTTATCGCCCAGTGTGTGTGTGTTGGGGTGTGTGAGGGTACTTTATACCTTGTAGTTTGAGGGTACTTTATACCTTATAGTTTATGTGGGGTAAGCGTACCACTGTTCTCCCTTGTAGCTAGTACTTTTGGCTGTGACATTTCTTATGTTGCATTCACAGCACAAGACATAAGCAAATTGCGCGAAGCAGCCATGGTCATCAGGAACCAGCTCTGGTCTCGGCACCTACCCATCGAGAATGATGAGCTCAGATCTCGAGCTATGAACATTGAGAAGGAACTCTTTGGAAACTGTGAGTTTCTTGCCCTTTTGCTCATATGTTTACTTTCGTTAGTCATAGCTATATAATGTAAATGTGTTGGTGCTAATTTTGCAAGCATCTTGAGATGCCAAGATTTCCATACCTTTGCACGCTCTTCAATGGGTGGTCTAAGATTTTATGCAAATTTTCACAAATCTGTGCAACTTGATTTGTTTAACTTTGTTAGCTCAACTCATACAAACAGCACTGGAAGGCAGAGATATTCTTGACATCACCAGTTTCAGGCTATGGTGTGACAATCTGAACTACTTTAATGGTTGTTACCTTTTGATGCTATGAATGATTGTTGCTCATATCACATTTTCAGCACTTGGCGAGCTGATGATTGCATTTAAAAACACAGTGCTTCAAAGTTTGCGTGGTTGTAAAAGTGGTGTTATTTAGACAGTGGCAAGTTCAGGGCAGTGTACCATGAGCACGAAAGCAATGGTGATTAGTACTGTGAAAATGATGATCTTGGCGAATGAAGTGCATCAAAACCAAGAACACTGACAGAAATAATGAGATTTATTAGGTTACACTATTGATGAATGCAGTTGAACACAAACTTCCATGTTTTAATAATGAAGCCAGTTTGTTCATTGCCGAAAAAATAACATGATGCACACATTTTAGGACACATTTCGAAGCTGAAGATATTAAATAAGTTTGTTTTATTATATTGTTATCTCTATTCCAGCTCTTGAGAGAATGAGCCAGGAGGAAAGAGATTACGTTGAAGAAGATGCGAAAAAACAAGTATTTGAGCGCCTGAAGAAGCGAGTGAGATTGTGGAAGCCTATGAGGCGAGTATAGGAGCTATCATTTTTTTTTTAAGTCATTGCCGCATTTTTGCTTAAACTTCCCAAGATAACTCCAATCAGGAGTTAGTTTATATTAACACATTTTGCAATAGTTCAACGAGTCTTACACCATTGTCACACAGTGCTCCACTGATCACGATTAGGATGGCATTCTTCGATAGGGATTGGCTCTCTTCTGCAGCTTGCTTAAACAAGCCAATCATCATCATCATCATCGTCATCATCATCATCATTATCAGTCTGACTACGTCCACTGTAGGATAAAAGCCTCTCCCATGTTCCGCCAGTTAACCCGGTCCTGTGCTCGCTGCTGCCAACTTATACCCGCAAACTTCTTAATCTCATCTGCCCACCTAACCTTCGGTCTACCCCTAACTCGCTTGCCTTCTCTGGGAATCCAGTTAGCTACCCTTAATGATCAGCGGTTATCCTGTCTACGTGCTACATGCCCGCCCCATGCCCATTTCCTTTTCTTGATTTCAACCACACACAAGCCAATCACGATTAATGAATTTGGTCCGGATTCAGGCCTGATCATGATCAAACGTGACCGTGTGACGCAAGTATTAGGTCATAGGCTAGATTCCCAGCCAATGCAGTTAGACGTTGCATGGTGCACATGTTTGAAAATGATCATTTACCATGTTTTTGTGCATTCTAGAGGGCCCTTCTATGTCTCTGGGCATTGCAAATGTACAGTTATTGTTAATCAGGAATTATATTGTTGAATTACATAGTCCATATATATTTCACAAATGTGTGGCCGAAAACAGCTGAAATATCGAACAACATTTTGCGTACAGTTTGGGCTGAGAAAGTTCCGTTTCTTGCTGGAGAGACAGAATCATGTGCACATATGTCTGTCTATCCTGAGGACTACATGCATCACCACAAATTATGCCGTGTAATTCCGGTAAATGGTTCTGTGCAGAATCTGCGAGGCTGCCTTTGGAACTTCTGCATGCAGGAAAAGCATAAAATCAGTTTAGATGAGTCTCGAATTGCATAAATGAAACTTACTAAAGTGGCTGACTGGGCTAGTTGGTTGTGCATACTGAAGGTTAACAGTGCGAAAATGTGTGACGGTCGCCTAGCAGGCTCAGTGATTATTGATGTTATTTCTCATCTTTGCTTCTGTCATTTTTTTTTTCACTGTTTTTTCTGTTCACTCGGGTATATATAATAGCCTTCTTGTCAACAAAATTTCACTTTGAACTCAGCGCTTGTCCCCTCTTTTTCCTGTCCGCCGTGCATTATTTTTGCGCTGCTAAACATATGTATAAATGATATGCAGTTAGTAGACTTTGGTTTGGAAGTATATGATAAAAAATTTTTATTAGACACTTATTTTAACAAATCTTTATTTGTTAAGGTATTGATAAACACCATTCATCTCTCCTCTCTCTTCAATAATAAATCAGCGTGAAAAATTCACATGGCGGAATGCTTCATATGCATTGTTTTGTGTGTAACCAACATTTCGTACTGAGGCTAGTGACCCCGCAGTGGCGCCTGCGTAAGTAGGCGTTTGGTGCGTAGCGACACCACAGACCCGAGCTAATGGGGGACTTTCTACTCCCTCCCACGCCTAGCCGTGCATGGCTTTGCCGTGTCCGGGGAAAAGGGGATCCTGGGGGTTGAGCTGACACCGGGTGATTGGACCTTTAAGGCCCCCTGGCTGAGGCAACACACCCCTTTGGCCCCGGCTTCACGTAGACGGCACCTCTGGACTGACCCACCCAGGGGAAATCGGCAGTTGCCTTTTCCTATCTCTCCCTCCCTACATCTTCGTCTTTTCTCCTCTTTAAATCTATCCTGTCCTCTTCTCTTTTCCGTTTACTTCATTGTTTCCTGGCGGCAAGGGTTAACCCGGTGTAGGTATCCAACCTTGGGTATGCTATATCCGGTTATAGTGACAGTGTACAGCTGGCATTGTGCAGACTTAGTTCGTCTTGCCGCGTCCCCTTGTTGGGCTCCGTGGTGGGCGTTTGGCGCTGTCGCGGAACACACACACTACTCCCATGGCTAAACAAGCTACTTTACTCCTTGATCGCCCTCAAAAAAGAGGGCGCACCGAAGCACCCTTCCACTTTTTCCTGAAAAGCAATGACATATTTCCAAAATACCATGTGATCCATAGTGAGGGCAACCTAACTGCTCGCAAATTGTCTCCTTTCCTGGTGGCGAAATGCCTTGGAAACACCATTGGACCAGGCTACAAGGCCACGAAAATTACTAGCGGTGATTTGCTACTTGAACTTAAGAACAAAGATCAATTTGAGAAAATGATTGAGTTGAAATGCATTGGCGACGTACCAGTCACAGTGTCTGCACATAGAACAATGAACATAAGCCGTGGTGTAATATCAGAAGATGACTTCTTGCACCTTAGTGATGAAGAACTTCTTAATGGGTTCCAGAATCAAAATGTCATAAAGGTTGAAAGAATATTGATTCACCGGAAAAATGAGCAGATCCGTACTAAGCATATAATACTAACCTGTGACAGCTGTGTGCTTCCTACCACACTAGATGCAGGCTACATCAAACTTCGCGTGAGGCCGTACATCCCAAAACCCTCGGCGGTGCTATAAGTGCCAGCGGTATGGGCACGGATCGCAGACATGCCGGGGAAAGCAGACATGTGCCAAATGCAGCTCCAATGAACACAAGTCAGATGATTGCGAATCATCTCCTCATTGTGTGAACTGTGATGGAAGTCATCCAGCCTACTCTAGAACATGTCCTAAACAAAAGATCGAAAAAGAGATCATCGCACTAAAAGTAATAGAAAACATAACATTTCGTGAAGCAAGGAAATGTCATACCTTGATCACACCAGTTTTGCCGAGGGGGTGCAACGGGGGGGGGGGGGGGGTAGTGCCACAAGTACCTCGACAGTCAACTGCGGTCGCCAACAGTGGCCCAGTAGTCACTTCGTCCACCCCCCCAGGTGGCTGCTGCTATTGCTGCTCCACCAACGTCAATGGTGGGTCTGCAGGCCTGGGCTCAACAGGCCCCGAAGCTGAATCGAATTCTAAGGCCGGAGACACAAGTCTCTGTGCCCGGTCCTCGACCTTGCAGTGCCTCGGAGAAGGCAATGGAAATCGATGGACGAACACCAGCATCGTCGACGCCGAAAGATCAGCGCTCCTTGGAGCGCAATAAGAAAGGGAAACATCCCGTAACCGCTCCATCAAAGGGGTCGGTAACCTGAAGGGTAGCCTCCCCTTTAACACATATTTTTTAGCACATTCATCTGAACACAGGACATATACATTTCTTCTCAATATGACCACACAAATACTACAGTGGAATGCCAGAGACCTATTTTATAACCTAGATGATATCAGACTTGCTAAATGGCTATCAGCCAAAAGTGTTCTGTGTTCAAGAAACTCATTTAAAGTCAACTCATGTGAATTTCTTAAATCAATATGTGGTTTTTCGTAAAGATCGAAATGGTGGCAATTTCTTTTCTGGAGGTGTGGCCATCATTGCACAAAGAAGCGTAGCATGCCAGCACATTGTGCTACAGAGCTCTCTTGAGGTTGTGGCTGTTCACGCGATTCTATTCAACCATGTTATATTTATCTGCTCGATCTACATAGCCCGCGACGAACCATTCAATAAAACAGAGTTCGAAAAGCTTATTGATCAGCTTCCAGAACCATATGTGTTAATTGGTGATTTTAATGCTCACAGTTTGCTATGGGGTGATACCAAATGTGATGCGAGAGGTCGTGCAATAGAAAACTTTCTTCTCGCATCTGGAGCCTGTCTGCTCAATAAGGCAGAGCCAACATACTTCAGTACCACACACAATACATATTCATGCATAGATTTAGCCATTGGGTCACCGTCACTCCTACCTCATTTAGATTGGAAAGTTATTAATAATCCATATGGAAGTGACCATTTTCCAACTCTTTTAGTAACAAAACAACGGGATGACCGGCCGTCTTATCCTAAAAAGTGGAAATTTCATGTTGCAAACTGGGTGAAATTCAGAGAGCTATGTACACTACACCTCGAAGAGGTAGACCATTCGGAAGTAGAAGAGATGGCCAACTATATCTCTGAATATGTTCTTACTTGTGCAAAAAAGTGCATACCGCAGTCCAGGAATGATAAGGTTAACACAAAGCCATGGTGGAATAGGGAGTGTGAAATTGCTAAAAAACGGCAAAACAAAGCATGGAGGACTTTTTCTCGCTACCCAACAGCAGAAAATTTGATAGCCTTTAAAAGTTGCAAAGCGAATGGCAGGCGTGTTCGCCGTATAGCCAAATGGGAAAGCTGGACACGCTATATATTCTCAATAAACTCCTACACAGACGTCAGCAAGGTTTAAAATAGGGTGCATAAACTTAAAGGACAAGGCCCAAATCCCTTCCCTTTGGTGAATGACTGCAGTGATACAATAGAAGAAGAGGCAATTGCTCTTGGCGAACACTTCGAGAAAATGTCAAGCTCAGAAAACTATACCACTAAGTTGTTATACCACAAAAGCATAGCTGAAAGTGTACCTCTGTGCCAGAACAAGCCTGTATCAGGCGGATACAATAAACCACTAACACTATATGAACTGAAGCTTGCCCTTGGTTCCTGTGGAAGTTCTGCTCCTGATTCTCATACAATTACTTATGAAATGATCAGAAATTTCCCTTATGAAGCCCTGAACTGCCTTTTAGCACTTTACAACAAGATTTTCAATACCGGAAAAATACCATCTGCTTGGAAAGAGGCAATAGTACTACCAATCCTTAAACAGGGCAAAGATCCCTCTTCGGTAAATAGAGTAGGCAGCTTGTGAGGGCGATAGGCCTGTAACTAAGTGTTTGAAAAAATGATTAACTGCTGCTTGGTCTATTACTTGGAATACAACGGTATATTGGACCCGTGCCAGTCTGGTTTCCGTACAGCTAGATCCATAACTGACAATCTTGTCCTCCTCGAGTCGTATATACGTGACGTGTTTGTACACAATCAATACTGTCTGTCTGTTCTCTTTGATATTGAGAAGGCATATGATACTGCCTGGCAATATGAAATCCTGCAAGATCTACTGTCTTTCGGAATATGTGGCAGGTTGATTACCATCTTAAAAGATTACCTGTCTGAAAGGAAGTTCCGTGTAAGAATAGGTACTGTGTTATTGCGCACATTTCTTCAAGAAAATGGAGTGCCGCTGGGAGGAGTATTAAGCTGCACACTATTTATAGTTAAATTGAACTCTCTTCGCTCTGTTATTCCACCTGCGATATCGTACTCCGTATACGTGGACGACATCCAAATTAGTTTCAAATCGTGTAACTTGACTGTATGCGAATGCCAGATACAGCTAGGTGTTAACCGTCTTGCGAAATGGGCTGATGAGAATGGTTTTAAGTTTAACACTGACAAGACTACTAGTGTCCTTTTCTCGAGATGACGAGGTGTACATCCTGGCCCCTGCATACTAATGAATGGACAAAACATAGTCATCGCGAAAGAACAAAAATTCCTCGGTGTAATTTTTGATTCCAAACTCACCTTCATCCAGCACATAAAACAGCTGAAGTTAAAATGTCTCAAGACCAAGAACTTTTTAAAGATTTTATCGCATCAGTCATGGGGGACAGACAGGCACTCTCTCATATCTCTGTTTCGAAGCCTGGTTCTGTCACGCATAGACTATGGATGCATAGTATATCAGTCAGCTTCAAGGACAGCACTGAAAATGTTGGACCCTGTATACCACTTAGGTATCTGGCTGGCACTTGGTGCCTTCCGTACCAGCCCTATTCTCAGCCTTTATGCAGAGTCAGATCAGTGGCCACTGTACTATCAGTGCACGTATCTAGGAGTCAACTATGCAATTAAGATCATGTCTCTGAAGCAGCACCCATGCAAAACACTTATGAACTATGTGTCTACTACCCAGTTATACCTAAACCGTCCTTCTATCGCCCCACCGTTTCCATTGGCAATAAGACCTGCAGTAGAAAAACTTGAAATTTTTTTCAATGACTTAGAGGAAAGTGACCATGTCGAACACATCCCTCCCTGGCAGCAGTGTCCAGTCACTTGTGACTGGTCTTTCAAAAACATCATAAAGGAAAATTGTCCAAGTGCACTCATTGAGCAAAATTTCTTGGCCCTTGAACACAAATATCGTTCAACCGCGTTCTTCTCTGATGGCTCAAAGTCTCAATTATCTGTATCTTGTGCAGCCTACGGACCAAAGTTCTCGGACACCAGAACCATACATACACATACCAGCATTTTCACAGCGGAAGCCTATGGTATCCTGCTTATTATACAACACATTAAACAACACAAGATACAAAAGTCTTTAGTGTACACAGATTCTTTAAGTGTTGTCAGGGCCCTGTCTTGTGGCAAGTACAGAAAGAACCTTCATTCAACAAGCTCCTTAACGAAATATATGCAGCCTATAACCTAAAGCTTTCTATTGTTATTTGCTGGGTTCTAGGTCATCTGGAATTGCGGGCGATGAAATAGTGGACAAGAATGCACGAGAAGCCCCTGGTCGGCAAACCATAGATATAAGCTCTGTTCCGGGTGTAGGTCTAAAACCTGTTGTACGTAGAGGTCTACGCAACCACTGGCAAGCTGAATGGGACAGAGAAGTCGACAACAAGCTCCACCTTGTAAAACCCCAACTGAGAAAAGTTATCCCACAAAAACTCAACAGGTTTGCCGAAGTCACTCTAACACGGCTCAGAATAGGCCACACTTATGCCATACATAAACACCTTTTGACAGGCACTGATCCACCCACATGTATACACTGTGGAGAGAGTCTAACCGTTTTGCATGTTCTCATACAATGTCCTGTGCTTCACCAAGCACGACTGACCCATTTCATGGAGCTGTATCGATATCATATCCCACTTCATCCAGCGCTGTTTTTATCACTTGATGCAGTGGTTGACCTTAAGAGACTTCTTCATTATCTTGGGAAAGTCAAATTTTTAACAATGATATCATTCCATCCTAGCCACCAGGCTGTGCCTCAAGTGTGAGGTACTGCCTGGTGCATAAAAAGTATGTCTGAGCCTTCGCAGTTCTTGCTCAGGCAAGGACTTCAGCTGCGAGGATCTTGGGCCTTGCGGACTAATTCATTGTCACAGACTTCAGCCAACGAAATGAAGGTTTCTAACAAAGTGACATTCCTTTTAAATGCACCGTGTTTTAAATGGTTCATAGATATTTGCTACACATCATTTGTTTTAATTTTTAAACTAATAACCTGAAATGAAAGAACACTTGTACTGGCACTCTTTGGCCTTTGATGCCCTTCCACCAATAAAACTTAACGTAATAAGTAAGTACTGAGGTTAGTGACTTACCCTGCTGTAAGTTACATCATCACTGGCATTGAAAGAGAACCGATTAGGTATTTGGCAGTTTCAAAAAAGTGAATTTCGTTGTCAAGTGTGCAGACTAGTAATCCCTAGCTGTTTCTCACCATGTACCACTGTCATAGGTCACATGAGGGGGTTTTCAAGCTTACCTGGGACATTTCTATTTTTTTCCAATTTCTTTTGTTGTCAAGAAGAGAGGAATGGAGATCTCGTTGAGTTTCAAGTACAACCCAGATAGCCTAGACCATTCAGGTCCCTCATAATTTTGAATTTCTGCATGCAATCGTTTCTTTTTTCCTCGGAACCGTGAAAAGCTTTACCCACGCTTGTGATTTGCCTGGTCTCATTTTATGCTTGAGAAGTATGTGGATTCCATTGCCTTGCACCCTCTCTCGTCGCTCTATGCAGGTATGATGATTTCGGAGCTCGTGGCTACCTTGTCGGGAAGCTAGCCGGCGACTATGCAGTAGCCCACGACGTCTTTCACGAGGTAAGATGGATATTCCAGCTGTAGAGCTGTGTGGAAATGCTTTTGATGCCAGCATTCGCATTATCTTGCCTTGCGGCTGTACGCAGCTTCTGTGGTTTGTCTCTTGTATTTTGTTTATCGATTTGCACATTTCAGATTCAACATTTAAATCCTGCTTTCGCCCCTAATTCTATCATGGACTTTGGATCAGGCCTTGCCTCATGTTTCTGGTAAGTTTTGTTGGTTCGTAGTAGGAAGTGCAAGAAAAATGAAGAGAATGGGCTATTGTATTGCTACCCTATGAAATGTTTTTTGTCACTACCGTTATAATGTATACTCATATTGGACAAGGGATTCAGTCAATAGCTTACGTAACGTATGTCAGCTCTCCACACTTCTGTAATCTGCATTCATGTTACAGAATGAGCTACCATACGTACTTGTAAAAGACCTGCATTGTTTCATATATCTTTTTTAAACATTAGCAGGGTGCAAATTTCACAGTAATATGTTATCTGACCAACCCTTAAAATTGATAATGTATCTCAAATGATGTACTAAATGCTAACAAATACACTGCTACCCACAACAAACACACTTGTGTTTGCTTTTCTTTCTGAGGTTTGATGCCTTGTTAAGCATGTGCATAATTTTGCTTGTTAGGCAATCTGTAAGCTCTGATTTCTTTAACCTTTTCTTTGTCTTCTGTATATTATCTTACCTATCACACAATTCAGCAGGTAGGGGATTCTTTCGAAGCACTTTTTTCTTTTATTCATTGATGCACTAACCCACATCACTTTTAAGAGTCAGCAGTCCTGTGAATTCACATTTTATGACCGGTTTTCTTGTTCCATTCGAGATCTCCTCATCCAGTGTGAACTTTTACCCATTTGGCCTTTAGTGGCATTTCAATCACTGCAAAGGAAAGTCACCATGTTACAGGTCACATGACTAAACGAATAGCTTTTGAATTCATTTGGAGCTGCAACAAAAGTGGGTCATAGACCCTTGTTCGAGTGGTTGCTAGTTGATCGGCGTCATTCGTTAACTCCACCGCTTGCGTTGCCCTGACTTGCCACATAAGTTTTTCCGTTGAGCTTTTAAAGTATAGAAGTCCATAAAAGCCATTATTTTCTCCAAATTACTCATTGTTCAATTCTTTTATTGTTTATAAACCTCTGATTTGCCCATAACATGCGCTGCCAATGTCAGTCACATGGAACTAGACTGAAGCGAGAATTCAGAAGCAACAGCTTTCTTACAAAAATAAATCTTTCTTACAAATCAAGCTTCCGCTGGGCGTTGGTGTAATAGTAAAAGTTTTCTACTCCTTGTGTAGTAAACCTCAGCTGCTCGAACTTTCTGATGTAGAATTTATCAATCCAGTATTTCCTCCTGAAGAAGAGTTTGCTTCTCCTCTCACGAACCACAGTGGTAAAATAGCGGAAATGAAGAGAAGAACATTTACTACCAGCACTACCACTGTTTAAGTGTTCTCAATTGCCATGACTCTACAGAAGTAGGCATGAATCTAGCATGAATGTTTCTTGGATTTTACAGAAAGCGTTAGTTGTTGTTTTTTTCCTTTCACAGGGCTGCAAAGAGTATATGGCCAAAATATTTTCAAGAGTACTTCAGTGTTGACATCTCAAATGAAATGCATACTCTGGCAAGGCTTTTGGCAGCAGGTAATTGCCTCTGCTTGATAGTGTTTGTAATATTTGTGATAAGTTGTAACCAACTGTATGGAAGCATTGGAGCTCACTTCAATTTTGAGAATATCAAGAGCTATTTGAAGTTGGACACAACGTGAGGAGCTATTTGCTGCTCTTCAAGATGGAGTTCCTTTGCTCCCGTTCCTTAGGGTCGAGGGATGTCCGTTGTCTTGGCACAGCACCGTGTAAAATGTTAACGAAAGGTTAACAAGAATGAAATAAAAGGCCAAAACACCACTAGCATTTAAGCACCCCTCAATCAAAGCATATGACAAAAAATATTTGTAACAATGAATTGATAGGAATCATAATTGTGACAGAACAGTGTGAAACACCTGCAAGCACAAAACTCGTTATACTAGTCGGCGACTTCAGTGTTCACAATATGGACCTAAGGACACAGCTTTGTCATTGACTCTCACTGTGTCGTGTCAAGGTTTATTGGAGAAACAGTTGCTATAGTCCAAAAGTGTGTATATGAGAATTAAAAAAAATGGTTTTCTATAGATGAACAGCAGTCGTAATTGTGACGGAACAATATAAAGCTGACAAGCACAAGTTCTTCACACTAGTCTGCAGCTTCAACATAGAAATTATGGCCCTTAGAGCCCAGCTTTGTCATCGACTCTTTATAATCACTTTGTGTCATTTTATTTCACTCAGTTTACATTATATGGGGCAATGCTTGGGTAATGTATTGGTTGTCAACCATACGATACCCAGAGCTTCACTCAATTGTCATGATTTACTTCGTGGAGATGTGCAAGTTTTTTTTACTTTTTTTTCACGGTTGCTATGGGAACACTATGTCTGTCTCAACACATAGAGCTGTTTTGTGCAGTAAACTTTGAAAAGAAAACAGCATAGGCACTTTCTATTTCTCATACTAATTGAAGATGTACTTTAAAGATAAAGTACTAACATACCATTAACCCCTTAACTGCTTTGGAGGAGCACAGCTCATTCTGCCCAAACTGTCACCAAATTGCTTTGAACGAACTTGTTCTAGTGGAATAGGTACTCCCCTGTAGGGTTCAGGCAGAGAAGCGCGCATTTACGGCTTACATTGCGTGTCATCCGCTTGATGGCAGCATTTGCTCGAAGATATATAGTTTTCTCATGCAGCAGAAGCGCGGTTTTTGTATGGAAAGAGGGCGTGCTGTGGAGGCGGCCCACGCACAGCTGTTCCATGAACACGAAAACAATGCTATTCGTTTTCGTCACCTTCTTTGAGTGATGATCATTGGATTACAGATATTTATCTTGTGCCCAGAAGTGAAGGCAGTGATTATGGTGAATTAAGTAGCTTCTCCGGCGATGATGAAGACAGCTTGGACGCGAGCATTGCGAGTGAAGCCACTTTGCATTATTCCATGTTCTAAAATTTTTGATGCAGCCCCGAAGCTTCCCAGTGAAATACTACAATACTACTACACAAGTGAGGCAAAAGGTGGCGTCGGTAACTGTTTGTTTTATGAGGTTTTTAAATTTTATTAGTAGCAGGTAGCTGGTTTCCTATGTATTGTTCAGAAACAAACTTTATTCCGTTGATTTGACTGAGTATGTGTTGAAAATATTTTTTCAACATCGACTAGCTACTTTTTAGTACAATCCGATTCGAAATCAGCAATAAAAAAATAGCCACATTTTGACTGAAAAATTTGACAAAAATGAGCAGTTAAGAGGTTAAAGTGTCATTATAATATTTGTTATGCTGAACCTTTTCTGCAAACCAGCCTTAATTTCATTTTCCTGGTGCTGTTCTATGTGTCACGGAGCAATGACGCAGACGCTGGTCTGACGGTAGCAGTGACATCTTCGCACTCACTCAGTCTCACTTATTTCTTTGCTCTAAAGCTGACTTTTGCACATACAGGTTCAAAGAGTATCCTGTTCAACCATCAAGTTTGTTTGATGTCGTATTATATTAGATGTACAGTTCAACCTCTCTTTAAGAGACTTGTACCAGGGAGAAGTTTTGTCCCTTATATCAGGTGTCTCCAAGAAGTAGTGTACCGTGGTCTCGTTTTCCGATCGATCCCTGTTTCAATGTAAGCACACTGGCATCTCTTTTACCCAATAATCTCCTACATCAGTCTCTTTTCTGTATGTGAGTTGCTACATTAGTGAACTTTCTCGAAGTTCGTTGTTGCAGCTGTGCAGTGCTTAACAACTCTTCGATGATCACAATATTCAGGAGGAAATACCAATGCACAGGTGAAGTTCCGCTCGTTTTTTCAACGGGAATTTCTTCCATCAACGGATAAGGTGAGTGCTTGATTATCTGTTCACTTGCTTACTACTTTTTTGTACTCTTCTGCATTTGGCCGCGTATATTGTGCCCAGTTATTTTGACAGAACACTTTTATGAAACTAGGCCATATGTACCTTGTTTGCATGACATATGTTGAAGACGCGAACATCTATAGCAATAATATAGCGTGCACTGTTAAGTTATAACCACGGACATGTGCAGTGCTGCGAAACCGAAGTGCTACATTCTTGTTAATAGGGCGGACTGGACAGCACATGCTGTGCCATTTCTAATGCTTGCTGCTGTTCCTGTTTCATTTGACGCCAATAGTACAACTGGTGACAAAAATGATTTTGCCTGTCCTGGCAGTGCCAGATTTACCAAGCGCAATTTATTGCGCGATGACTCGAATACTAGGTGTTTAAAAGCTAGTATTTTTAGTGAACGATAATGTGATTTCCCTAATGTTCTGTTATGCAGTAGGTTTGAAAGAACTTATTCTTGAGTTGGTATGGTTGACTAGCTCACCCACTGACTCAGTTTTTCTTTGACTCATTGATCCACACAAAAACATGCGTGTTTGTAGAAGTACTGCAAAAGTAGCCATCTGTAAAGAAAAACAGTCTCTCCTTTCTACGTGGTGAAATTTTTCTAGTGGGCATGGTACAAAAGGATAGGGCGTTTGACCGTGTATTATCGCAAGCATAAAAAAATATTGCTGTAGCATGCTGTCTGGCTTTTAGTCAATTATTGCTAGCACACTAATTTTTTTCTTTTTCATGTTAATTTGCATTGTAGCCATACTTAGAAGAAGTGCTCGAATAGGTAGTAAAAGCAGTGGGGTGGTACTCCATAGTCACACCTATATTGTGTTCTGTGGAGTTAACACCTCTGATCAATGTGATGTTCTTATTGATTATGTATTTGTCTACAGATTACCTTTGACCTTGTGGTCAGTGCATTCACACTCATGGAGCTGCCAAATGCGATGCAAAGGCTGGAAACTGTGGCCAGCCTGTGGGGCAAGACTAGTGGCCTGTTGGTATGATTCAGCTGTGTGTCACTTTTGTTTGAGTAACGCACCCTTACCATCAGTCACTATATGCGATATTGCTGCGTTGACATCAGTGCCTTAAGCGAGACTTGATTAATTGAAGTGATGGGTCCAAGTTAAGATGCATTTCTAAAAACTTTAAAGGCACACATATTTGACAGAGATCTGTGTGGCTGAGTAAAAAATTATACGAATAAACAGACTCTCTAGCCAAGCTTAGTCTATAGTTTTTAATATTGAAATTAAAAACTGACCCCTACATTTCTAGACCCAATTCGTCTTCTTCAGGAGGGAACTGTCTGGTCACCTCTGAAGTAAGCAACTTTTCTCATTGGTTGACCCTATTTCCACCATTGTTCTTCCAGCCGTTCTTGCGGAAGCACAAACCGACGGCAGAGGAGGGGACACCTACTAAAAAAAGTCGCTAGCTTTGGAGCCGGCCTGACAGTCGCCCCCTGAAGAAGAGAACGTATGAGTCTCGAAACGTAGGGCCGGTTTTTAATTTTACTTATTAAGAATCGTGAACTAAACGTCGTTGCAGAGTCTGTTTCTTCGTATGATTTTGAAATACGGGGGTTTTGGTACACCCAATACATGGTGCAACTGCATTTCACTATCTTGTTTTAAATGCGGAGCATTTCCTAGTCGCACAATGTTGAGCTTGGGCGTCAGTGGCGGCGCCATCCACACTCCCACTGCGCACGCTCGCGTTTCATGCTGGCCCAGGAAGAAACCTGCAAAACTTCCGCTCTTCTCCCCCTCCCTCGCCTCTCAAGGCCGACGCAGGCAGCGTCTGCTAGTAAAAAAACAACTGCTCGCGCTGCACAACCGTTCATTGGCCACCCCGTATATGTAGGCACTGGATCATGCAATCGAAATCAAGTCAAGGGCGTCCTTACTTAGCTTTTGCTTGATGTTGAAGGCAGCGCTTTTCTTTCATTCAGTGAATAAGAATAATAAAGAAAAAATAACAATTAAGCATTCCCAAACCATATCGAATTACACAACATTAGTGCTATACCCCCACTTTCTGCAACGCATTTACTCGAGTTCCCCCTGTGGGAAGATGCGGGCGGCATTTTTTTTAATGACCTTTTTTTTTCTTGTAATGGAAGTTGCACATCATTGTCATCGACCTGTGCAGAAATGTATTACTATGTGATCATCGTAAAACAAAGTGTGAATTTAGGAGCTCATTTTCTTTGTTAGACATAATATTAATAAGAACTAACTGACAATCATTGTCTGTTAGTTCTGTATTCATCATTTTATGATAGCTGTGGTGATAATGCCATTTATGATGGCAGACTGTAGCAACTGCTGTCAATGTGGTTTTGGATTCGTATTCAATTGTAATGGGCTGGCTACTTTCAGACCCATTCTTCTGTGGCTTGGATTGTTGTGTTTACATACTGTAACAAGTAAGCTTGTGCGAATAGTGATTTTTAGGTTAAAATTGAATGCGAAGCGGTTAGTGATCTTGGTAGAATAATTTCGAATCAAATTCGAGTAGTACTATATATGACAAATAAAGAAAAATGGGCATATTTATTATGACCTAACTAACCTGAACAATATTTTTTTAAAAATTGAAGTACCGTATATACTCGCATACTGATCGCACTTTTTTTTTCAAAAAAATTGACTTCAACTTCGTGATGCGATCATTACGCGGGGTAAATTTTCCGTAAAAAGAATATTCTGAGCACCGGAAACCCAAAAAAGTAGCTGATCATAATTCTTAAGGTAGCAATGATGAACATAACCAAAAATAAAAGTAAATTAAGTCTTACCTTTGTAATAAAATGCACGCATTACGCAGAAGCTACGTGCATGGCCCACTGCCCTTTTATTTTTTACCTCTCTGACCCCCTAACGTTCATTCATTCTCCGAAGCATCACTGGCGTCAGTGTCGTCGCAGCACGATTGCCTGTAAGACACTGCCTCACAGAGGGTCATCTTCTGTTCCGTCGAGCGCGTTGGAAATGCCAGCGACAGTCCGTTCCGCCGCATGAAGCGTGTCGTCCAGCCGGAACTGGCGCGGAAGTCCGCTGTGGCTATTCCCAGCCTCCGGGAAACTGTGCACGCCTGCGTCCGTATTATGTCTAATTACAATGCATAACTGTCCTTGCGCATATCCTTCACGTATTCGAGGGCTGCCTTTTCAATGTCAGGAAACTTGCCAGATTTGGGTCCGCGGAAAGCCCACCGCGTCCTGTTAGTAGCCATGAGCATGTCGCGGTTTTTTCCAATACCGGATCCCGATTTCGTCGACGCCGAAATGTCTGCCGGCAGCGCGGTTGCCCTGCTCTAGCTTGTAGTCAAGTGCCTTCAGCTTGAACGCGACAGTAAAGCTCGCATACCGCTCCATGGTGAAACAGCGCTTCAACAGACGATCACAAAGCACACCAAAAAAAAAAAAACATGGTCTCAGGAAAAAAAAAACATTGCTCCGGGATGAACACAGGTCGACCAACAGGCGGCCGCCGCTGTAACAGTGTGGGATGCCAAAACAAACATGGTGACTGACGGAGCGAAGCCACTGCATTTTTTTTCTTCTTTGCATTAGTTATGGAGGTTGTGAGTACATCTTGTGCGTCAAAACAGTTTCTTTCATCTAAATAAAAAATGATTTCATTTAAATCGGTAAATTTACGGCATTAGCATAGTGATGCCCGCTTTCAGTTCACAGAAACAATGATGAATTTGCTGCCGCAAAAATTTTTAGAATCCGCCCAGTATGCGAGGAGTTGCAAAGATTTGTTGCACACTGCAATTGAATTCTCTCTTCTCTAGCCCCAATGAAAGCGCTGGAAGGTAAGCAAGGAGGGATGGCAAAGGGGAAAGAAAATACGTCATGCGTGCTTCTGAGCTTGTGGAGTCATTTGCCGAGAAAAAGAGAGCAATTTTTAGCTGACTTTGAGAATTTATTGTGAATCGCATGCCACGTGGTGCGCTATAATATTTGGTTCGTGTGTTCTCGGTAGCCTCAACCTCCGATCGGCAGCCTTTCCTGACAATGCTCAAAAAGTAATGCAGGACGACCTTATATAGATTCAAAGGGGAGCTTTGCCGCAGAGCGGATTTCTTCTATATAAATGCTTTCGCGGTTCAGCATCTCTGCACTGCAGAGAAACCATCTTTACAAGCGGTACATTCGGATTAATGTGCATATATTCGTTCCTTGTGAATACTTCAAAATCGGAATTTTCAGTAACTTATATTCGAATACCCTACCATTTGTTCAAATATTCAAAGCAATTGAATATTTGCACAAGCCTAGTAACAATTCATTGGCTGCACGAGTATGATCCCGGTTGTCAGTGTTATTTGATGTCTTAGGACTAGATTCTCATGAATATAACGCGGTATGGGGAATTGTCTTTGAAAGTTGGAGCAGTGTAGTTCCTACCACCAAATGCCTATTCTGTACTCTGTGAAATGCTCCCATGTATGGCAGGCTGATATGATTATGTGAAATAAACAGTTGTGGTTTTCATGCTTGCAAATATCATCGACCTTTACTAGAAGCACGATTGCTCTGCTTGTGTAAATCTTCACATTGATGTTTATGCCTTTGTCCCCTTTCTACAGGTTCTCATTGAAAACGGCACACAGGCCGGACATAAGGCCATTGCTGAAGCTCGTGACTTCATACTAATGGTGTGTCTTCTTGTCTTCTCTATATTGCTAGAGTCTGTCGTGTGTGCAATACAGTGTGCTTTTTGCACCTGCAAGGAAAGTGCGCAGGCACTTCATTCAGGCAAAGGCATCGTATGGCTCATCTGTTGAAAAATTAGGTGACCAGCTGCAGCATTAACAGAAGTGGTACGAAAAGTCACATGTCACCATAATGCCATGTTAATTAAAATGTGTTCTTGTGATGTCATATCACGACATTGCTGTTAGGTGAAAGGCAGGGGGATTCCAGAAGTACAGCAACACCAGGACAGGTGTAGAAAACTTGAGGGGGTGCCGAAGAATAAAATTAACTGAAAGTAATAAAATATTAAATGATTGGCCTGCAAGAGCACAGGCTTTCAGCTGTGCTTTCCTTCACGTTACTGAAAAGTACTGTGATAATTTTTTTGCTTTATACATTATCATTTGCTGCGATCTAGCCACACACAATAGAGGCAGAGTATTGGTATTTAATAGACATTCCACACAAGAATAAAAACATCTCAGAATGCTGGCCACTAGAAAAAGCAAGTGCCACAAGATTAATTCAGTGCGGTACCTCTTGAACTCAAGGCAGGTGTGGAACTTAATGATACGTAGGTTCACATTGTGGCGTCGTCAGGGGGTGGTTTGGGGGTTCAAATCACCTCCCACTGGTGATTCCCACTGAAATCACCACCCACCCCCTGAATTTTTGTGTGTGTACATATGGTCCTAAACATGCAAACCCACAAACGCATGCAGGAACATGCTAAAGATTTGCAGCCCCCCTCCCACCGCCCATTTATACAATTTTGTTCCTATGTCCCTTGTTCACTCATGGTGACATGCTTTCCGGAAAAAATTATTCCTCTGCATTTTCACAACTGAATGCAGCGGAAGAAAACCAGCATTTGTAAATTTTTTCAACCTGTGTGCGTTGACTTTTTTCTTTTTCGCAAATTTTCATTAGTCGGGGGTGTGGCATTCTCTTTTTGGTTTCTGCCACCATAGAAAATATTCCCCCCCCCCCCCCCCACTTTTTTTCCTTTTTTTTAGCACGCTAGTGTGCTCAAATATTCTTGCCCAAGTGCGAGAAATTGGTTGCTTTGCTTTAAACATCATGGCCATTTCAACAGTTTATTTGTCAAGTTTCAAATAGTTTTCCAGTCTTTTTTTTAAATAAGCTTTCCCCAGTGTCAGTGCCAACAGTGACGACCTTATTTTCTTCAGATCAGCAAAGATGGTGGTCAAGAACCTGCCCATGTTTTGGCTCCTGTGAGTAATAGCCAGTTTTCTTGTCTCTATCTCTTAACGCACGGTGAAAAATAACCTTGATAATATTGGCTCGAAGTAGGCTGCCGAGAGAGTTATCTTTTATAAGAGGCTGTTTCGTTCTGGGGTGGTACTGTATGTTGTTTAACATTTAAGGCGAAAGCCCTAGATGTCTCATCAAGCACGAAAATTGAGAGTCAGTGCCCCTTGATGTCAGCATTAACACTAGTCACGCGGAAAGTCATCATCATGTGTTGACGTCACCGTGTGATGTCACATAATATGAATGAAGGAAAGAAGACTAAATTTAAGGGCTTATTTTCTTCATTAGACACAATATGAGAGCTAACAGACAGTGATGCTAAGAAAGTATAGGGGATGTTATTAGGAGTAATGGAAATGTAAACAGGAATAAAGAAAAGTGATCGAAGAGATAACTTGCCGCCGGCAGGGACCGAACCTGCGACCTTTAAATAATGCATCCGATCTTCTACCCCTGAGTTATGATGGTGGTTATCTGTCTACTTTATGGGGTGCATATGCGCATTCAAACGTGAGACCATCAGTCAGCGCCACCATGGCGGCGAGTGTGGAACACTCTGTATTGCCTGCTAGTGCCACGAAGCACTACGATCTGGCAGCTGACCTTTTCTTTCTTCACATTTAAATTATAATTACTTCTGATAAAATCCCCTATACTTTCCTTGGTACCATTGTCTGCCAGCTCTCATTATTATTGTGTCACATAATACTGTCACATGACGACGTCATCACATTACATTATTGCTTGGTCAAAGGCAGGTAGATCGTGGAAGCGGTGCAGCACCAGGAGAGGTGCAGGAAACTTTTGGAATGGTGGTGTCAATGCATTGACCAAGAAGAAGAAAAAAAAAAGATGGTTTGTGCCTTCATCTTAGGCAGATGTATAAGAGGCCCTGTTAATTTTTTGAATCGACCTCTTTGTGACTTCTTAATTGAAACACTGTAAAAATGTTTGCGTAAAGAAGTGGTGTAAGGTGGGACAGGCAAACAAAAAAACAAACCTGAAAGTTGTTGTTTTTTTCTTTTTGAGATGTTTGAGGGCCTTTTGTTGAAAATATTTTTATCAAAAGTCTCTAGAGTGAGTCTGCTTTCGAGTAGATTCATGGTGAAGGTGTAACGACTCGCAAATCTCTCATGCATAGTTTCAAGATTTTGTAATAAACTCTTGAGATAGAAGCAGAAATTACTTCACTTTGTATGCTTTTAAAATCTAGAAGTTATATTATCAGGAAAAAACACATTATCAGTGCTTCTTTGTCTCTCCTATGTTTGCCCTTTCTTTTTGCACTGTTTTAGATACTCATTGTGCCCATGTTTGTTATGCTGTGCCTCAATGTATGTTCTTCCACTCATTTATCTATCCATACTACAGTAGACTCTACGTAAACTAAACCCTCTTAAATGAAATGGCTGCTTAAATAGAGCAACTGGCCCTAATATGGTTGCTTTTGTGCTTTAATTCTGCATCCCTGTCTTTCTCTCGGTAAACAAAGCTACTTTTAAACAAAACATGTTTTTCTAGTCTCTTCAGGTTTCTCTGAACAGGAGTGTACTGTATATTTGTGCATCTGTGTAGTTTCCTGTCTACCTGTGCACCTGCCTGCCTGTCTGTAGTGTTTAGTAGCAGTCTTCTATTTTACCGGTGCGTTTCTCTTTGTCTATTGTTATGCGTAATGCCTACTCTGTTTCTTTTGTGCATGGAATTTCTAGTGTCCTCACGACCTCGATTGCCCTAGGGAGACACAGGCTCTCGGAATTCCCTGCACGTTCCAAGCACGCTACGAGGAGCCTTTCCTTACAGCCGTTAGTATTCACGCAGTGATAATTTCTAGCAGTGGTCATTTTTTCATCTTTCTGGCATTGCTATCCCTCAGACATTGCTTACGACCTTCTATTCAGTATGAAATATGTCCACCCCTTACAACACACCACAGAGCTTGTCTGCTGTCACACCACTACGACTGGTACTTGCAGCAAACAATTTTTGTCACTCTCTCTGAGGTCAAAAAGTGTCCCATGAATGTGCAACACGCATGCCGTTTGCCACTATAGATAAATATTAATCGAAACTCCTTGCAGGCAGCGTCATCATTAAGCATTACACTGGCTATTTCTTTTACCGGAACCGAATGCAATCGACGGAGTTGAATCAAAGATTCAGCCAAAATGTATATCTTGACTAACCCTAGTACAGCACTGACATGCCATTCGCTTCGGGTAATGTTTACATATGCCGCACGCAACAATTGATGGAAAAACAGCGGTCCCAATGCACGGGTCACAACCACTTATTTATGATGTTCAGCACTGAAAGTTGTGCATGCACGTATGCTATCAAACGAAAATCTGCACGCTTTACCAATTCCGCTGCGCAAAGTGACACTTGCTCGCCAATGTAGCGTCGACAGACCCTCATATTCCAAGCTCGCTTGTCAACCTGGCACTCTTGAAATAAAGCTACTTATCACTGTGGAAGAACGTCTGCAACGAATGCCACAACGCCGAGGTCGTTAGCATCTTGATTCGCCCTGTCATCGACGCTTTCTTTGTCGCTTGAGCGGGTGGTGATGTGGTCGAAATCAAAATACGCAGCATACAAAACGTCGTGGCCGCTTCTGCTGGTCGATCAACTTCTGCCGGAATCATGAGGTGATGATGGGGCCGACAATATGGCGGTGGTACCGGCAACACACCGCAACACTTGCAACACACTGACACGTGCAGACCATGTGGCAAGCAACACTCACAACACAGGGAACACACTGACTGCATGCGGAAAGCACTGTTACCGTATATACTCGCGTAATTCTCGCACTCGCATAATTCTCGCATCCCCCACATTGCCCAACAAAAATACGATTTCTTTTTTTCCTCGGGTAATTATCGCACCCCCAAAAACTGTCAAAATAATGTCGTCTGCTCATTCCAGCCACTGATGATGATAGCGTGTGCCATCTGGCGCCATCTCTTAAGCATCAAGCGTACTATTATGCTCTGAGAATTAATCCAAGCCAAGCCAAAGTGGCAAGTGCGCGTTGCGGCATGTTTTGTATGTTGTGTCGGTAATGTTGTCACGTTATGGGGCGATACTGAAGCTACTTGGCTGCTTTCAAATTGAAAGTGATAGATCATGATCTAAACAACGGCAACAAGGTCGCCAGTAGGCCTTTCGGAGTTTGTGTTCGGTACTGGTTACGGCAGCTGAAAGCCACCAAGACGCGTTAGGCCTGCCGGTGCCTCAACGTTACTAGATCCTGCCAGTTCTCAAACTGCAGAGCTCCACCTGACACCATTTTGTTGCGCTTCGCATGGGGGCGCGCGCGACTGAATTTGCCCGGCAAGTTGCGGAAAGCCGCGACAGACACGGACGGCTGCGCGACCGTTGTGAACAGCCCGCTGCAGTGTGCTTGGTAACGTTTGCGCGAGTACCCGCAGTCGTTTGTGGACGTGCTGGCAAGTGTATGAACCATGCCACGCTGTTTCGTGCATGGGCGCAAAAGCGAGTACGATTCCGTTCTGCCTTCAGAGAACCAAATGCTGTGCTCGTTTCTGTGGAAGACACATATAAGACCCTCAAAGAAGCTCACAGGTCAAAAAGAGCTAGCTTGAGCACTGAGATTGAAGCTAGGCTACTGAAAATGAGATCATTGCCATATGTATTACTCCTTACCAAATGAGTGATGAGCACAGCTACTTCAGAGGTTCCCCAGACGACAGTGTTGTGTACTAGTTGGCTAGATATGTTGTACACAAAATGACCAAGCGTAAGGAGTGCGACTTGTGTCTACAGGACGTCAGTTCAGAAGTTTCTGTCATTGGCTCTTATGCATACTTAGCTACGCACCGAAGCTTCAAGGAAGGAAGCCAGGCACCCCAGCATCAAGTTTATGTACGTTCTGTACATAAGTTTATGTATGTACTTTATGTACGTTCTAAATGAATCCATTTCATTTTTGTGCGGACCTGTTTTGTAAGGTCTTGGACGAGTCGAATTAGTGCGATCTGACGAGGCTGGGTTGCGACCACACAAGCCACCTTCACGTGTCGGGTCCTTTATTTTTTCATCGTGACACAATCGCATTTTTACGCTAGGGATGTCAACTGACGCCTTCGAACCCGCGAGAAAGTTGCCATCGCCGCCAAGAAAGCTCGCCTCTAATTGTCAAGCCGTTGAACATTTGCATTGTGTGCGTGTGCCTTTGGCCTCGGCAATAAACGCATTGTGCGGCAGCGAGAATAAAAGGTGCTCTCTTTTGCTCAGTTTTCGTTTGCAGTAACGAATGTCCGCATACATTGGCTGCACGTTTGCGGGCAGCTATATATATATATATATATATATATAAGTTTATTGCTACATAAACACAAAACATACACAGGTAGCAAGAATGGCGGAATAAAAGCTGCCTAAAGTCAGCTTAACTTGTCTCCCCTCCTCATACAATACAGCAGCAACATGAAATTGCTCAATAAAATATTTGTGGCGCAACTGATACTAGCAAGGAAAAAAAAAAAAAAGAAGGAGACGGGATTGGGCGCCAGATTTTCAACTCATTTATTTTCCTCACATCACCGAAATATATATGCTTCCAAAATGCGCACAAAGAGGGGGTGCAGCACAAGCGACTATCACATTGCACACACGAAAACCCAAACAGAATAAAGTAATCGCGCAGCGCTATCTAGAAACAGGTATTCCTTCTCGTAAAATGTGATCGACACGTATGTTCGGACGAAGCAGGGAACCGTTAGCATGTCAAGCACTTGAGGCATCTCACACACAAATGAAGGGGAACGAATGCGCCAGTGTCCCGTCGATCGCTTTGTACAAGAAGGTATACCTGTTTCTAGAGAGCGCTGTGCAATTGCTTTATTCTGTCTCCATGGGTTTTTTGTGCGTGCGTTGTGATAGTCGCTTCTGCTGCACCCCCTCTTTGTGCGCATTCTGAAAGCATATATATTTCGGTAATGTGAGGAACATATACGAGTTGAAAGTCTGGCGCCCAATCCTGTCTCCTTTTTTTTTTTCTCCTAGTATCTGTTGCGCCCCTAATATTTTATTAAGCTATGCACCAACTCGCCCAATGCCACATTCTGCTAAAGCAACATGCAAGCATTCACACAAAAAATACACCTGTTGACAACCTTCAAAATACATACACAGAGCAAGGCATTGAAAAAATTGAAACTTAGCTGATTTATAAAAATAAAACAACAGGACACATAATTAAGGCTAACATTCATAATAACAGTTAAAATAGTGTGTATTTAGATATGTATTGTATGTAATGTAATACATAAAGCATCACCCCATTGTTCGAAGAGGTCCCTGATGGCAGTATAAATTTGAGATGCACTAAACGAGTATTTCAAGGTAAAGAACGGCCATTTACAAAGCGCGCCACCGGCTTCCTGCTCCACAGCAACGGGCTAACCATGGCCACCGCGCCATCTGGTGAGCGGAAACAAAACGGGGCCACGCATCTACGGCAGCCGCCGTGGGAGTTTGAGAACAGACAGGATCTAGTAACGTTGGTGTGCCTAAAACTAGAATTGATGGTAAACTTTATTTCTTCTGAAAGAAACTGCGGATGGTTCTGTTAAATAGTTATCAGCCCAATACTGACGTCCTACGCTTACCTTTTGAGGGCTCCTGTTGAGCAACGAATGCTACTGCCATGCCCGCAACGCCCACGAGATTTGCGTATGGTATTCTATCTCTCCACTTTTTGCTTGCACTTTTTGTGTCTCAAATAAATCTTGCCTTGTGTTGAACCTGTGCTTTTGTTGTTGAGGTAAGTTTTAATTAGTACCTCTCAAAGCTTGCTGTTAGTTGCTGGTGTTAGAATCCTGATTTGCGGCCACTTCGTTTTGTTTTTCGCTCTGTACATTTTCGTGGAAAGTTTTACCCGCGTAATTCTCGCACACCCCAACTTTGCATTGGTTTTCCGCCAAAAAAAGTGCGAGGATTATGCGAGTAAACACGAAAACTAGCAGATGGTAGCACTGCTCTTTACGGCTCGTGACCTCTTGCACGCCATGGCAATTCAATTGGCGGTCGCCAGCGGTTAGTGGAGTTTACAGCCAATGACTTCTATGGCTTATTTTGGACTGAAGTGACTTTTACAGTCCAGTTTTCACACATGTGCAAGCATATTTGACTCTCCACTTTCATTTTTCGCCGAAAACCGTCAATTGTTGGATGACCATGTCGCGACTCCTTTAATAATGTGCAAGGCTTGCCCTCTTTAGGTTGTTCGTCTATTTTTGACCTTGCCGTGCATTGAGTCTGTAAGTTGAAGGCAGAAAAATTATTCGCAGGCAATGGGAGGCATGCGGTTCGTTCCAGTTTTCTCATTGGCTTTCAGAACATGGTAGTTTTTCTTGTGATGATTTAATCTTGTCAGACGGTGTGTCCAAGCCTTTTGTCTTCACCAATGCTGACTTCTAAATCAGTTCAGTTTTGTTGACTTTCTTTGTCCATTCTTGTTTTTATGCCTTTTAGAGCAGGCACCCGGCTATTTCAAGGTACTCTTACGTGGTGCTGCAGAGGCCTGGAGAAATTGCCAGTGAGTCTTTCTCTTTTTTTTTGTAAAATGCACCAAGCTCATGTACTATATTTCGTATAGAGCAGAGTTTCACTGATATGAGCACTGTTGATCCAGATTGCAGGTTGATAACAATTCAAATGTTCAGGTGAAAAATTAAGAAGTCCAACAAGTTTTGTTCTGTAGATAACTGGAAAATTTTACCTAATAGTGGGCGGATGACACAACTTAACTTACTGGCTGTCATGAGATGTGCACATTAGAAATGCAAATTGCAACGTATACAGAGCATTGGCAGGGTGCATGAAAGAAAGGGCAGCAATTTTCATGCATTACCAAAATCTCCACTCTTTTCGTAAAAATGACACAGAGAGTGGTGTGTCCACATTGTTTTTTTTTTTTTGCCGCCTTTGTTCTGTGAGCTAAAAAGCGGACATAAGTTGACCCAAGAATGCACGCCTGCTTGAAAGCTTTGTCAAAATGAATATCTAGAAAACTGAAAAGCGTTCATATGAAGAAAAATTATTTCACAAATTGTGCGAGACCTTTTCACCTCTACATTGGTTATGGTTTGTTTTGTTGTTCAAGTGCGTGTTTTGAAACATTAAGGGTGTGTAGTTGAGTTTCTGCTACCTATAATACATGTCCTTTCAGTACAAGAATGGAGTTATCATTGGCGTTCTCTTTCAGAGGAGAGAGAGTGGGCCCGTGTGATCCGGCCAGTTCTGCGTCGTAGCCGGCACGTGGTCTGCCGGTTCTGCTGCAAGGATGCACAATTGAGAGAATTTGTGTTCAGCAAAAAAAGGCACGGCAGGTAGGTTTGGTATGCTCTTAATATGTCTCCCTTGGAGGTGCTCTTGACAGACTCATTTTGTCTCGTATGGTTAAAGGGGCCCTCCTAACACTTTCCAAGCAGTCATTTATTTACATAATTGTTGAAGTTTATTGCCTCATCAATCAATTGCTGCAAACATTTGTTGAATCTGTTAAGAACGAGCTGAGTTACAGGGGTGTGTCACGCACTTTCAGCGCTGTCTCTCTTCTTTCATCCCGACGAGCACTCTGGAGGCTATGACGGCATGAGGGAAAGAAGTTAGGTCAGCGTGCATCATGATCGTAAGGGTGCATCATGAAACGCTGTCTCCTGCTTTGGTTCCCGTGTGCAGGTGTGGCTGACTTTGTAATGTTATGAGACTCTGGAGTGTGGCACCAGCATGTGATGGCACCCTGTCACAAGAATCTAATCTAATCCAAATGCCATTCTTAATTTATGTAATCTAATTGCTGATAGCTTGCTATCTTTTGAGTACATTAAAACAGCAGGTTCCAGCAACTCCCAAGAGAGTGAGCACAAGCATCTGTATGTCTTCGCAATCCACTTGTAAACACTTTTTTTCTACACATAATTGTGAGATTTAGCTGAGCTGTTTGTAGAGTATGTTTTGTCACTAAGCCCTAAGAGTGGTTCATAACGCCTCTAACTGTGAACGAGTTTGGGGAAAACATCGTGCACACTTCAAAACAGATTCCTATGAGCTGAGAAGATGCGGCACTTGTGATGCACACTTGGGTGCTCGGCATGTTGTGCATTGTCCCTTGTGCTGGTACTTAGGCCACAGTCAGTCAGTAGAATTGGAAGAACAGATTGCGGTGCAGTGAAATACCTCTTTATGTGCATGTAAATAGATTGTTTCTTAGACATTTTGGTGTTTATGTCACGGCAGACTACAATGCGTGCATGCACAGCTCCATCCTGGACTTCATCCCTCTTACACATTTGGTACGCCTCCCAGCACGACAGATAGCCTTCATTGTAATAGCAGGGTTCGGTTTGGACTGTAACATTGCTGTATTGCACTGAAATTGATCAAGGAAAGACATGGATTATTTGGTTAAATTTACCTAAAGTAAGGAAGTTGCTGATGGCACAGATATTGTGTACTGTGTCTACATTAGTGACCATAATCTGTACTGTTGTAATGGGCTGTTTTCGTTTCCCGTCCTTAGCTTGCCTGCATAAACATGTGTGGCATACTTTTCTTCTTCTTCTGGCACGACACACTTGGGTTTCGGCTTTACGTTCCTGCAGTGCCACGCACACTCCTAGAGAACTTCGACACCTTGCTTTCATTGCCGAATTCACCACAGACATACGTTATGTAAAAGGCAGCTTTAACAGTGCAGCGGACGCTCTCACTCGTATTACCATTAATGCCTTGACGGGCACCACCGACCTTTCATTGTCTTCGCTCGCGGAGGCACAGGCATTACACGATGAACTTCCACGACTACGATCCTCTCCTTCCCTCCGACTGTAACAAGTCAACTTTCCCGACGACGACGTTACGCTCTGGTGCAATGTTTCACACAACTGCACTCATATCTATGTTCCTTCACAGCTTCGTCGTGCTGTTTTTGACACCCTCCACTCCATCTGCCATCCAGGCGTAAAAGCTACGCAACATCTGGTCACTGAACGCTATGTCTGGCCGCGCATACGCGCTAACATTCGTGACTGGGTTCGCACTTGCAGAGCATGTCAGCATATCAAGGTGCAACGGCACACCTAGACTCCATGGGGAAAATTTTCTTTCCCCGATGCACGTTTCTACACCATTCATTTGGACATTGTCGGGCCATTACCTCCATGTCGGAGAAATACGTATTTGCTTACGTGTATTGACAGGTACACTAGGTGGCCTGAAGCAGCTCCAATGCCTGACATCACGACAGAAACAGTTGCTCGTACCTTTCTAGCTACCTGGATTAGCCGTTTGGGTGTACCATCAACGGTGACTACAGATCGAGGCAGACAGTTTGAGTCAGCGCTTTTCACCTCTGTCACATCTCTACTGGGTTGTGCGCGTATTCGCACAACTGCGTATCACCCAGCATCAAACGACTTAGTGGAGAGACTCCACCGTCATCTAAAAGCAGCACTCGCCTCGCAGCCTCACGTCGAAGATTGGGTATCACACCTCCCCATCGTGTTTCTCGGCCTGCGTTCAACACTTCGGCCAGAACTTGCCTGCTCTGTAGCCGAGATGGTTTATGGCTGCACACTCCGTTTGCCTGGTGTCCTCGTCAGCCCCTTTACTACGCAGAGTGTTTCGGATTCATCTTCTTTCGTCCAGCATCTGCAGATCTTCATGCAAAACTTGCGCCCATCACCAACTTCAGCTCACACTAAAAACGACGTTTTTCTGCCGGCAAACCTACAGACATCTTCACACGTTTTTGTTCGTGTCGATGCGTCTCGCCGTGCTCTTCAGCCTCGCTATGACGGTCCTTTCCCAGTCATCAAGCATTCTGAGCATCATTTTACAATTCTGCCTAATGGGCATGAAGACACAGTCAGCATTGAAAGTATCAAGCCGGCACCCACTCTTACAAGCTCCGTCTGATCATTTTTTTTTCTTCAAGTGCCCACGGCCACTTGTCTGCCGGGGGGGGGGGGCCTATCTGTGGCATACTTTTCTTCTTCTTCTGGCATGACACACTTGGAACATAAGCTAGTAGTGGGTAGTCTGCTGAGGTGAGGGAAGAAGAGGTAGTAGGAACAATGGCGGAGATGCATTAATAAACCGCGCTGTGTTTTCGGAACTGTGTTTCAGAGTGCTATACATGTATTGCTAAGACATTACTCTTTCGGGAACTTGGATTGCTACTTCAGCGAGAATGCAGTGATACCCGACACAATGGCTCTGCCATGGTTAATGTAAAGCCTACAGGTTACAACCTGCTTTTGTAAGCTAGCATCATGTAGTTACCTCGTCCATTGTATGCACAGCACATCATGGAGTCACACATTTGCTGTTTGCAGGTGGATGATTCATCTGCATTGGTAGGGTTAGTATTCCTGCAGAGCTTCTTTGCTTCTTTTGGCTTGATGGCTGAGCATGCTGCAGGTTGGAAGCCAAATAAAATCTTGCACTGGATATTCGATATGCTTAACTGTAGAGGCCAAAATACATTATATTATAAGGCCAATATTCGTGCGAAAACAAAAGGCACTGTGTGTTTGAGCATGTCATATGTATTTGATGTAGTGCTTGTATGCCCAAAACCGTTGTCAAGTGCATGAAAGAAATATAACAGTATATAATATATGTGTCGTAATGATTGGTCTGCATTTTATTTATTCATTCAATACTGTGGACTCATGGTCCATGCAGGGTGGTCAATACAAATACAAAAGAGGCAGTAACAAGGCAACAGCAGTAAAGGGGAATAAAGTCATGTTGTAGTTTGATCACATATATCAGTAAAACAATTGAATTCACTAATTGTTCTCTGAAAATATGAATGCTTAAATAGGTCAGTGAGCGCAAAATATGGGGTTAAAGTGTTGGTGTGGTGGTGCCGGGAAGGCCTGCAAGCTGAGGGTGTCAAATACTGAGATGGGTCTAGAGCAAGGTTTTTATTCCGAAGTCGATGAAGAAATCTTAATCTATGTTTTTGCCTTCGTGCCTGTAATAAGGGCACATAATTTTCTTGCATTAAATCTGAGGATCTGAGGCTGAAATGAATCACACCACTGTGTGATTCATTTAAGCCATTGGGTAACTTCACAAAGAAATAAATGTGTTCTTGAATTTCAGTAGATCTAACAAGGCAAATACGGCATGGTATGGTCAACGCTGTCTACAGTGCTGGGGCTACAGTATGCAAGGTTATCTTAGGCATACTGTGCACTCAGTGGTGAGGCACTCATACTTAGACAGATACAGTAAAATCTCGTAAATTCGACCCCCATTAATTTGGAATTTTGGTTGATTCGGTCACGGCGTTTGGTCCTGTCCAAAATTTACATCGTTCTATCACTGAAAACTCTCATTAATTCGGACAAATTTGGCCTCGCTTCGGTTAATTCTAACGCGCGACCATGCTCGAATCACAACAAGGCAGCAGCAGCGGATTCTGCCGGCCAAATCGACGGCGCACCTAAACAACTTTCAGATCGGATTGCAGCCTCTGAGATTCAAAACTTCGTCCATGGGTAATACATCTCAGAGACGCAACCCCCCCCCCCCCCCCTACAAGAAAAAAAACACCACATGGTCGCTTAAAAAACGAAAATGGAAGGCAGTGCATTGCTACTGTTAGAGTGTACACTGTACTACTGTCATGAGCAACGGGCAATTTACAGATTTGCCTTTCCTTGTTTCTTGTGCGTCGAACACGTTTGCTTGACGTTTGAGTTGGAGTGCTCACCTCTAGTATGCTTTAAATTATTTATCTGTACATGATCAGTGCCATCTGCAGTCTCACTGTTTGCTGTTTTTTGAAAAGTTTGCTGGTTTTTATTTCATTTTTATCACCGTACATTTTTTCTTGTGTTGGTGTGTGTGTTGTCTACTACGTGTGCGCGCACGTGACCACCGCGTGAGCGACGCCAGGATGGCTTCCCCTCCGTCTCCTGCGGCCCCATCCGCCCCAACTTCCGCAGCGAAGAGGGCGACGTACGAAGCAATAGATTTGGTTGTGAAGGTGAAAATATTGAAGGCGTTGCAAGCGAGAGCATCTCGAAAAAAGAAGTGATGGAAAAGTTCAATGTGAAGAAAAGCACGCTGAGCACTTCCGTGAAGGACGAAGAGCAGATTATGCAAGCATATGACGGGGACATGTTTGACGACCAAAGTACAGTGGCTAGAATAGGGAAGTGTGATGAGTGGCAAGCAGCGCTACGGAGCGCACTGAAGCCTCTGCGGAGGAGCCGCGTGGGGGCGCGCGCACTCGTTTATATGTTGTTTGCACGTTCCCGACAGTTTCGTCAGGTGCGTTCGTCCTCGTTTTTTTTATTGTGGTGGCACTGTGACACCAATGCTTTGGCAAGCACTCTGATGGTGTGGAAACAAAATCATTGCTTTGTCCCGAGGTGCACTACCGGCTACAAGTCCTCTAAACATAAGCATGCGTTGTTCGGCATTCCAAAGAATGAAGCTCTCTTTGCGCAAAGGCGGAGAGTGATCCCGTGCGCTGACAAGCTGCTTCAAGAAAACTCGGCTGTGTGCGTGCTGCACTTCAACAAGAGGTACATCTCCTGGCACTTCTAGCCCACTGTGAACGGCGATATTGTTCGCATCAAAAGGGGTAGGTGCATAGGCGTGCGCATAGGGTGCATAGGCATTCAGGGGGGAGGGGCGAAGGTTCATTGCAGCAGCACCCCTCCTCCCTATTAAATCAGTGTATCAGTGCCCCCTTCCCTATTAAATTAGTCATATAGAGCAGATTTAGCGCTCCCCTCCCAGATGACTAGGGGGGGGGGCGCCTGTGCCCTTTGCCCGCCTCGTGCAGACGCCTATGGAGGGCCTTTGGGAGAAGCTCTTCGCTTTTGTAGACGCCTTTGCAATCACGTTTTTCAAGGGGTTTAGCTACAACGAGCTTCACAGTGAGAACTTGGCAGAGCTTGTTTTCTGCTTAAAAAAAAAAAAGTTGTCACACTGGGCTGCGTACAACATAGTCCGAGCCTCACCAATAAAGTGACCAAGTTTTTTTCTGCTCACCTGTTTGCGTTTTTACACAAAGGCGCTCCACAACGGGCGAGCATCTTCAGGTCAACAGGGAAAGTACCTGAAGCTCAGGCGTGTCACCTATAAGCTTGCAGCGCAATGGAAACCGTTCTGTGGGGCAGTTGTGAACTATAAAACTTTTTTTTCTTAGAGATAAAAAAAAGGCGCGCGACCAATTATTAAGGATGCCTTTTAAACAGATATATAGTGAGTCACTACTCGGAAATATGTTGTATGACCAGTGTGCAGCAACTAAAAGGTTTTCATCCAGATGCCACTCGTGATTCTCAACTCTGAGTAGGACGTTATGAATTATGGGGCTTTATTTACAGATTAGCGCTTCAGGAAATGATGGTTTGCCAGGGAAGGTGTCGCAAGCAATGGCTCACAACTGAGTTCATCATTACACTTTGCTACCACTTCACATCGATAAAATGTTTCAGTGCCGTCACACGCTCACTTTCGGCATCCTGACGATATTTCTGTTCTGTCGCGCACCTACGTAGGCATCCTGTAATTCCAGAAGCTAATAACATATTTTCTCGATCGCCATTTGAGGTCATGCACGAGCAACGAAATATATTTTATATGTTTCACATTGCCCGAGCGCGTAGTCGATTTCCGTCTCTGTGCAGCGCATCCCTGCCTTGGGTAATGTTGGATGTATTGATGGATGGATTGATATGGCTGTACCCTTTAGATCAGGTGGTGGCTGACGCCACCAAGCCGTAATACTTAGTGAACCAAAAACTAGATTTTTTTTCTTTAAATACTGAACTTGGGGACTCGTACTTTGCAGTGAAGGGTTTAATTTTCACTCGTGCCTTGACTTTAGCCACCAATCAGATAACCTCCTTCTAGTTAAGTCTACCCGCTTAAAGTTTATTTTGCCCTCCCGGTCCCTAAACCCCAGCGCTTTGAAAAACTCTGCGCCATCATCCTGAACTGCGATTATAGGGTGAAGCCCTTTACAGAACATTATCAAGTGTTCGGCAGTTTATTCTTCCTCTCCACATGCACTGCATACTGTGTATACCCCTTCGTATTTGGCCCGGTATGTCTTGGTTCGCAGTACTCCCGTCCTGGCCTCAAACAGTAAAGAACTACCCCGAGTATTATCATAGATCCTTTTCTTGGCAATTTCCTGCTTAAAAGTTCGATATATCTCTAGTGCGGACTTCTTAATCATGCCCATTCTCCACATGTCAGTCTCCGTTTCCTTCACTTTCTTCTTAACCGATAGTTCTTTTTGGTTTGGCCACCTGCTGTTTTCTAAGTATTTACCAGTCAACTTCCTGGTTCGCTTCCTCCATTTTGTATCGACATTCTTCATGTACAAGTAGCTGAAAACCTTCCTAGCCCAACGCTCTTCCCCCATTTCTCTCAATCGCTTCACAAATTTTATCTTGCTGCTAGCTTCCCTGCCCTCAAATGATGTTCATCCCATATCACCTTGTACTCCCTAATTTGGTGTATTCCCGTGAGCTCCTAAAGCAAGCCTACCTATTCCACGTTGCTTAATTTCTAATCTTGCTTGAACTTCTGATCTCATGCACAAGACCGCATTGCCAAACGTCAGCCCAGGAACCATGACCCCTTTCCATATTCCTCTCACAACATCAAACCTATTGTAATTCCACTGTGCCCTGTTTTTTTATCATTGCTGCATTCTTGTTACCTTTAGTCGTCACGTATGTTTCGTGTTCCCTTAGGTACTTGGTCACATTGCTTATCCATACACCCAGATATTTGTATTTATCTGTTATCTCTAGTGTGGCCTCCTGTATCCTAAGATCACTACATTATCATTAAAAATCTTGACTACTGATTTTTCCTTACTGAATCTGAAATCTAACCTATCTCCCTCATTACCGCATATGTCCATCAATCTCTGCAAATCTTCCTTGTTGTCGGCCATTAGCACTATATCATCTGCTTACATCAATGCTGGTAGTGCCTGGTTAATGAGTTTTCCTTGTTTGAAGAAAGAGAGGTTGAAGCCCAGTCCACTTCCCTCTAATTTGGCCTCTATTCCTTGTAGGTACATCATGAATAACAAGAATGACAGAGGACAACACCCTTGCCTAAGCCCCCGTTTTACTTCTGCAGGCTTGGATACCTGTTTTTCCCACCTTATAACTGCCTTGTTACCTTTATAGATATCTTTTAAGAGATTAGCGACTCCATCTTACACACCTAGTGTGTCTAGTATTCCCCGCAAGTCCTCTTGAACCACGCTATCGTACGCTCCCTTGATATCCAAAAATGTTAGCCACAGGGGCCTGTGTTCCTTTTCTGCTATTTCGATGCACTGCGTCAGTGAGAACAGATTCCCTTCCAATCTCCTGTGTTTCTGAAACCCATTCTGCAGTTTCCCCAGCACCCCCTCGTCCTCTATACATGCCTGCAGTCTTTCCTTTATAATCTGCATGGCCCACCTGTAGACCACTGATGTCACTGTTATAGGACGGTAGTTGTTTATGTCAGCTTTGTCCCCCTTTACTTTATAGATCATGCTCATCCTGCTAAGTTTCCATCCATCGGGGCCTTCACCATTGATTGTTATTTTTCTCATTGCCTCTCTCAAAGCCTGATTAAACTTCGGACCTAATGTCTTTATCAGCATAATTGGAATGCTATCTGGGCCTGTTGATATACTACCAGGAATCCTCTTCTCAGCTTTTTCCCACTCTTGTTGTGAAAATAGAGCCATTGCACCACTTGATTCATCCTTGTTTATTGTGGTGCATAACGCACTTCTTTGTTGAAATTTTTCTGTCAAAACAGCACACGTGCAAACATGTGCCAGCGCCACCTGGCGATTTCCTCCCCAGGCGTTACGTGCTAGCCGGCGCGTTCATCACACTTCCCTATTCTAGCCAGTGTAACCAAAGGAAGAGGCTTCGAATGGCAGCACATCCCAAGCTAGAAGAAGCGCTGCTGCGCTGGATTGCCGTTTCGCGCGATGCACGTTTGCCCTTGAGTGGCCCCCTTATCAGCGCACTAGCAGAGAAGTTCGCGGTGACCATGGACATTGACTCCTTCAATGTGTCGGAAGGCTGGTTCGACCACTTCAAGAAGCGACACGGGCTGGTGTTCCGCAACGTGTGTGGTGAAAGAGGTGCGGTTGACGAAAGTGTTGTGCAGGACTGGCGATCTAGACTATCTGCGCGTCTTTCTACGTACGAGCCGTGTTGAATTTTCACCGCTGATGAGACAGCACTGTTCTTCAAGGCTCTGCCTGACAAGAAAGTCGCGTTTAAGGGAGACCAGTGCGTCGGTGGAAAACGAAGTAAAGGGTGCGTGACAGTTCTTCTGGCTGCTAACATGATCGGCACAGTGGGGCTGCCACTGCTGGTGATCGGCAAGGCTGCGAAGCCAAGCTGTTTTAAGAATATTAAGCAGCTGCCTGTCGACCACCGGTTCAACAGAAAGGCTTGGATGACTACCGAACTCTTTCAAACCTGGCTGCGTCAGCACGACCACCGCTTTGCGGCCAAGGCTTGGAAGGTGTTGTCTGTGCTAGACAACTGTAGTGCGCACACAAAGGTGTCCGGGCTCAAGAACATTGAACTGCTATTCGTGCCTCCGAACACAATGGCTTTCCTACAGACGATGGACCAGGGAACCGTACAGTTCGTGAAAAGCCACTATCGACGGCAGGTACTAAATCGGATGTTGGTCTGCATGGAGTCAGGCAAGCAGTACAAAGTAAGCCTGCTAAGCGCAATCCACATGCTGACATACGTGTGGAACAACACACCACCTGCAGTAGTCGCAAACTGCTTTAGGCATAGCGGCTTCGTGCACGACGCTGCTGATTCGGGGGTGGTGGTCGATGAGGAAACCGGCGGAGAGCAAGACGACCGCTATGTGAGCATCATGCTAGCTCATGTGCCCCTGGGTGATTACTTCGCAATTGACAGCGATGTTGCCATGGCGGGCACAGTGACCGACAGCGATATCGTCGCCGAAGTCTTGGACGGCGACGGGGAATCGGCTGACGAGGACGTAAGTGATGCTGACGAGCGTTCACGCCACACTATGACAGAGGCTGCGCATGCGTTGGCCGTTTTGGAGGATATATGCATGCTTTCCTCGGACAGTGTGAGTGGACCAAGTCACCTGCAGGAACTTCGCAAAACTGTGACTTCGTCGCACATTGCATTTGTGAAGCAAACTGCGATCACAGATTTTTTAAAGAAATAAAAGTCTGATGGTTTAGGAGGCATTTTTCAAGTGTTGTTCGTACTCGCGATAATTCGTACCCTCGCTTAATTCGCACATTCTCTCCGGTTCCGTGAAGTCCGAGTAAACGGGGTTTTACTGTATCTATGGCTTTTACAGGCTGGAGAGTCGGGAAAGCTATGAATAAATCAGCACTCTTTAGGACCACTACTCTAAGTGCAGTTCAGTTGCCAGAGCTTTGGCCTCACATGTTTTATAACAGGTACTCTCTATTAAAATGTAGCCCAGAACAGAATGAGTATTCTATAGCCTTGTGGTAACGGGTGTATCAAGTAACTCCCCTCCTTCTGACACCCCAGGCACGTGTACCGATTGGCCCGCTCTAGTGAGTGGGGAGACCAACTGCCGCTGGACGTGCTGCCACCTGATGAAGAAGGAACACCACTGTGCGATGGCTGTGTTGAAGATGTCGACATTGACACAGTTGACGATGTAGATAGCAAATAAACAGTACAAGTAACATTGTTAATCTGTAAGCCTGGATTTGCCTGGATGAGCCCACCACTAGCCACATATGAGTGGATGAGCAAGAATCGTATTCTGAGGCTGTGTGTTGAATTTATCTACAGTTCTGTCTTTCTGCAAAAATTAAGTGCTGTTTTTTCTGGCTCTCTGCCTTTTCAACACTATGCAGTGAAATGGGAAAACCAGTTCGCTTCCATCAGCACATTTATTTGACCTCTAATTACTCAATCACATTCATCATCAACCTGACATCACCCATTACAGGGTAAAGGCCTTTCCTGTGTTTTGCCAAACAACACAATCTTGTGCGTGCTGTGGCGATGTTGTAGCTGCAAGCTTCTTAATCTCATCTGCCAACCTAACTTTCTGCCTACCTATCAATGCTTGGCTTCTTTTGGAATCCAGGCTGTCACTCTCGATGACTAGCAGTTACATTGCCTTAGCACTACATGCCCTGCCCAGGCCCTTTTTAGGGGACTTCTGGCTCTCAGCGTGTCGGCGTGCATCGTTCAAGCGCCAGAGACGAACCGCCTCCTCTCACCAAGAGAGCGTTTGCTCTCTCTTGCCACTGCCTCAGCGTTAGCTTTGTGGTGAGAGAAATGGCGAACGGCGCGCGTTGACTGTAGAAACGCCCCCCTCTCCCGCAAGAGACAACGCGCTGCACAATGGCTCACCGGCCGCTGGATCTTAACTTGCAGTGTTGTGCCAGTGCGAGATATCTGTTGCGGGTAGTTCAACGATAAAGATTCGCAGCGTGCGCATTACCTAAAAGCGGGCTGGCTGCATCCTTCGCCCCTCCCTCGTGTCGCGCTCTGCTCGCGCGGCGGGCAGACTCGGCGCGGCGGCCGCGTGGACTGCCTCCGTCTGTGGTCGCGGCCGATAAGCGCGTGCGCGATAAGCACAGTGATAAGCAAAGTGCGCGATAAGGCAGGCGCGGAAGGTTCTTAGCGTGAAAGACTGCTCCACCGACGTACTTCCGTCACGAATATGACTGTAAAACACACGCTTAAGAGGTGGTAAAGAAAACAACCAAAAGAGAAAGTTCTCTCGCCGAAGGTCGAAGCTACGACCTCTTGCTCCGCAGCGCGCGGCTAGAACCAACTCTGTCACAAAACGTGCGCTCTTCAGATTGGAAATGGTGAGTTATTTATATACATCGTTTACCGTTGGCAGTACTCAAAGATCGGCGGTTGCAGCGTATTCTTGTTTTCAGTGGCAAGATGGCGCGATGGGTCCGGAGGGTGCGTTGTCGTCGCGCCGTGCATCGCGCTGCGCGCGCGCTTATTTCGCGATAGGGGCGGTTTGTACGTCTTGGGCTTTCACCGCAAGAGTGCGTTGAAGTCGCAGAGAGCGCGAAGGTCACTTCGCTCGCTGAAGCGGTCACGCTTGCGAAAGGAGTCCGCTACTCACACGCGAGTAACAATTCTGACAGTTGTTAGTTTGCGCAGGTCCCGTGTATCTCATTTTCGTGCTACCTTTCTGCTTGAATAGTGAGCTGCAAGTCTCGAGCTGCTTGCTGTTATTCCCGTGACGTTTTTATAGCATTCCTTCGGCCTTATGGCGAAACACAAGTACCTCTGTGAAAACACGTTTCGCTGTCGTGTTGTACCGATTCCTATGACAGAAAGATAAGTAATGTTTTCACTTTACGTTAAAGTTTGCTCTTTGCGAACGCTGTGGGTAATGTAGACCAATTCGCAGTGTGGTGCGAGTTGCACTAAATTCCTTTCATCTGTAATTGATTACCTACAATAAACTACAATAAAGTGCGATTAAATTACTCAGACCGTTACAGTTTCGAAAAGTTATCGATCATATTACAACGTTACGAGTAAACGTTGATTACAAGTAATCAATCGCACGTAACGCGTCGCGTGCAACTCTGCTTTTTAAGATGAACTGGGCGATTCCACGAGAGATCGAACGTGCGTGTCTGGACGGCATTTTTGTTTCGTCTGTTTTGTTTATATGTTATGTAACTATACTTGAAGTGCACGGAATCGCAAATTTCATTTCCAATAACTGGTCCCAGCGCGCCACGAAAATGTTTGAAGGTGGCGGCGTGCACGTGCCGTCATGCCTTGCCGCAACATTTCCCGATTCCGTAGTCGAATTAAATGCGCACTGTAAACATTGTGTCAATTTTTTTCTTGTTTTGATATGCATCGCAGTAAGTTACATCCACGCTTTCCTTGAGCTGTCTGCAGAAAAAAAAAGTCTGAAAAATGGTAAACTCGGTAAAAAAAAAAACTGTTGGTATCTTTTATGCGCTTTGGCGCATTTCTTATTTCACGCAAAAACTTCAAGAAAATGTCCCAATATAGAGCAATATAACTTCTACATTCCTACAAAAGATTGTGTTCCTTGACGTAGCGTGATAGAAGAAAAAGTTCTTTCAACAAAGCTCATTTTCGAAAAGGAAAATAAAATAAAATACCCGGCCACAATTTTAACCAGTATTTTTTATCGAAGTCCGCTCATGCCACTCAATACATGGTTTCAATATTATACGTCCCCATTTTCTTTGTTCGCGAAATAAAGCGGCCAAAGTTGCCTTTGCTGAGGGTGCTTGGTTCATGGCCATTACTAGTTGTCCATGAGTCAGCATTCTACTGAAAACTACTATTCTATTATTATTATTTTTTGCAACAGAAGAACTTCATTCTGTTAGCTTGCGTTGAATAAGATTATATCGAGGTTTTATCGGATCTAGGGCGCCCCTTGCGTGCCAGACCGGAGGACGGACACCCTCTTTCAAAGTGATAACGCGTGTCCAGTTTGCAGCGTGTACAACGCGAACTCAGTCAACATTATTTTGTTGCAAGACCATGCGAATCATCGCGAGAGGATGTTTTGGGTGCCCTTGCCGTAACCAGCCAGGTGCACACTGTACAACTTGAAGAAAGCCTCATCCGTAACTGCCGGCTTCCATTTAGCAGGAGTGCCGTTATGGAGCTACTTTCTCACTGCCCTTTTCCCTTGCACCCCGAGCAGTAGGGTGGTGGTAGTGGTTAAGTGAAGAAGGAAAAATACGCTTATTTCTGCAGCCCTGAAATGTTATTTCAGGGTCCCTGAAATGTTTTTTTATACATTCCGTTGTTGATTAGGCCACTACTGGAGCAAATAATTGGCACCAGAGTTCAATCGCAACAACCATTATTAACGTAGCTACGAGTACTAAAAAGTACCCCCCTCCTCCGCTCTGCTTTTCACCCTCAACTCTTCCTTTCTAGCGTTCGGGCTAAGCTCGTCACCCCCGGAAGCTTTTCGATTTTCCGGGGGTGACGCTAAGCTCCCCCTTCTCGGCACCTACGTCACGATATGGCGTGAGACCGCATGCGCGTAAATCCCGCCGCCAATCCGATGCTGGCAGTCTGGGCTGCCTGTTCCACAGCCTATCATATCAGCTGAAAAAGATGACGTCAGTAGGGCAAAGCGTGTCGCTTAATGTATGGGTGGTTGAAAACGCGTTCGGCCGAGTCGCAATGATCTCCAGCGATCTGGAGTGATTCGCAGCTCTAAAGCGTTGTAATAAATTACACAGTTTACGCAGAGAGCTAAAATCGGTCTCTAAATTACCCTTGGGAGTTGGTCTACCGGCCGAATTTGTTTGTAAAAGGTCGTCAAAACAGTTTCAGGGTCCCTTTAAGGGAGCACAACGCAGCGTCTTGTAGGGGGATGAGAGGATGGAGATGTAAAAGAGTATAGTAAAAATATAGTCAGAAAAAGAAACAAAAGAGGTGAGGGAGAAAAAAAAGGAGATAGGAAAGTTGGGAGCCGGCCGAAGCAGTCCGAGGATGGGGCACAACACAGCGAGAGCTTCACGGCGTCAGGAGACCGCGGAGGGCGAACCAGCCGGCGGGAGCTACGCTGTCGTCGGAGATCGCGGGGGCACGACCATTAAGCTTGAAATTCTCCGAGCAACTCATGCAGTACATACGGAAACCTTCAAACACGTAGTGCAACCAAGGAGGATTAAAAAAAATTGCTGGAGTGGAAATCATTGCCTAGGAGTGAAGCCGTGCCTCTGGTAAGATGGCGGCTGCGGTGGCCATCTTACTAGGGGCATAATAAAGTCTTACCGTTCAGCGATTAAGGACAGTGAAGTTTATTGCAAACTGGTAACAACATTTCAGGTAAGTACAACTGTCTGGTGTAAGAAAGTCACTTCAGTGGCGTGTACAAACAAGAGAACATAGACAGGATGTAACACACAGCACTTCAATATTCTCACAAATCACTCAAGAAAAGAAAAAGAAACGAAAAAAGCACTAAGTTGGAACAGATTCACATAGTACATGCGACGAGAAATAATTTTTTTTCCCGAGTTAAAACGGCAGTAACGGAGCGTTTCCCTCGCACGCCCAAAGAGTTTAACGTAGAAACGCTTTCGGGTCACATAGTGCTCCAAGTGCGTCTTAGTATTCCCAGTTTTCATGTTTGTTCTTTGTAATGCTTGTTATCCCCCCACAATATTCGGTGTGTGCTATCGTCCCCCTGGTAGTGACCCCCTTTTTGTATCTGAATTCCACGGGGCTATTCGCTCCTTAACTGAATGTTATCGAAATTTTCCGATACTGCTTTTCGGCGACTTCAATTTCCCAGCAATGCCTTGGACTAACCTAGCATGTGTTACTTCCAAAAACAGTATAGAGAGCGATTTCGTCAATTCATGTCTAACGTTTGGACTTACGCAATTAGTCGATGAACCTACGCGCGACAGTGATAACTCCTTTCATATTCTTGACCTTGTTCTAACTTCTGAGCCCGAAAGAGTGTCCCAGATGACGTTCCTACCAGGACTCAGTGACCACTTAGTAATCCATGCGTCCTATTCTTGTAAACTACGCCATTCAACAAAAACAACAAAAACTACAACACTGTATAATAAAGTCAATTATTCCGCTATAAACTCAGATCTCGCTCGAGCAATTCGCTGCTTTCTTTCTTGTCGACCTTTCAAAGCGTTCGGTCGAAGCTAATTGGCTGCTATTCAAAAACAAAATATTAGATCTATTCACCAAGCATGTGCCCACAATTACCGTAACCGAGAAAAAGTCATCCCCATGGTTTAACATCACATTAAAACGCCTAAATAACAAAAAGAAACGACTCTTTCGATTGGCAAAGCGGTCCAATAGCGCATGTGCGTGGAACAGGTACTACGCTGCAGAAAAAGAATTCGATAAACTTGCTAACAAAGAAAAAACTTTTATTTTTTCACAAACGTTTCCCGCTATGTTAAGCAACAACCCCAAAAAATTCTGGCGCACAATTAACCCCAGTACCTTCCAACCTTTAGTACTGCACAACGATCAAAATCATCCAATTCCCGATCACGAGGCCGCCGAACAACTTGACAGCTTTTTTTCTTCCATGTTTATCGTTGAACCTGTCGATAACTTGCCTTCATTTCTTGATCTCAACCATAGTGAGATGCTGGACATCGCATTCTGCTCAAACGGCATCGCAAAACTAATCGACTCACTGAAACTCACATCTTCATGCGGCATCGACGGTATCAACGCGAAAATGCTCAAAAACACGAAAACGATTGCTAGTACACTACTCTGTCATATTTTTTAGCAGTCACTATCATCAGGAGTGGTGCCGGAAAATTGGAGAGTGGGCAAGATGGTTCCAGTGCCCAAAAAAGGTCCTTCATCTCTTTGCAGCAGTTATCGCCCCATTTCCCTTACTAGCGTTTGCTCCAAACTAATGGAGCATGTGATTTACTCTAACATCGTCAAGTTCTTAGTCAGCAATAACTATTTTCATTCCAGTAAGCACTGCTTTCGCTCAGGATATTAATGTGACACACAACTAGCTTTATTCTATCATGATATCAGTTCCAGCCTTGACATAAATATACCTGTTGACGCCCTCTTCTTAGACTTTGAAAAAGCATTCGACAAAGTCCCGCATCAACGGCTACTACTAAAGCTTTCTCGTCTAAACATTATTACAAATGTATTTAACTGGATTCGCAGTTTCCTTACCAATGGCCAACAATTCGTGCATGCTAATTCCGTCTCGTCAAGCCGTTCTTGTGTAATCTCTGGAGTGCTGCAAGGTACAGTACTCGGACCATTACTTTTTCTCATTTACATCAATGACCTTCCATCAAACATCTCTTCAAGCATTCGCCTCTTTGCAGACGACTGCGTCGTATACCGTCCCATAGCAAACAGCGCTGACACTACTACATTCCAAAACGACCTCGATCTAATTGTATCCTGGTGTGATTAGTGGTTCATGTCTATAAACACAAAGAAAACTTCATTGGTATCTTTTCATCGCAGGCCCCATCACCAGTCAGCAGAATACACCATTTCCGGCACTGCAGTCTCACCCGCTGAATCATACAAATATCTTGGTGTCACATTTTCAAGTAACATTTCCTGGTCAGCCCACGTGACTAACATAGCCAACTCCGCGAATCGTACTCTGGGTTTTCTACGTAGAGACTTAAGACTTGCGCCCCCATTAGTTAAACTAATATCGTATGTCACACTTGTTCGTCCAAAATTAGAGTATGCATGTTCTGTCCGGGATTACCACCAATCTCACTTATCCAACATTCTCGAACCGATTCAAAACCGTGCTGCGCGTTTTATCTACTCTGAATATACCTACAATTCCAGTGTTTCCAAACAAAAACTCGTTTTCACATTTCCAATCTAGAATCACGACGTCACATATCTCGACTATGCCTTTTTCACAAATTTTATCATGCCCCCATCGAAGTCCCAGCCATCCTGCCAGTCCATCGCTCATCAAGCCGCACAAACCATTCAAGCGCAGTGTATCCTCCAGCAGCCCAAAGCACCGCGCATATTCCCTCCTTTTTTGTGACAACCGCACGGGACTGGAATCGTCTGCCTGCAACTACTGTGCACCACTCCGACCCGCATCAATTCAAGATTGCCCTCGAATCACTTTTTTTTATTCGGTAATTAATACCCATCTCTCATGTAATACCCCAGCTGGGGCCTTTGAGGTATTCAAAATAAATAAATAGTGAGCCTCTTATTGGAGGCAAAGTTATCAAGAAATTCAGTCACCCATACTCGTTTTTATATGTTATTTCGTCAGAAACAACTATATTTTACTATAGAACTAACGTAGAATTTACACTAACATATCAAAGCCACTTGATTTCTAAGTGGGTACTACCAGAAAAGAGCATGTTTCCGACATCTTGGCAGTGGCAAAAGCTGGCTTCACTTCTGCTGGCAAGGCATTGAGAGAGCTTCCACTCCAGAAACAGTGCAACGCACAAAGTACGTAAATAAGCTTTTGAGAACATTATATCACCCATCTACCGAGCCATTCATTTTGTTTCCCGTTATCGTCTCTTCCGCGTCACTATCAGGTAACTTCTACCTCTATTACCTCGACCCCGGCGTTTCGCCTGTTCGAAAACGTGAAGATGGCGCTTTACGTCACAAAAACCACCACGTGATTATGAGAGACGGTTCAGCGGAAGGTTCCGGAAATGCCGACCACCCGTTGTTCATTAACGTGTCCCTAAATCTAAGGTGACTCGCCTCTACCACTCTGCCACCATCGAAATGTGACCTTCACGGCTGGGATAGCAGAGGTGCGCCGGGGGCTTCAACGGACGCCATCTTCAATCATTTTTTTTTAGATGCGGAGCATCTAATACTCGAGGCTTGTAGTGCGGCGCCGTCCGCAAGCTTCCTCCTCCTTCTTCCACCATCTGTGCATCCCTTCCTCCTCTACACACCGCGCGCGCTTCACTCCTCCACCATCTGTGCACCCTTCCTCCTCTACACACCGCGTTCGACATCTACAATTCTCCCGATTCTCCAGTGGACGCGCATGCGCCGTCGCGCTTCGAGAACATTCAACAGCTGACAGTGCATGCGCCGTCGCGCTGTATATATACTCAAGGTCGGCGCTCGCTCGCTCAGTTGCCGCTCGTCGGTTGGTTTGTACGGCGCGTCGACGTCCAAGGTCGCGGTGAAATGAATTCCAACGAATCCACAAACACAATGATCGACGTCCCTTCGACCAGCGCCGTCCTTTCGCATACGTGTGTACGTGTTCACTCATTTAACACCCCCTCCTACAACCACGTTAACCAATTTAGCCATCGACCCAAGTAAGTCGCACTTTAACACCCCGTTAACCAATTATATGCTCCGCATCCTCCTCAGTGTTCCCCCGAGGGAAGCTGCGGGCAATTTTTTTTTCGCGCGTTTGGATCAGTTTTCGGAAATTAAATTTTCGGTTCCGTGCACCTCAAATATATCCGCATTACATAAAAAAAGCGAGACAAAACAAAAAAATTCACAGCACATTCACAGAGTGAATGATGATGAGTGGGCGAAGCGCCGTCAGCCCGTTCGCGCTTCCGTCCGTGCGTCCGTCCGTGCATTCGTCCGTGCATCTGTCTGTCTGTCCGTGTTCCCAGGCATCCATCCGTCCATCTGCTTATCTGTGTGTCCGTCCGTGCGTGCATCTAGCGAACACTCCAAGTACCGCCATCTCGCATCTTTTCATCACACATTCATCATATAGAAGTACCGCGATCCAGCGGACATTCCAAGGACTAAACGAGAGGTGGCTACCTACTACTACTACTACTACTACTACTACTACTACTACTACTACTACTACTACTACTACTACTACTACTACTACTACTACATAGATACATCGCGGACGCACGACCCACGGCTTAAGGAGCTTAGCCCCTAAAATACCGTCCGGACGCCGCATGTTCGATCTCTTGTGGAGTCACCCAACTGGCATTATATTCGGGGCCGTTTTCACTTGGACCGTAGAGCTGCCCTACTAGATTAAAGGAAAAAAAATGTTATTAAATGCGAAGCATTCCTTAGCGAACTTCGGTGACTTTGCGCGTATCTATCTATCTATCTATCTATCTATCTATCTATCTATCTATCTATCTATCTATCTATCTATCTATCTATCTATCTATCTATCTATCTATCTATCTATCTATCTATCTATCTATCTATCTATCTATCCATCTATCTATCTAGCCGCCTACGACTTTTAGCTCTCCTGGCCGTTTCGATAATGGTATCGATACTAAACTTGGTATGACATAACATTACCATATGAAGAACATATTTGACTAGTCATAACATGAACATCATGATATGTATGTCATAAATGTCATGATTTACATTTCATGGTCCTGCAGCTCTTGCGGTGGTTTCGTTCGCATGACATTGCAAAACTGGTATGGTATGACATGACTGCGTAATTAACGTAACTTCATAGTTTCAATGGCATTTCATAGTTTCAATGGCATGATCAATTCTAATCATCAAGGAAGCACTTTGTCGAGCCCATAAAATCAACAAGTTCTGTTATTTGTTTAATGCGAAGCATTTCTTAGCGAACTTCGGCGACTTTGAGCGTATCTTTCTAGCCGCCTACGACCTTTAGCTCTCCTGGCCGTTTGGATAATAGTATCGATACTAAACTTGGTATGGCATAACATGACGGTATGACGAGCATATTCAACAAGTCAAAACATGAAAGTCATGAAGTTTATGTACTGAATGACATTATTTACATTTCATGATCCTGCCGCTCTTGTGGTGGTTTCGTGAGCATGGCATGTTGAAAAACTGGGATGGTATGGCATGATTGCATGACGAACACAAGCGGCAGACCCTAACATGAAAATCATGACATGCGTGTCATGTAACAACATGACTACGTGCCACGCTCATGATGCGTCACATACGAAATTTGGTAGTACGGTACGTGAATGGATGACGAAGGTATGTGGCTGGTGCAAACATGATAATCATGAGATGCCGTTGCATGTAACAACATGACTACATGCCACGCTCATGATGCGCTAGTGGCCATTTCGCTAGCTTTACTTATGCCAAGTTTGGTAATACGGGACTTGAATGGACGAAGAAGGCATGATACTGGTGCAAACATGACAAATATGAAATGCCTGTCATCACGTGACGTCAATAGATTACAATGGTAAACGACACATCCAAACATGACAATCATGACACGGAAGTCGTGTACGGCATAATTTACCACCACCTCGTTACGTTGTTCTGATTTTAAAATGATATATCGACCTTTTTTTATTCGTGCTTCGCATATCATCGATTCCCACTGTACGTGGGATCTGCCAATTTGGTCGAGTCTTCAAGAATATTCGAATTAAAATGTGTAGGCTGCAGAAACCTTTCCCTCCACATGACTGGTCGTGGATGAACTCGGCCAAAGCATTGAAGAATGCACGCAAACTTTTGGCGTATGGAAGCCAGGTCGCTTACGGTGGCTTCGTGTTGTGTCTTTTGGTGACTTTGGGTAACATTGCGGCTCCATCTCGACCGTAACGTGGCGGTCCATACAGGCTCGCTCCGAGCGTAATTTGTTTCGATGTGGCCCAAGGGACGGCTTCCAGCTCTCCCATAGTAGGGTAGCGAATACTCTATTTTGTTAACCTCTTTTTCTAAACGCACAGACCTTTAGGGCTTCATGCATGAACTGGGACAGCTCATTGCTCTCCCGTAGTAGAGTACATCGTACTCTAAATAGTCGAACATTTGTTCTGAAAAAAATCAGTCTTAACATGACATCCGAGTTGGCGGGTTTTTCTCCGTCCGTCCCAATCGCACGGAGAGAGCCAGAAGTGGGCGTGGCCCGCTCTTTTCTTCGCCCCGCGGCGTTCCTTCGTATGGTCAAAAAGGCTGCCGCGCTGTCGGCCAAACTTGTACGTGGCGAAAAAAAAAATCTGGTGTAGCGCTTTTATATAACTTGGCGCTCATTGGGGAATCTCGGGTCAAGGTGAACGAGAGGCAAAGTCAATTACTTTTTGTGATTCAGCACGACGAGCCACGCGCCGATCTCACCCACTCAACATTGTTCCCTTCCAGCCATTTGTAAATTGTTTTAAGCATTCTTTTTTTCCAGCCGTTGTTGAAATTTGGAACAACCTAGATGGTTCCCTACGCGAAAAACCACTTGAACTGTTTTTGAAAGAACTGCCTAACCATATTTTGTAATATGTGTTAAATGCTTTGTATGTTTCTTTGGTATTGCTTACTGTATGTCCGTTCCTTTTCCTAATGTACCCACTCCTGCTATGTCTCGTGTATCGAGACAGCAGTATCTGTAAATAAATAAATAAATAAAATAAATAAATGCTTGGCCGTTTATTTCTCAAGTGAACTTCTTTTTTCCGAAGAACTGCGCTGCCCATATTAGAGCACTTATAATTGCGAGGCCTCTGCAAGAGATCCGGTGTGTTGGAAACTTGCTGTACTTTGAAGTTTGCAGGCTGTATAATATGGAGGGCTCTGGTGAAGGAAAAAAAAAATTACGGCCCGATCAATAAGCGAAGTCGGAAGAGTGTCGCGTTATACGCTCACGGGTTAAACTCGATTAAAAGGGTTGGTTCTTCTTTCCTTTCATGGAACTAGCGTTGATTTTAACTGTAATCCAGTTTGGACAATCCTCGCGTTGAGCCGCAGAAGTGGGATACAGGGCGGAGGGTGCAGGTGGTCACCATGCATCTAGACTATGTATAGACCGATAGTCGTCGGTTTCTGCGACGACCATGGGCTGGTTACAGACACGCATTGATCTCTTATGATCGCCCATTTGTTCTGTGATTTTGCGGTGTTCAATTGATACGTTGGGTGATGTAAGAACGAACATCGAAATGCCTTGCTTGTTCAAGAAGTACACACTACACGCGCTCATAGTTGTGATGTGCCTGGTATGAAACACTGTGTTGTTACTTAGCAGTGGCAATGTGCACTTTTTTTCTTTAGTAGTCCACCTCGTCGAACACTTAGTCTTCATTTGACAGACGCCGTTATGCTACACGTGCGACCCTTTGATTTGTATGCAGTCGAGAGTACCGTAAATGAACACAGCACTGATGTTACCATATTGCTACCAAAACATAATAAAAATTCAGATGACGAGAAAGGAGAGGATGACAAGTCAGGCGCTTCACTGTGAAAGTCGTGGGGAGTCAATGTAGGCCGGCTATTTGAAACCTTTTACAATAATCGAAGCCTTCTACAATATTCCGGCAAAATTACTTCTCACATACCTTACTTCAATGAGATAACCAGGGCACTCAGTTATCTAGAGCATAAATGCGCTTCGGTTGTCCGCCTCACAAATATTCGCACGTGATGTAACAGTAAAATTATAAGTCAGGATAGGAGAGCAATATGATTCAACGATGATAATTAGCCCAGTTTTTTCTCATACAAATCTCCAGAAAGGGGGAATGCTAGAATGCATCTATATTTCTCAAATCGACGTATTTAGCACCGAGACAAAACGGACCGTAGTGAAAAAAAAGTAATACTTCCATATACGAATCGATACCTTCTTACAATACCTATCAGGGAAATGCAGCAGTCGCCATGCCTTTCTTCGTAAATTGGACCAAAATAAGTGCAGTTACAAAAAAAATAGTTTCCTTCAAATCAACCAGAAAATTCTGGTGGTGATTCTTGCTCGAACGCGAAAAGAAAATCACAGCATATTCACGGAGTGAATGATAATGATTGGGGCGAAGCGTGTGTCCGTCCGTCCGCCCGTCCCGTCCAACTGCACACACTCCTATAAGCACAACGACATCTAGGACATGAGACGAGAAATAGTGATAAGACAGCGCCATCTATTAAAGTGGTCAAGAGATACTGCCGGTTACGCCTGACCCAGGACAAGGTTGGACTAAGAGGAGCTTCGCCCCTAAAAAAAAAACAAAAAAACATGCGCACGCTTGCGGCTGGAATACGTGCGCTTTGCTGTCTGGGATGGATGGATGGATGTGGCTGTACCCTTTAGATCGGGCGGCGGCTAACGCCTCCTAGCCGTAATACTTAGTGAACTAACCATTAGATTTATCTTTTTTTTCCTTTAAATAGTGAGGTTGAGGATTCGTACTTTGCAGTGAAGGGTTTAATTTTCACTCGTGCCTTGACTTTAGCCACCAATCAGTAAACCTCCTTCTAGTTAAGTTTACCCGCTTAAAGTCTATTTTGCCCTCCCTGTCCCTAAACCCCAGTGCTCTGAAAAACTCTGCGCCATCATCCTGATAGGGTGAAGCCCTTTACAGAACATTATCAAATGTTCGGCAGTTTCTTCTTCCTCTCCACACGCACTGCATACTGTGTCTACCCATTCGTATTTGGCCCGATATGTCTTGGTTTGCAATACTCCCGTCCTGGCCTCAAACAATAGAGAACTACCCCGAGTATTATCATAGATCCTTTACTTGGCAATTTCCTGCTTAAAAGTTCGATAGATCTCTAGTGCGGACTTCTGAATCATGCCAATTCTCCATTTCCTTCACTTTCTTCTTAGCCGATAGTTCTTTTTGGTTTGGCCGCCTGCTGTTTTCTAATTATTTACCAGTCAATTTCCTGGTTCGCTTCCTCCATTTTGTATCGACATTCTTCATGTACAAGTAGCTGAAAACCTTCCTAGCCCAACGCTCCTCCACCATTTCTATCAATCGCTTCTCAAATTTTATCTTGCTGCTAGCTTCCCTGCCCTCAAATGATGTCCATCCCATATCACCTTGTACTCCCTGATTTGGTGTATTCCCGTGAGCTCCTAAAGCAAGCCTACCTATTCCACGTTCCTTAATGTCTAATCTTGCTTGAACTTCTGATCTCATGCACAAGACCGAATTGCCAACGTCAGCCCAGGAACTATGACCCCTTTCCATATTCCTCTCACAACATCATACCTATTGTAATTCCACAGTGCCCTATTTTTCATCACTGCTGCATTCCTGTTACCTTTAGTCGTCACGTATATTTCGTGTTCCCTTAGGTACTCGGTCCCATTGCTTATCTATACGCCCAGATATTTGTATTAATCTGTTATCTCTAGCGTAACCTCCTGTATTCTAAGCTCACTACCTTCGTTATCATTGAAAATCATGACTGCTGATTTTTCCTTACTGAATCTAAAATCTAACCTATCTCACTCATTACCCCGGATGTCCATCAATCTCTGCAAATCTTCCTTGTTGTCGGCCATTAGCACTATATCATCTGCGTACATTAATGCTGGTAGTGCCTGATCAAGGAGTTTTTCTTGTTTGACTAAAAAGAGGTTGAAGCCCTCTAAGTTGGCCTCTAATCCTTGTAGGTACATCATGAATAATAAGGGTGACAGGGGACACCCCTGCCTAAGCCCCCGTTTTACCTCTGCAGGCTTGGATGCCTGTTTTCCCCACTTTATAACTACCTTGTTACCTTTATAGATATCCTTTAAAAGATTAGTGACTACATCTTCCACGCCTAGTGTGTCCAGTATTCCCCACAATTCCTCTTGAACCACGCTGTCGTACGCTCTCTTGATATCCAAAAATGCTAGCCACAGGGGCCCGAGTTCCTTTTCTGCTATTTCGATGCAGTGCGTTAGTAAGAACAGATTGTTTTCCAACCTCCTGTGTTTCCGAAACCCATTCTGCAGTTCCCCCAGCACCCCCTCATCCTCTATCCATGCCTGCAGTCTTTCCTTTATAATCTGCATCACCAGCCTGTAGACCACTGATGTCACTGTTATAGGACGGTAGTTGTCTATGCCAGCTTTGTCCCCCTTTCCTTTATAGATCATGCTCATCTTGCTAAGTTTCCATCCATCGGAAACTTCACCATAGATTATTAGTTTGCTCACGGCCTCTCTCAAAGCCTGCTTAGACTTCGGACCTGATGTCTTTATCAGCATAATTGGAATGCCATCTGGGCCTGTTGATGTACTACTAGGAACCCTTTTCTCAGCCCTTTCACACTCTCGTTGTGAAAATGGAGCCATTGCACTACTTGATTCATTCTTGTCTATTGTGGTGCATAAAGCACTTCTTTGTTGAAATTTTTCTGTCACCCTTGTTCTTATATATTCAATAGCTTCGTCCTCTTCTAGCCTAGCACCTTAGGCTGTAGTTATAAGCCTCTGCTCTAGGCTCGTCTCATTTCTTAGGGAGTCTAGATGGTTCCAAAATTTCGCAGCTGCCTTACTATCTTTTTTATGTACTTCTGCCAGCCACTGTGCTCCCTTTCTTCTAATCTTTTCATTGATCAGAAGGGATGCATCCCTTCTACAGCTTAGAAAGGTTTCCCATTTTCTTTCAACATCATCTGTCGGTTCACCCCGCTGCTTAGCATGTCTGTGGTTTCTAGAGGCTTCCTGACGTTTCGCTATGGCTCTCTTAACCTCCTCATCCCACCAACTTTTGGGTTTGTGTCTTCTTTTCCGGGGTGACTTGTCACGCGTCTTAGCAAGCTCTAGCTTATACAGTCTAATAAGATTCGTGTATGTCCACACTGTTTTATTATCCTCCGTGATTACTTTCTCAATTTGTTTAGTGGCTATTTCAATTTGCCTTTCTGGATAAAAATTTTCCTGTAGTTGCTCAGCTTGTCTCGTTCCCACTTTCACTGCTCTTCCAAAACTTAGCTTGATACGTTTGTGATCACTACCCAGACTTCTGTAGCCACCTTCATCTATGTGCATTCCCCTGAGCTTATCATACATCCTATGTGACATCAGTGCGTAATCTATCGTGGACTGCAGCCTTCCTACCTCCCATGTTATTTGCCCTTCACACTTCTCGGTACTGTTGCAAATGATCAAATTAAGCCTCTCACACATATCCATGATCATTTTGCCTGTTGGGTCGGTATACCCATCCACATCTTCTATGTGCGCATTCATATCTAGTATAGCTATCTCGCACTCTCTTCCTAACTCCTGAATGTCCTTTGATATACACTCTCGAGAGGGCACGGCCAGAAACCGTGCCCTCTCGCGGTAGCCGGGTGCGCAAGGCGATACCCGTCACGACCATAGAATTTTCTAAATATACACTAGAGGGAACTCTGGCGCTAGTGTCAATGAAAGCTGCAAGGCACGGCGCTTCAGCGAGCATGGGAATGATGGGCAGTACACGGATTTGTCTAATCTTGGTATTCTGGCTCCGTCAACGAATGTTCAGCGCTTGCGCTTCGCCGTCTTGTTCTTTCAGACTTAATTACCTTTCCAAATTGGGTCACGAAGTTCAAAAGGGTTGAATCTTTCTTTCAAAACAAAACCAAAACACAGCAATAAACGAAGCTGCAAGTACGATTCGCCGTCCGCAAGTACGAAGACTAGGCAAATGTGTGTACTACCCATCGTTCCCATGGTCACTGAACGATCGCAGCGCCAGAGTCCCCTCTATAGTTAATTTTAGGAAACTCTATGGTCACGTCCGCCTTCAGCAATTGCGACGGCCGGAGAGAAACCCGCCGCGCGCCTGCCATGTCGGAGGCCATGGTCATTTATAACGGCTTTTCTGTGCCATTATGTACGACTTAATTGCCGCTCTCCCATGTTAGAGTACATGGAAAGTGCGAGGCACCTAATGCGCTCGGGGCCTTTTGACGTATCTTGTCTTCCGTCCTGTCACGGTAAAGAAAGTGGCAAACAAGGCTCGCTCAGGAAAAGTTCGCCAGAACGCGTGTTCGCCCGCGAGAAACAACGCCACGTGCGCCTCTCCGATAGGCAACTGAGGTGGTGCGTTCGTTTAGGGTGGCTAGAATTGGGAGGTGCGAAAAGCGAGCCCTGTTTCCTTTGCCGAGTGGTGCCGCGGCGCGCGAGATCTCCGCTAGGTCGTGATTTAGCGCGGCGATCGGAGGCCCTGCTGCTAGCGCGGCCACTAGCGCGGCGTAGACGGCTGCAGATGCACTGTACGCCGGGGGAGGCTGCTGGTCACTCACGGCAAGTGCTTCTCAGCATCTTTTGTGTTCCACGTGGTGTGACGACTTTGTTGTGTTTGCCCTTAAAAGACTAAAGGGCACCTACAAAGAAGAAAAAAAAAACGCTGCGGACTTGTTTTGTTCCTGAGTGCAACGGGGGATACAGATCGCGCGCTGAAAATTTTTCCCTTTTTTGTGCGGTCCGGCATGCAAAGACAAGTTAGCAAAATGGGAGTGCACCATCGCATGGGCGGAAAAAGCGCTCCAGGAAAATTCCGCCATCAGGTAAAAACATTCCGACGCATAGTAAATGTTTTGAATTTACTTAAGAGCAGAAAAGACTTGTGTGCATGAGTGGAAGGCATCGGAAAGTGGAAATATTGAACGCTTTGTGGCGCTCTTAACACCTCCGCCATTACTGTTCGACAAATACATTTATTTACCTGAAAATTATGTCTTATCGCTTGGTTTTTGATTCAGCGCGCGAGAATTCACGCATATTGTGGAAGGACAAGAAGAATGCAGCGTGACAAGACTATGGTTTAAGACACGATACTGTACACACCTTATTCTCAAGCCTGCCCAAATATATATTGAAGAGTTTGTCTAAAGAACGAAAAAGACGAAAAGCTTTTTTTATCGGACTACGTACCAGCAAAAAGTGACCCGATAACTCTAGCACGTTGGAGGATTGCCCAAATGACTCTACGAGCTGCCAAGGCAGGAGACTAGAGATTGCAAGGGATCTAAGGGGACTTCTGTATCCGTGAGAGTCTCTGTAAAACCCGGTAGAGACTATGGAAACCAAGTTGACACATGTGTTGAGCACAGTGCACCTGTATTCAAATTTAGTATCCAGTCTTCTACGACGTTTAAGCAGTTTCCAGAAATTGGCTGCATTGAACATTGCAATTAGTTGAACAAAGCAGTGTTCAGATTATTTCAAGTCACGAGAGTTTTTCTTTTTTTTTTGAAGGGTCTGAACCAAGTAAAAAGTGAGAAAAAAGTCAGGTGACTGAAGCCCTGTGTCACGTTTAAAAATTTCTATTAGTGACTTACTGTAATAAATTTTGCTGCAGCCATGAAACTGAGTATTGTCTCAGTTTCTACACATGTTTCAGAATACTGCCTCAAGTGCAATACAAGTTCAGCATTGAGAAAATGTCAATGCGTAACTGCATTCGGCAAGTTGCACTGTCCAGGCACATTTCGCAGCAAACGTTGTCACAATCTATCGCGGGTTAGCACAAGGTATTGTTGGCAAACTAACATCGTCAAAGGTACCCCGCTCCACTAGAGCAAGCTTTTTTTTGACTCCGTTAAGACGTAGTTCTATGTTATTGAAAATAAAACCGTGTTGGTTTCACCAAAAATATAAAGAGTGGTGCTGTCGGAATGACGCTCCCTCGAAAACTTCGCTCTAATGAAATGTTCGTTCAGCGAAAGATGCGTGTATTCATAATTGGTGAAATCGCTGTTTGATATTTACTTTGACAAAACTCTCGTAGTAGCGAAAAACTTGTAACGATCCTCGCGGGTGCGTAGCTACGGAGAAAGCTGGCAGTGCCTCCGACTACAGCGCCACCGCTGCAGGCTCGCGTGCGGGAGCCACCTTGGAGCGACCGGTTTTCACACCTCCCAATTCTAGCCACCCTAGTTCGGTCACGGAGAAGCTCTGTTCCCTGCAATGAGCGCCGGACGCCATTTCGCGAGGCTATTTGTAGCAACGCTATGCTCTCATTGCTGTTTCTTCTTGATTGCGACTAAGGTGTCCACGACACCCGTTCGTTCGTTGAATTATTCTGCTTCGATGACTCGCTGCATCGTCCTCTATATAGTTTAACCCCCTTCGTAGACCTCCAGGTTTCTACTGCCTTGACCTGCTAACACTGTACTTTTTAAAATCCAGTTTCACTAAGAGAACAGGCCAACATTAATAAGAACTAACAGACGAAAGAGTCCAGAAAAGTATAGGGCATGTTATTTCTGGTAATTATTATTACAGTGAGAAGAAAGTAAGGTTGACTAAATGATAACCTGCCGCTGGCAAGACCTAACTTGCCACCTTCGAATAATGCGTCCGGTGCTCTACCGAAATAGCTACAGTGGCGACCAACCCTCCCGTCCATTTTATGGGGTATATCATCGTCAGCCTGACTACGCCCACTGCAGGGCAAAGGCCTCTCCCATGTTCCGCCAGTTAACTCGGTCCTGTACTTTCTGATGCCACGCTATAGCATGCAGCAAACTTCTTAATCGCATCTGTCATTCTCATTCTGTCTCTCTCTCACTTCTCTTGGTATATGTACGTTTAAACGTGTTAACATCCGCTCAATCGGAACCTCAATCGGACGAGGCCCGCACCCCCCTGGCTACGGGCCCCTTTCTGAGCATTCATAAAGCCCCCTTATCAAATGCTGCGACGAACACTGGCGCTTGCACAGGCCAACTTTTTACAGTGCCATATTTTCTCCTGAATGATCAGCAGCTGCCACTGGTTTGCCTCCAAATCTCCATCGCTCCCTGAGCATATGGCCCCTCTCTTTCCTCATTTCCTTAGGCAGCCCAGCCTGTATTCGGTGTCATGTTTCAAGTAAAAAAGTCACGGTTTCGCCGCAAGGGTGATGCAATGAATGCAATAGCAATCAATTGGAATGTCACGTGAAGAATGGCCAGCTGATCGAAACGTGCAGCGCACTGCTCACGTACAAATGACGCAAGAAAACACACACACACAGGACGAGCGAAGTAACAACGTTTACAGCTCGACACGTAACGCTCAAGTAAAAACGACGCACTAAACGTACGCTCACAAGTACAGACAGGACGATTGCGAACTGACAGGTGTCTCTGGTTAATCTTCATCCCTCTCTGAACATATAGCCTTTCTATTTACTCATTTCCTTAGGCAGCAAAGCCTGCGTCATAGTTCAGAATTTCAAATAAAAAGAAAAGATGCTAAAAGAAGGCTGACAACTTAGCCCGTAGCTCTGGCCGAGCACGACTGGACGGCTCAGCCGAGTTCGACTTGCCATTGGTTTGAACGTTGTCGTCTAGACATGCAGGGTCGTCGAAAACGAGAGTCGTAGGCAAGAACACTTCACTCAGGCGTTCAAAAAAGATCATCCGTAATCTGCAGATGAGAAAGGAAGCGGGAATCAGAATCGACAGATTCGCGACTTTGTAATCGCTGTGTAAGATATCGGTCTTCTGTAAGAGACACCTGCAAAAGCTTTGTGTGTGTGTGTGTGTGTGTGTGTGTGTGTGTGTGTGTGTGTGTGTGTCTGTGTGTGTGTTTCGCGAGGTACACGTTGAGAAATTATCCACACGCAATTCATGTCTTCATGTGCAGTCTTCGGGCGCGGGTTCGAATCCCGGCTGCGGCGGCTGCATTTCCGATGGAGGCGGAAATGTTGTAGGCCCGTGTACTCAGATTTGGGTGCACGTTAAAGAAACCCAGGTGGTCTAAATTTCCGGAGCCCTCCACTACGGCGTCTCTCATATTCATATAGTGGTTTTGGGACGTTAAACCCCACATATCAATCAAATGTGCAGTCTTCTATTCAACATCTACGCAAGATATCCACAAATGCATCAAATTTAGGGAGAATATATTTGAGCGAAAATTCTGTGATGACCCGTTCCTCTCCGTTATTGTGCTCAACTTGTTTCTTCTCGTTTATAGTATCTTATTTATTGACCTGTTGTTGGGAGAAAGCGTCGGGAGCATGAATTGCACAAAAGTGTATCGCACGCTCCAGAACGCGTTTTTTTTTTTCGTCAAAAAAAAATGGACACTTAAAAAAAAGGAACTTTTCTTGGAAAGGTCCGCCAAGCTGCCTTTGAATGATGAGTGAAGCATGTCTTGAGTGACAGCTAGCTTGAATCACTTTCCCAGTCCGCGGCTGCTACCATCTCACTTTGTGCCGGAAGCAGAAGCTCGCATCCCTCAGAACCGCGCGTCGAAGTCTCCTTTTGCATCACTGCCCCGCCATGCCTTTGGAATGCGGGAAGTCTTTTGAAAGGGCGCTTGCCCGAAGCCGAGTTCTCTTCTGTTTGTGTTTTTTGTTGTTGTTTGTGAAGCACAGTTGTCGCAGTGTGGCGCACAGCAATCCCCATAGTGGGGGGCGTGATGAGCCCTCCCCGAAGCTTGCCAGCGAAAATAGGCAGGAATAGACTGTTAGGAATCGGTGGATTCTGCGTTGTTTGTTCGTTTGCGGTGAGCCCTAACTGAATTTAGCTCCGAGTAAAGAGCTCGCGCTTGGCTCACAAACTTGTCTACTCTGTGCGAAGTTTCGGCACAAGGCTGAGACAATGAATGCGATAAGAACACATCGGACTGTTATAAGAAGGAACTCTGGGAGATTTAGGAACCATACGAAATTGGGGAACATGGTCGATTGTTCTTGAATTGACAGTAGCGCAGTGACCACAATATCTATAAAGGTGGTGTTGTGAATAGCTGACTGCGTGTCGTCTTAAAGGAGACCAAGTCCGAGTACAGCATCGAGAAACGTGACTAGCCACTGGTTTTCACGTCGGAGTACATTAACGTTGAACTCTCCATTGGCCATCACCGGCACATTCTATAGGCACACCGCACGGAAGTTGTGCAGCAAGAAGTTCATGACGTCAGTCCGCAAGGTTCCTGGTGAGATGTGCACTGTTGCAACGGCGAAGCCGTGCGATGTTTCAACGCCCACAACTCATCTGGAACAGCAAGTTGAGTTCGTCCGTCTGACAGGAGGTCTCTCTTCTGCTAAGTGCCCTGGGACCTCCTTCTGTATGATTTTGTAAGCATGTATGTTTTGTATTAAAGTAAATAAATAAACTGAAGTTGAAAGTGATAGTGGTGGTGGGAATTTCGATCGGAACGGAAGACACAGGTACGACAGGACCAGCAACTTCCCGAATTGTCCTGAACTTGATGCGAGCAATCTTTCCTGTTGCTTCAGTGCGAAACTGGAGCTGGAGACATATTGGAACGCTCCTTTCATACAACTGTATGTGCTTCAGTGAACCCAACCCTCTATTGATAAAGTAATCGGAGACGTCAATCTTTAGGGAAGGCATGTGTGACTTCTCCAAACATTACACACGCTTTGTTCTAGAATGTTTTTTATATCCATTGACAGTAAAGTAAGCCAGTGGAAATTTGTGTATCCTACAAAACTCGCCATAAAGTGTGGTGGGACAGTATGAGCAGCGTGGCCTAGTTTGTTAATGCAGAGCGTGCTGCATCTTCTTTCTTTCTCGTTTCTTTCTTTTACATACATACATACATACATACATACATGCATACATACATACATACATACATACATACATACATACATACATACATACATACATACATACATACATACATACATACATACATACATACGTACGTACATACATACATACATACATACATACATACATACATACATACATACATACATACATACATACATACATACATACATACATACATACATACATACATACATACATACATACATACATACATACATACCATACATACATACATATCCTGGACATGACGGTGACGGCGAAATTCAATCGAGGGTGTCCATATAATTGTTATCACAATAAATTCGCCAAAGGTTACCCGAAGGCACAAGCCGTCGTCTTTTTTCTTTTCACGAATGCAACCACATTCTCCTACGAAAGCATTCTCCCTCTAACGGGATTTCGCATTGCCTCCAAGATCGGAGGCATTGCAAGCTTTATGCTTCTCCTCTGCTTTTGCACAACCTCAGTGATCGCTCCACATTTGTTCGATTGCGACTAAGTCACCTGGCGACATTATCATATGGCGTCGTAGTAACGGCACAAGTTCTGGCTATTGTTGTCGTCACGATGAAGTCACATGGTGTCGTTACCGCACGATGTTGCTTAACGCCAACGGTGAATTTTCGCGTTTTATGAGGTCTGTTAAAGGCTCTCGCCTCAATAAATTAAGAAATAAAGAAGATACGCCTAAGCTTTTCGTTTTGCGCAGTACAAACTTGCTTAATCAGTGTCCGCGCTCGTGGTTGTAATTTTCAGTCGTTTAGGCTGCAGTGGCTATAATTTACTGTAAGTAGGCCTCGCACTCTCACCTGCTCGCCTCCTCGTTGCAGGCAACAGCGGCAATCCCGAAACTTGTGAATCGGGCCTCAATTTCATAGGCAGCAGCAGAATTTTCTCATTGAAGGGACACGCACGACAAGCGAGTATACTTCAGAGGGGCAGGGAAGCGGAGAACTTGAGCGATGCGTTTAGACTGTGTTACCCTCTTGGAGAGGGGCGGAGAGGGGGTGGTGCAGGCGAACACACTTCCTTGTACTACAGCTCGAGGCACTGCGCTCCCGACCGGGTTGCAGAAATTAGGTGCATTTTCTCATCTTCTAACCACTACCACCACCACTACAGCTCGCGCCACCCTTCTCCTTTATTGGACCAGGACGAACGGTTCTTCAAACCTTTGAGAGACAAAAAAAAAAAGAGCTTTACGAAACTCAGGATGGCTAATTAACCGGGCTTTGTCGAGTTTGTTACCTTGCACGTTTGTAGGAGTACGGAGCATATAGCGGGGGAGATAAATCGTAGCATACGTCATCATCATTCGCGATAAGCATGCACACTGGCGCACTTTGTATGTCGTCTTATGCGCATGCACCAATAGTCGGGTTCTGCATTATTGCAGAATTATGCAGAATTCTGCGTTATTTCCTCCTCAAAGGCGGATGCACATAAGCCTACACCAATGGGTGAGCACTCGAGATGGATGTCATGATCTGTACGGCTGGTGATCCCGCATACGGAGAAGATTCCTGAGTGCACGAGCGGCACTATTTTTGTACTCGTGGAGGTGATCGGCTGCTGCGCTTCGATCCTTTGGGCGGGTCCTCTCCAGCCTTCTTAAATGGGCCCTGCATTGTATTTTTTCGGTATGGTCAGAAAACCTTGTCGATCGGTAGTCGAGGCACCCGAGAACACGCGAGCCAAACATCGTAGGGCAGCACACGGTCAGAAATTTACACTTGATTCTCAATCTCGGCTAGAAATAGCTCCCTCTTCTTTCTTCGGATGACGCCATATATCCAGATGACCGCGTCATATACCCGGATTCACGACTATTGGATGACTGAGGCCACCACGGGCCCCCGCCCACGCTCGCGATCACGCTGAAAGTAAGCCGTGCGCTCAAAAAAAAAAGTAAGACAAAAAAAGAGTGCTCAAGGTCATGACATGCGCGTATTGTAACTTCTTTCCACCGTATCATCACTCCTTGCGCGCTTAACGAGAGGAGAGAAAGCAATTAAGCTTGCGACTAATCTCACTAACTCCTCTCGCATTTTACGACATTTAATAACATTTGCGGTTGTCGATTCGTGAGTTAGTGGTTGATTACAAAGGTGTTACAGGGTACCTGTATGTTGTGTTCCAGTATACCTTAATTTACGAACTGAAAAAAAAAAGCTCGAATATGGCTGTCCGAGAACATGAGCTGTGAAGTCAGGCTCCGAAGAATTTCGCTATTTCGCTGTCTGTAACAGGCTAATCATCAAATCTATACTCAAAAATACTATCGTGCTTTCAGTAACGCGGGTTATGTTCCCGAAATATAAAGCTGATTGAATTAATGAGTAAATGCACAGTTCATCAGACTGATTTCCCATTTTGAGATTGGCTAAATCTTTCCGCAGCACTTGTTCAAAACAGTTGTACATAGCAACACAGTGCGAACGTGAGTCAATTGATGGCTGACGCTGTTTTTCTCTAAAAGAGAAAAGGAAAATTTTATAGCACCGCATCCAAGTAAGGGAGGCAGGAAACTAAGCTCTTCACTTGCTTTCCTCCCTGGTATAGTGTTCGGCGTCATGACAAGTCCTGCCCGCTAGAAAGTTTGTGTAGATGGAAGCAAGAGCACGATCGCCAAGTCGTTACGCGAAAGAATCGGCCGGCACAACGTGAAAATGATGGGGGGCCGCGATCGCTTGCTTATACACTCGAAGTGTCAGAGATTTGAAATGACGTGTAATATACTATACAACATCGAGGCGAACTACCGAACGAAAAGCAAGGGAATAAAAAGAGTGTTCGATGCGAGCTCTTAAACGCTTCGTTCGCCGTTTGTCTGAAAATAGGACTCCTTGAAGATCGCACAAAAAAATAAAGGAAAAAAGAAAGAAGGAAGGAAGGTAAGGAAGAAAGAAAGAAAGAAAGAAAGAAAGAAAGAAAGAAAGAAAGAAAGAAAGAAAGAAAGAAAGAAAGAAAGAAAGACCTGGAATTGGTAAAAAGCGGTGAGGAATCTTCAGAGTGCACATGAGTGCCAGTGGACGTTGGTCTGTTGGAAAAGATCACTTGCTCGACGGTCCGCGAAAAAGTGGCCCCTGCAATCGATTTCTCCTCCGAGTCTGCAGAATGTACGTCGACCGGCCGTCTATCATAATGTCGCCTTTTATAAAGCAGTGCCTGTTTATATAGTGCCTTCCTTATGGATTTCACGCTTGCCTGACTCGGTATGTAACGTATAATCAGACATCCTTATACACTTGCTATTGTTCCGATGTTTTCTTGCCCCCTGGAGCTTGCCTCGGTTGATCTTTGTGAGTTTTCCTATCGTACATTGCTGTGCGTGCGTGCGTGGGTGTGTTTGTGCGCGCGCGCGCACGCATGTGTGTTTGTTTGTGGGAGTGTGTTTGTGTATATTCGTGTTACATCTAAGAGCATAAAGCGAATAACGGAGAAAATAACTGGCAAAGTAAGGGAAGAAGAGAAAATCATGTTAAAAATAAAAGCATTACGCAAAGAAAAAAGAATGCAGTAAAGAGACGTCGTACGTAATCATCTATTTGCGAAAATTAGCTCCATTGTGCTCTGATGGAAAACTCTGGGAATGTTCACATCACAAGGTCCTGGCGTTAAATTCTTGAATTCAAAATCATGAATGAAATTCCGGCCGTTCCGTATTTTAATAGCGAGCAAGGGCGCGGCTGGGAAATGGCAGAAATAGAATTTCCACATGTTAACTGTCGAATCTATACTGACTGCGTTTCATGCCTTTTGCAATTGATAAAGAGCTCCTTCAGGCGTGGAAGTCGTGGTATTCTGTCGCTCTGAAGATGCGCGCGGGTTGCTCCTTTAAAGGCATTCAAGGCTTCCGGTCGGAATTGGCCGCCTGCCCTCTCGCGCCGCGTCTGATGACTTCGGTGGAAAATTCACCGTGGTTTCTAACGCCGGACACCACTTGTCGTAATGACGCTCGTTGATATATCTTCAGCGCTCATTAGCGGCAGCCGGCGCGTGCCAATGGTGGGCGTGCTGCGGCGATGCTCATTGCGACCACAGCTTTTCTTCTCATATGAGGGCCTTGATAACTGCATTTGTAGAGTTGTGAAGGCTCGAGGGCGAAGCTTTGAGTTCGTACTAATTACTTTTTCGGTACTCTCAAGAAAAAAATATAAACTACGTTGTACTAACGGCACAAAAGAGGAATGTGAAGGAAACAGTCATTGTCTTATACTTGTTTCAGTTGTGTGTGCAGTTTCCTGGAGACTTACAGTTGCGAGAAATAAAAAAAACATGCGTTTCTTATGGCCCCGCCATTACACAGAGGCTCGCCAAGGATGCCATTTCCTTTTACGGGTACATTCGCATGAGGATAACACAAGAATGTCACGATAAGAATAGAAACGACAATGTAAACGTGCCGCCTGTATGGTTGAAGGACGCTAGCTTTCCTGAGATCAACTAAAGGGGGCGTGCGGAATGCCTTCCGGAAACAACAAAAGAGGTACATGTAACTTCGCATCAACTGGATGTATGGCTGTAGAATGAAATAGAGGATTGCCATCCACCGTTTGCGGCTTGCCGCGACAACGAAATCCACGCGGCGTCCTCGAAAGGAAAAGCTTCTTGCAGACAGACAGACACAGAACTTTATTGGGGTCCCGAGGAACACTACCTCAAGGAGGTAGAGCAGCGGCCTTCTGGACAGCCCAGAGTTGATGTGCAAGTTCTGAGCTCTTGAGTGCAGAGCTTCATTCCCCTTCGGTCATGTGCCGAGAATCGCGTGATGAGGGGCACTGCCAGGGCATGTGGTCTAACTTCTTAGTTGGCAAAAACTTCGTCCTGGTCCGGGCTTTGAAAGCGGAACGAACGCCCTTTAGGGGCTATAGAGAATGAAGATCGATGTATATGCCACGTTTAAATTAATCGCGTCACGATTCAGTACGCTACGTTATAATCCGTTGTTTTAATCGTCAGCCTCAACGAAAAATGGCGCGCAGTTACGTACACCTGCAAGCATAGACGTGCGCGTGAAATGGTCGCTCCCACCCCCCAACCCTAGTTACATATGAAGGGGTGGGCGCAAAGTCTGCCCCATACATTGACTGAATAGTAGAGGTGGCGCGCTGTGAGGCGTTCGCTTATGTAGCTGTTTATACCGTTTTGTGATTTCCCACTGCGAAGAACCACATACACTTAGGGCCAGTACTTTTATACAAACAAATGTTCACTCAACGGAAGAGCTAACGCGATGGTCACACCGGACCTTTCATGTGTCTGTGTACAGTTATGCATTGCCTCGAAAGCCTCGTGCAGTACGAAACTTTGTATCATGTCACCGCTAAGGTTATAGCTCATAAAGCGGGAACACATGAAAGCATATACGATAACGCGGTCACGTTTTACATTTTCGCTCGTACGTTGATAAATCGCCAGCAGTTAACTGAAGCGTGTGAGAGATTTCAGGAACTTGTGGTGTGTGCAAGAAACGAGCTTTCATTATGATTGCGTCTTGCGCTCATTTCGAGGCAACGCTTCATGTTCCACAGCCATCGTGGGGATCAGTGATTGATGGCTCGCCAGTTGCAACAGCCTGCTCGAGAACCTTGAATAAACAAAGGCGTCTCACTCCCCCTTCTTCATATCCCTCGTGAGAAAGAGGGGAGTATGACGTCTCGGAAATGAATAAACTACAGACATGACCGCCCCACTGCGGTTATCGTGCTTATTCCGGTACACTGCGCGAAGGCTCTTTTAACTGTGTTTATTTAGGCTCCCGCTTTAATAAACGTCATTCAGGCGCGTAGCCAGAAAGGTTTTTTCGGGGGGAGGACACCCCTTGAAATGGCCATTTTTCGCCCTCTATGCCATAGCGAAAAAAAATTTCAGGGAAAGGGAGGGGGGGCACAGGCACAGTGTGCTACCCCCTGGTTACGCCCCTAACGACATGTTTTGCGTTTATGCGTGGCCGTTCGGAAAACTGATGCGGCTTTGTTGCACCGAATGTTGATAACCCTAGACGCTTTGTTTGTAACACTGCGACAGGCTGGCTGTGCGCAGTTTGCTGTGCAACATTGTGCTAACGGCGGCTGTGCAACCACATATACGACAGGATAACAGAGAGGTGAATAAGGGTGCAGAGAGATACCCTTCGGGGGGGGGGGGGGGGTTAAGGTTCGTCGTAGAGGCCCCACTCCCCCCTATTAAGTCAAAGTATGATGATGATAATGAGGAAGAATTTACTCGCCTCATCCCCTCCCGCCACCATGCGCAGAACGCCTATAAACAGGTGGGAAAGCTGACATAGGTTCAAAATTTTGGTAATGCAGGACTTGACAACGAATGCATATGAGCGAGGCTGCGCATGTTTTTTTCTCGTTTCTTGTTGCGTAGCACTGTCCAACCATAATTATGCTCAAGTATGATTGAGAGAAAGAGAGATAGATGAGGGAAAGGCAGAAAGGTGAGAAAGTTCTGGTTTTCTACCCTAAATTTGGGGGAAGAAAAAGGAGGGAAGGAGAGCAGATATATAAGATAGGCCTGAGGAAGAATATAGATAAGTCGAACAACTGGATAACAACAACTGAAGCAACCGCTTGCGGGTCCGTACAAAGCTTACGGCTCAGAATTGTCGGTCATTGGAAAGCTGTTATTTGAAGAAGCCAAATTGGTCATACCGCGGTCATTACGATCAGAAATACTGAGTCGGCTGCATGAAGGCCACTTAGGTATAAACAAATAACTCTTGAGGCAAGGCTTTTGATGTTCTGGCCAGGAATGAGTCAAGACATTAGGAACATGATCAGCAGATGTGAAACTTGCAAGATCAACGCATATGCCCTACCTGGAGAATCGATTTCCTTGAGAGAAACCCTGCATTTTTCATGGATTAGTTTTGGGGCAGATCTATGTCAATATGCAGGTAAAATGTACCTGGTGCTCTACGACGTACGCGTATACTCCAATTATCCGGATGTTGAAGAGCTACAGGGCACTTCAGCACAAGAAGTGATACGCAATATGTCGTCCATATTTGCTAGGCATGGAGTACCAGTTGAAGTTCTCAGCGACATTGGGCCACAATTGGCATCAAGAGAGTTTGCCCGATTCGCGGCGTCGTACGACTTCAAGCATATCACGTCGAGTCCTTGCTTTACACGTTTGAATGGGCCAGCGGAAAAAGGCGTGCTAGGGGTGAAACATATTTTGAAGACCCAGCATTCAGGAGGTGACTTTTACCAAGGCCTTCTGAATTATTGCACAAGCCCCCAGGAGTGCGGTGGTTCCCCTGGTGAACTGCTAATGAATCGCCGCCTACAGGCTGGTCTTCCCGACTTTAATCCGCCTGGCAGCCGAAAAGTCACAAAGCGGCCTCAACACGGTGCATGGAAGGGAACGCTTTCAAGACTTCAGCCAGATGACATCATTCGCCTGAAAAATGAGAAGGGATGGTCGAGAAAGCGATGGTGCTTGAGCAGGTTGCACCTCGTTCCTACATGGTATTCTCTGAGGATGGTGAGCATTACAGGCGAATTAGACAACATCTACGACCCACGTCAGAAGCCTTCAGTTTTAGGGACCTATCCGATGATGGGATGACAAAAGATGTGCAGCCAACCCGCGATTCGGAAGTGCCTCGAACGCCTGACCAGGATTGCGATGACAGTGCTGGGTCGTTTACTCCTGTGACTGACCCAGTAGAACCAGACATCACCGCAGACAGCACTTGCGACACGAAGCCTGTTCGAAGATCTCTGAGAGCACGGTGTCCACCGAAGTTCCTGTCCTACGACAAGCAGTTCAAGCAGATCTTCGAGATGCAGTGTTGACCAACGCGTCTCCGCCGAGAAAGGGAAGGGCAGCGGACATTTTATAGTTGTCCAGCAACCTTGGACTATGACTCAGTGTGCGCGCGTGTGCTGCCGAATGTGCTGTGTTTATCTCTCTTCCCTCTCTGCTCTCTATCTTTCATCTCTCTCATCCCTCTCCCATGCTCAGGGTAGCAAACCGGCTGCCTATAGGCTGGTTAACCTCCCCGCCGTTCTTTTCTTCCTATTTTCCTTCCTTCCTTGGGCTGCGTCGCCTTACTAGTGGTCTAACAATAAACTGGCACTTGCGTATGAGAGGCTACAGGTGCGGCATTGCCGTGTGGTCTCTCCAGTCCGGGTGCGCCTGTTCTCATAGCGTGACTCAGGACTGTAGCGTCGGTTTACAGGTCTGACAAGCCTTTGCGTGCAGCGGTGATTGAGGACATCGGTGATTAGCACGATGGACAATTTGATCGATGAATTTTAGCACAATCGGTGGTGGACGCGTGCCATCAAAGAGTATACTCCTCCACGCAGCGTGTACAGGGTCTTCTCAGAAGACCGTGTACACGCTTGAACAAACGAAAATATTCGACAATATTCAGGCTAGGGCAAAACGATAAGGCCTCTAACAACTGTTCGATGTTAGATCAGTTAAAAAGTACTTGCAAGAAAGAAAATAAACAAACATGCGGCGGGTGCTGGGAAACCGCCGCGCAGAATGCGCAAGCCACTGAAAGATCGAGAACTTCGTTTATTTGGGATCATGTTGTACTACATATATATCTATCCACAGCGCTGTACTGTGGATGCGTGCTTTGCTGTATACATACTTCAGGGAGAGGCTGTCACGTTGCTTTTAGCGTATGTTATTTCGCAGTTCTTGAGGAAAATAACGACAAATCGACTTCACCGCTCGAGTTTCCAGCGCAGCCTATATAGGGGGAGCGTCTGCGCGGACTTCGCAGTTCTTATCACCAATGTTAGTCAGTTCCGAGAGTTTGCTCTTCCTCTTTGGGGTCCCGTCGTATATGTAGGTATATCTCTTTCGCATTATTTTTTGAATACGCCTGGGAAATCACGACGCGCGAAGAACTGCCCGCAGGTCCGTGCATAATTTATGGAAGCATCGTATGATCGGCCCTCAAGCTGGGTTAGGATGTATACGGCCTTTTTAGCGTTGGTAGAGAGTGGCAGCACTTCGATATATCACGCCTGGGAAAAGAAATGCAACCAAGATGTTGCCACGTATCATAAAGAATGCAAAGCAGCATTTTACGCTGTCTGCGTCGTCTTCCTCGGTATCGATTGTTCTCAGAGGGAATTGGGGTCTGAACCAATTTTTCAACTGGGTGCCCGAAAAGTCTACGCCTGGGAAATTCGAGTACACAGCAGAGCTGTCTATCCCGCAGCGCCACCAACTGGTGAACGCAGATTGAGTTAATTTTTCATATTTTATCTTCGTGTTCTTTTTTCTTTCGTGTTTCCTTCTTTTTTTATTTCTTCCTACATCTTATTAGCCTTCGTCTCTTCATCTTATCCTCATTATCTTTCGACATATTTCATTCTTCTTCCTATCATATTTATTTATCTCTTATATATTGCCCTATCGTTTTTTTTTCTGTCTCCTCCTAACTAAACCCTCCCCCTTCATCCTCACCTCTCTTTCCCACGCCATTGCTAAAACTAAAAAAATACTAAATAAAATAAAATGCTAAATATGTTAAATGATATTACGCAAGGCTACGGTGTGCTTTGCCCTCTCCCTTTTCTCCTTACCGTCACATCACTCACCCTCACTTCCTTTCCCACTTCCATTCCCACTTCCTTTCCCACCAGGCATTTTTTTTCGAGTTACTGGGGCTGGTCATTTGCGGCAAGATATCATGGACTGGTATTCTTGTACTTTATTCACATCCACACCTTGATCCAGACTCTCGTCAAGCTGCACGTCGCTCGTGTCTTTCGGCAACCCGAGAGCGGCTTCGAGGCTCTCGGTAAGCTCGCTTTTGTTCCCCGCACTGGAAAGGCCCCTGGCCTTGAGTCCTTGCTTTAGGTCGGCGACCTTCATGTTACGAACTGATTTCGCATCTACCTTTGCATACGCGCATAAATTGCATCATCCACACGCAGTACAAAACTTGGCAAAACTTGCTCAACAATTGTAGATTATCAATTCGTTCTGCACTCGCACGTGTTTCATGATTATGAATATGCAGATAATTATTGTGCGCCTAAATGTGGTATATAAGCAAAGAAGCGGTAATTTAAAAACTCGTTTTTTCCTTGCTAGACGCAACATTAATGACAATGTTAATGTTAGTTCCCATTAATGTGTTAGTTCTCCTTTAATAAATGTGGTGTGTGGTGCAGTGGGAAGGTGGTGGGCTCGCGCTAGTTTAGTACATTCACTCCTCGTGTTTGCAAGAGGCCGAGGAAAAAATGAGTGTGATCCGTGAATGAATGGCGGTGTCCTCGGAGGTGCGTCATCCATCTGGCTGTGTCTATACTCGGCTTCTCTAACACGTAGCGCGTGGCTTGAAACAGAAATGAAACAGAACTGGTTTTGATAGTCCGTTTACTTCCCGTTTTCTTATCGCGAGTACACACAGGGCCGGACTGCCGACACCTAATTTGCGACAGCCGCGCATTATATATATATTCAGATGACGCCGTCGCGTCGCGGAATGTCCTCGTGACATGTACCAGACGCTCGCGCTGGAAAAACTTTTACGCCGCCACAAGACGTCGCGTTTATGCACGGCTGTTGTGACGATGGCTTTTTTATAAACCACGCTGTATAGCGATGATTCCGCGTTGAGTGAATATAAGGCTCGGCTCTGTGCGAAGCATCTCTTTAACGGTGTATACACTGGCGCCGAGTGCCTCAGAAAATTTCCTACGCGACTATATAGCGTCGAAAGACGTTAATGTAGTGAACGTGGCGAGTGCCTGCCTTTCGTCAGTCCGGTGAAGGGACACTGGCATTAATGACGAGCGCACGTGGGATTATTCCGCTGTCTGCAGTGACATCACCGCGAACAAATACAGACGGAATGGCGCTTAATTGCTAAGGGACTTTTTATGTACAGTGCTGGTCAAACGTTCGCAGGCCACGCTCCCATAGCACTACATGGGATGGTGTCCTAAAAACTATTGACCCCCCACCCTGCACATGTACTCTTTAAGTAGAGGATTTTTTAACCATGCATGTTCATGGGGCCCTCAGGCACTCTAAAGGGGTATATAACGCTTTTCGCCTGAGAGACTGGGAATAAAAATTTCATTTCATTTATAAAATTAAGACACACAAAGAGTAGTGTTGCGCAATACTCGCACGTTGCCATCTCCTGCAGTATTGGTGATGTCCTTACACGACACCATGGTGTCGTGTTTTTTGACGTTATACCCACTACACGAGACAACGAGACCGGATTCTCTGAATAAAATAAAGAAGAAAAAGCACGATGGACAAGCTCACTTGCGAGCCGAGTCACTGAGTTTTACTTCCTCACACCAACCCGTCAGTTGGAGTCACTGAGTAGATTTTGGGCGAGTTGAGTGTAAACTGGCATCTCTGAAATTTCCTATGCGCCGGAGGTGTAGCTAACGTGGGTGCGTATAACTGTGACGTAACTATGATGTCACGTAAGATTACAGCACGTGATGGCGTTGTCGCACGACATCATCGCACTCTGTCAAATGCGTGCGGTGCAGCAAGTACTTAGCCAGGACGTTTTTTTTCGGAGAAAAGGGAGGAGGGATATAGCCTAATTATTTGAAAAAAGTCTGTTCATGCCAAAAGGACCAAGAAAGAAGTTGCCGGTGATTATGGCTGACTAGACAAATTTCTGGAAGGGGCTGCCGTCCCTCTTCTCCCATTGCCACGTGTCGGCGGGGCAGTGCAACGATCCAGAAGTCAATGCCTTCCGGTCCTTCAGACAGCACAAGACCACGTAAAGTGCGAAAAGTTTAAAAAGGAAGAGAGGGGTGGGGGCCAAGCTCAATACAATATCTGAGAAACTGATAAGTAAAATGCGACGGCCCACAGTCATAATCGCGAGTTTACAAACAAAGCCAGTGCAAACGCCACTCTCAGACCCCGGGTCCTGCAGCAGGGTCGCTATGTACTTTACTTTTTGAAAACTATGAATTGTCCCATGAAAAACTATGCTACACGTGTGGATAGCTTTCTTGTTTTCTCTTTTTACGTTTTAATCTTCCCCTACCTTATCAACTCACAGCTTCTCAACCATCGATCTCACTAAGTACGGAATATTTTAGGTGGGCAGCCTGTGGTATGCTGTCATGGTCGCGTGACGCAACGCTGGCAAGTCTACATATAGCATATATATCCATCTGAGAGCTCACTCGCGCTAAAGAGTGCGTTATCGTCCTCTTGTTTTTAAAGGGCCCTGATAATGATATTCAGTACGGAGCACGTTAAATAAAACCCCGTATAAATGTTAAAAAAGGAGAGAGAGGAAGCGGCAAGCGGGAGAAATTGAAGCGGAGGAAAAAAAGAAGAAAAAAATATAGCAAGAAAAAGAGAAATAATACGAGGACTCGGTTATAATGACGTTTACTTGGCCGTGAACTCGGGAGCGAACAAGCTCCGCGGATTCATTGATGAAGCGCACCGCGAGAAAAAAATATGATGATTATTAGCCAAAACAGATGATGATGATGATGTTTGATAAGGGATGGAGTTCATTGTAGATGCCCACAATAAATAGAAATAACAAGAAAAAAGACAGGAAAAAGTGAGAAAGAAGAGAAAAAGGAAAGAACTAGAGGAGAAAATAAACAGAAAACAAGAGAAACAAAGAAGGCTGGCGAGCTCTGCACTTTCCTCACGGCCTTCAGACTTGCAATCAATGGGGCGAAGCTGGTTTGATTTTTTTTTGTTTCTTGCCTACATTCTGCACAACATATACGTTCGAAGTGGCGTTGACTTGAGCTAATAACCCCCCCCCCCCTCTAAAGTTTCCGCTTGCCATGGCATATAAAGCACATAATGACGGTCCACATCTGCCGGCCCGACCGCAAGGTTGTGCTCCCCCTTCTGCCCCCCCCCCCCCCAACTCGGGCGAAAAAATTCTGCCCATGCCCCTTGTCTTCCAAGTAGGTATCCGCTATCAAGAGCCCCGATGTTGGGGATCAACTGTGGGCTGTCCAGAGAGCCCACGGCGCGGTGGTCGGGCTTGGCCCGACTGTCCCAACGTGGGAGCGGCCCAATCCACGTCGAGTCGTGCTCCTCAGGAACTGCAAATAAAGTTTTGCATCCACCCATCTGTCTGCGCCCCTCGTCTGCACACGTTCTATCCCATGACGAGAAAAATGGCGCCGAATGAACGGGGCACACAAGAAAGAGACACGCAGCACAGGCGCTAACTTGCGGCATAATGTCGTAATCTATAGCGTTATAGTTAGTCATTGTGTTGGAAGTTAGCGCCTGCGGTTGTGTGTCCCCTTCTTGTGTGCGCCATTTTTCTCGTCATCAATATGTACCAACGAGCACGTATTTCGACAGTGCTGTTCTCTCTGCCTGTCCCTCCAGCCGAAGGAAACGAAGGGCGTCGCAGTCATTTATTTGGCGTCGGAACTCGCTCGCGCATTCCACCGTGTACGCACGACCGACGACAGCGCACCGCCGTCGACCCGTTTCGCAAACATACCCCAGTAATTTACGGCAAGCGATGCCTCTGGGACCGGTGTCTTTCGTGAGACTAATTGGAAAAAAACAACGGCGAAGCAGAAAACCTGCAGACGGCCGTGGCTTGCTGGCAAAAAAAACACCTACCTAGCGGGTCACACATAACAGCTCCCAGCTCTGGATTTCTCGGCAGTTAGTTATAGTCCCATTTGCGATCGTTGTACTGACGGGTCCACTGTTAAAGAAAACACTTTTAGGTATGGCATGTTTAGTTTTCACTCTCCTTCAAGAGAACAGTGCCTTTGATTTGCACAAGACTACAGGTTGGTTGGTTGGTTGCGAAACTTTATTGAGGTCCTGCAAGGCGCGCGTCAGCGCGCAGCGGGCGACTCCCACGTCGGGACCGTTAGGCCAAGCCTATCGGCCGCTCCGCAGGCCTGCTGGACGGCCCAAAGTTGGTCGGCCAGGAGGGAGCTGCGTAGGGCCGTTTCCCACCTGACCGATGTAGTGTTGGGGTTAGTGTACATTGCCTTGCACTCCCAGAGCATGTGCGCCAGCGTGGATACATCCCCACATGCGGGGCAAGCGTCATTGGGAAACACGTCAGGATAAATAGCGTGAAGGGATCTCAGGTTAGGGTACGTGTCGGTCTGCAGTAGTCTGAGCGTAAGGGCCTGTGGTCTATTAAGATTCGGATGAGGGAGTGGATATAGTCTCCGCGCGAGGTAAAAATATTTTGTTATTTCGTTGTACGTGACAGGCGCGTCCCTGTTTTCCGCAACCCCTTGGCCCCGAATCGTTGCCCGGAACCAGCGCGGTCGGTGATTCTAGACTACTGGTGATTCACAGTAATTACTCATTTCGAGAGACTAGTGCTGTACATGAACATTGTTACCTTATACACTTGCTGTTAGAGAGCCGGCAATACGAGTGGCGCTCATTGTAGTGTTCCCTTTAACAGTGGACCATATACTGTACCATCTAGCTCCGCATGCGAAGTGCAATACGGGCGCGCGAGGCCTTCGAGGGCTGCAGTATGAACTGTCTGGAATGAGAGATATATATGTTTTGAGTTTAGAAGAAGCAGCGCATAAAACGCAATCACGCACGCATGGAAGGACACAAACACGAGCGTCGTACTGTAACCAATGACTTATTGTCTAAAAGTCTGGCTTAAGTATGACAACACGCACATGCGCATTGACTGCAGTAAATGCAGTGAAGACGTGAAAAGAAAACCTACAAAAACCACACGAATAAACGCACCAAAAAGACTAAACTACATTCTAAAAAGTATACTCCAAAAAGGACAATTTGAAAGTAGAACACCCTGCGCACGTTCATCATGGATTAACAAACGTTGCAACAAGCTCAAAATACGGACAGAAACAAGAAATATGGACAGTGATAAACTCGAAAGTAAACTTAAAAAATAAATAAATAAAGCACACATATATTGAACCCACAATCACTCCCACCAAATGAACGGCTGATTTTTCGTCGACATTATTGCGTTGTAATTTACGCCATGTAGACTAAGAACAATTATCGGCCTCTGTGCTTTCGCGGCTTAACCGTCCGTTGGACTGATTTAGTTGTGTCTAAAGAAGCACAGGCGAAACATTACGGGGATTGGTGGGGGAGGGGGGGGAGGGCACCTTGTAAGATGGAAACAAAATGTTGAAATAAAAAAAAAGAAATGACAGGAAGGGGAAGATGAAAGCCTGATTGTTTGATGCCTTCCTGTGTGCAACGATAGGTGGGCTCACGCCTACCGCGTTTGAACGGGGCGCGATATGTAAAACAACGCACGGGTTCATATAGTTTGGGTTTACGTTAAAGAACGCTAGGTGATCCAAGTTAATTTGTATAGCCCAAATACCACGTGCCTCATATAGTTAGTTACATTGCGGTTTTCTCACTTGGAATTCCAGCATCACGTCCGCAGGAAAAGTAGGAAAGCTGCGCAGTGCCTATACAAGCGTCTTGGTAACTTGTAATTACCGCATGGAGAGAGACTGCCGCCGCTATATACTTCGTCTCTGTCTTCTGCGTGTCTATAGATCGGACAAAAAAAACAAAAAAAAACAGGTGCGTACCGGCATATCTGTCTCCGCCAGCCAAGGCTCTCGCTGTGCCGATTACGAATGCGTCGCGTCGGTTTGCCGCACACGCGAGATTTAACGCTGGCCACAAAACTAAAATCGCAGCGATTTGCATTCGCGTCGACCGTTGGGCGTGGGAAGCCATTGGGAGCAGAGTGCGAGCAGGAAGCTAGGCAGCACCGATTAAATCATGGGCAAACAAACGAACAATCACGAGCATGATCACACGGAGGCACAAGAAACATAGACATATAAAGGTGAGGCATAAGGCTACACAACGTACGAAAACGGGCCAGGTCCTATAGGTATGGAGGGTGACAGCTGCGGAGCCGTTTGTAAATCGTTTTTGATCGGGAACAACGTCTGCTCCCAGCGGCGCGTGGGGCAGGAATTCCACTCAAGCGCCGCTTTCGCGCCAGCCTGCCAGACTACGCTCGGAAGTTATCGCGAGGCCGATACGTCGAAGGCGACGACCGACCATGCAGCCGTCAAGAGCAGCCGCTGTGCGCAAATCGCCTTGGCGACGGCGGCGGTATACATGTGTGAACGCGCGCCGCAATGAAGCCATTACGTTTTCTTTTTTTTTTGTTTGAGTGGAGAATCGGCGTCGATCGACAGACCGTATACACTCCGATATCTGCTCTCATTGATGGAGGTCGTACATTATTAGGGGGAGAGAAAAGTTGTTCTTGAGCGAGATACATTGGCGATAAAGGCATTCGACTTACGTTCGGTCTTCGTTGGAAGGCGCGTACGTGATCGGTGACGTGTGAGCACGTATCGTCATTTAAGCTCTCTATAATCGCGTTTATTCTCTGCCAAACACGCGTTGCAGCACTCGACGCTAATTGATCGATTGCTCGAGTCTTGCGCCTCAGAACCGCGTAATGGGATTAGGAGGAACGCCGTATAGTGGAAGGCTTCGGAAATTTTGACGCTGTGGCGTTATTTAACGCGCACTGAAATCGCACATTACACGGGCCTTCATAGCACTTCGATGCTGCCTATACATTCGGCCGCAACCTTTGGGGCAACTGTCGAGCACCATACCCATTACCACAGCGATGGAAATCTGCGCTGCAGGACTCGGCGCAGCTCCGCTGTCACAGATCCGAGTTTAATAGTCGTACTCGCAATGCTCGCAGCTACTAGCGGTTGTCAGCCAATAGATTGGTGGTTAATAATTGGCCCGAAATCGGTTTAACTATATTTGACGTGACAACGACTCAAGTTCAACATTTCACAGAAAGAGTAATGCTGCATAAATCCGTGTTTCGCAGCCAGCAACGCTGTGATTTGGAAATGAAAAGGAAAGTAAGTAAAATGAATTCAATAAAAAAACTGATATCATACAATATAGTAGTCTAGTGATATGTATACTTTGTTGTAGATTCCGTCCGTTCACATGACAGCTTGAACATACGCCTTCTGAACGGGAGGTTAGAAAATCAAACGCTTGCATTTCCGATAGAGGCGAAAATGCTATAGGCCCGTGTGTTCAGATTTGGGTACACTTGAAAGAACCCTAGGTAGTCACAATTTCCGGAGCCCTCCACTACGTCGCCTCTCACAATCATATGGTGGTTTAGGGGCGTTAAACCTTACGTATCTATCAAAATCAAACGTGTATTACACTTTTATCTGAAGTGAAGCGGCTTTGTGGAGGACGAAAGAGCCTTCGATAATTACTGGCATGCGCTGTAACGCCGCAAGCCGTCGTGCAGTTCGTAAGTTGACCATAAGCGCAATCCCTCCTCTGACGCAGGCCTTCTTTACCTCTTAACAGACTCCACGGTATCTTCGGCACTAACGAGCACTACGCTTTGTCCCGTAGCCATGCGCACGAAAACGGAAGGGGGTGGGGGGCGCAGTAGCCTATGAGTGGAGGGGGTGCGTAAAGTCTGCCCCATGCATACGTAATAAGGAAGGGAGGCGATAGTTATAGCGCGAGAACAGAACGACGACGAAGAGACAAAAAGGACATGAAGGACGCGAGCGATAATATAGTGCTCGTGTCCTTTTTGTCTCTTTGTCGTCATTCTGTTCTGACGCTATAACTATCATATTAGCGCTCGTGTCCTTCGTGTCCTTTTTGTCTCTTTGTCGTCATTATGTTCTCGTGCTATAACTATCATCATGTCATACCAACTTGCCCAGGCTGCCACACTTCTAAGGAAGGGAGGCGTTGCGATAAACCTTCGCCCCTCCCCACTTGAAGAAGAACCCTGTGAACACCTATTCTTCCTGCACGTGCATGCGATATCAGATGGCCATGCCAGAAACTGAACGATCTGATGTTGATATCACGAACCGCATACGCGTATGCAGGGTGCTTTAACAACCGTCGGAGCCGGACAACGTATACAAATATGATGCTAAACCTGGCGAGATGAATGAGGTGGACCGAACTGTTCGAAATGGAGACGCGCTTTGCATATTACACTCGAACCGTGCTTTGTTTCCTCTTTAACCCTTGGGAACCGAGAGCTAACTGGGAAGTGGGGTGTCAGATTTCACTATCTTGCTGCTGCCAGGGGTGTAGCTGATAGCACCAAGTCGTAGTCAGGGACCTAAACAGAGCCGTATCCTTCAAGTTATAAATCAGCTATATTATTCATTTCGTAAACTGCGTGCAGTGATAGGGAGGCTAGCGAGTCTTCTTGGCGCAGTTCCGTTTGCAGCAACAAATATGCAATAGACTTCTTTTCCCAGAAAATGCGCGATATTGCTCTTTCGCGTATAGTTGAGTAATAAGTGCGCATTGTTGACTACCCTTAAAAACTGATAGTTGAGTCGTTTTATATATATAGGTTATTCTTGAACATTCCATGAAAGCCGGCTACGCTCTACCATTCGCTTACCGAAGTCCTTGCATGACCTTTCCCACAGCGCTGCACGCTACATAGGAATCGTAGTGAACAAGTAACGTTAAACAACAATAATAATTAGAAAATAAACAGAACGCAAACATGAAAATTCCGTTACCCGTATGCATAATACGGTATGCTTTTCTCCACCCTTGGTTCAAGCAGTTCGAGGTTCAATCGCGGGGTGCAGGGCTATAGTACATGCCGAATATAGACTACATACACATGCATGAGCGCTATTATTCGCTGCTGCCACTTCCTCCACGCAGCATATCCTCAATGCACGCCGCCGTCCACCTCCCCCTTTACCGGCACTTTATAAGCCCTGCATTGTTGCTATCACGTCCTTAACGACCGCAGACAAGGTGCAAGCTTCCTCAAAGGGCTGATTTTCGCGTGTAACGTATGCAGTTCTACAACGCGATTGAAGCTTCGGCGAACAATGGAGTCGTCGGATGGAGTGATGCTATCGGAAATTGCGTCCGCATAAAAGTAGTTGGGGTGGGTCCATTTGACGTCAGAAACGCAAGGCCAGTTCGAGGGACGATCGCTCTTTTGCACAAAGGTGGTCATTACAGAGCGCTGATGCGAATAGGAATATTTCACAGTATTCATGTAAGCCTGACGCCGTTCAATGGACATACTTGCATTTAACCTTTTACTTAAAAGGAGAGCAAAGCGAAACAAGGAATTGTTTTAGATTGAAAAAGTGTTCTCTGAGAACTATAATGACGTTGATTTCGTGACCATAGGTTTTTAGTGGACGAGAAAATTCAGGTTAAAAGTGTTTTTTTTTTAATTCAGCACCGAGGTCTGCACACGTGACGTCACAGATTTCAAAGTTCTTTTTCGCGTTTTGACGACATTGGCTCAACAAAATTTCCTGAAACTTAGTACGCCTATTCTTAGGACCCCCCAGAGAAGAACGGGCTTCACATTTACTGATTAAAAACAACAAAGTGTCGAGTAGACACTATGATAATCTATGACGTCCCGGAGCTTGTTACGGTAACTTGAATGTGGCGTCGCCACCCACATTTGCCGTTTGCGCGTTAACTCGCTGACCAAGCGCCTTCTCCTGGGAAGCGCGGTGATTTCGGAAGCGTGAACGAAAACAAACTTACTTATATAAAAAAACAATCGTTTTTTTTTCTTTGGCATCCATTTAATAATGATATAGCTGAGGCAAGTTTGACCCTTCCACTCTACACACCAGATGTACCACACGTCGACTTTCCTGTGTGCCCGGCTAGCTTAGTCGGTAGAGCATGAGACTCTTAATCTCAGGGTCGAGGGTTTGAGCCCCAGGTTGGGCGCTATCTTTTCTTCTCTATTTCCGACTGTTTCCATGTTACATCGCGCACGCCAGCGTCCTCCTCCTTTTTTCCACGCTATGCTCCTTCTCACTTTAGGTGAACCATGATGATCTTGGACCCACAAGATGTACCACACACCGCCTTCTCTGTGTGCCCGGCTAGCTCACTCGGTAGAGCATGAGACTCTTAATCTAAGGGTCGAGAGTTTGAGCCCCAGGTTGGGCGCTATCTTTTCTTCTCTATTTCCGACTGTTTCCATGTTACATCGCGCACGCCAGCGTCCTCCTCCTTTTTTCCACGCTATGCTCCTTCTCACTTTAGGTGAACCATGATGATCTTGGACCCACAAGATGTACCACACACCGCCTTCTCTGTGTGCCCGGCTAGCTCACTCGGTAGAGCATGAGACTCTTAATCTAAGGGTCGAGAGTTTGAGCCCCAGGTTGGGCGCTATCTTTTCTTCTCTATTTCCGACTGTTTCCACGTTACATCGCGCACGCGAGCGTCCTCCTCCTTTTTTACACGCTATGCTCCTTCTCACTTTAGGTGAACCATGATGATCTTGGACCCACAAGATGTACCACACACCGCCTCTAAAAGTTTAGGACTGTGGTTTGGCTTGTGGGGTAGCACACCGAACCACTTTGCAGAGATTAATTGGACAAGAACTCCTCCAACATACCTCGGTGTACCATTGCATGCATATAGATTCAGTGCGCATTACTGGAAGGAACGCGTCCCTAAGCTTGAACGACAGGCCCAGACATTTGTTCCCTATCGACTTTCGATATTTGGGAGAGCTGAAGCTTGCAATACTTTCTTAGCGACAAAGCTTTACTATGTATTGCAACTTATTCATTGCGCAAGATTCTATATACAACGCTTTCATCGGATTTTCGCTATTTCATATGGTCTTCGACTTTTGAGCCGATGCGTCGTGATAATATATTCAAGCCAGTTAGTGAGGGTGGGTTAGGACTAAAACACCTTTATCTATGGCAAATAGTGTAACGATTCTTCTTTTTTCGAGACAATTCCCATCCTGTAATCCGTTCCTTCTTGCAGGTTACACTTGTTGATTGCTTACCAGATTTAATTGTTTCATCCAACTTCTCCGAACGCCCATGCTTGTGGGGATTCATGCAGGAAGTTTACCTCGCAGTTCAGTTCCTTAAAGCTCGCTTCTCTGTAGAATACCTGTACTCAGTAACGCGCAAGGTGCTTTATAAGGACCTACTGAGTACACTCTTCCCACCTCCATTGTACAATTCACTGTACGCCAATCTTCCTGGTCACGTTGTGTTGAAGCGAGTGCGCAAAATGTACATTCCACCGAATTCAAAAACATTCTTCTATAAACTCAACTCTGAAACATTGGCGGTAAACACATGGTTAGAAAGAAAAGGTATTTTCATTCCGTCTGTTAACTGCCGTCTATGTGATGTGCCGGAAACGACTGAACATTGCTTTGTTACCTGCAAAGATGCCATACTATTTTGGGATGTCCTTCAGCGAGCACTGAAAAAACGTTTCGTGATTAATTCTCACACAATACGTTATCTTCTGCCAACAACACTTGATAAAGTACCATATGATATGTTTTTCCTCATGGGTTTGCACAGCTTGTGGAAGACACGAATGCAAGACCGCAATGCAGAGCCCACCACCTCTTCAAGCGCACACTTCATTCAAATGGCTATCCACCTAAAAAACATCTACGACGAGCTAGACTTTAGACCGGACTGGTACTCCGTCTTAGAGAACTGTTTGACCTCACCCCTTTTTTGTTTGTATAGCACGATGTGAAGAACTCTCCATGTGAAGAACTCACGCTGTGTTAGCCATTTAGTGTTTATGAAAAACGCTTGAGCGCTTACTTTGGCGATTTGATTGTACTTTTGTTCGCTTGATATTGTCTTTATTGCCCAAGTACTTTAATAAATACCATGGAAAAAAAGTGCCCGGCTAGCTCAGTCGGTAGAGCATGAGACTCTTAATCTCAGAGTCGTGGGTTTGAGCCCCACTTTGGGCGCTATCTTTTTTTTCCATTTCCGACTGTTTCCATGTCGCATCGCGTATGACAGCGTCCTCTTTCTTTTTTCCACGCTATGCTCGTTCTCTCTTTAGGTGAACCATGATGATCTTGGACCCACCAGATGTACCACACACAGCTTTCTCTGTGCGCCCGGCTAGCTCAGTCGATTCCACTTCCGGCTTTTGAGCGATACGGTCGCGGAATGTTCGGCTCCGACGGAGCGGTATCAGCGGCCCGAACGGGCCGCGGTAAAACTAGCGCCGACGATTATCAGGTGATTTTGCCCAATCTGCCTTCCGGACGCATCGCTGCGAATACCGTTTTCATGCATGGTGATCCGAGAGCCCGGCCTTACCGCGTCGAAGACTACAGGGACACTTTGGCCAAGCTTGGTGCGCTCGACGACGTTTTGGCGTTGGGGGCGTATCAAATGAACCACGTATGGGCTGTGACACTGACGAGGGCTGAGGCTGCTCGGAAGTTGCTCTCCGCCATCGATGTGAAGGTAAAGGATCGCCCATGTTTGCTCATGACCCAAATAACCGCGAGGTTCGCTTGAAGCTTCACTGGTTGCTGCGCGGCGTGACCGACGAAGACGTGCGTGTTGCCTTGATTCCCTATGGGAAAGTGTTCGAAGTGAAACGGGAGAAGTGGCGAGCACCGGGCATCACAGAAAAGGGCTCAACGACGCGGTCTGTGGGACTAAAGTTGCACTCCGACGTCAAGGTGGATGACATTCCGCACCAGCTCAAGATTGCCGGAGAGCTGACTCTCGTTGTCGTTCCGGGCCGTGCACCGTTGTGCCTACGGTGCAAGAGTACCAGGACACATACGTAGCGACTGCCGAGTACCCCGCTGCAGTCGTTGTCGCCGCTTCGGCCACGAAGACGACGACTGCGCGAAGACATATGCCAGTGTGACCGGACCTAGCGCAGGAAAGTGATGCCCTGGAGCACCTCATGGACGAAGCAGACTCGGAAGAAACAGCAGGAGTTAACCCAAACTCTGCTGTGGAAGATGGGTTCGTCATGCCGTCAAGAAGAGGGCGTGTGTGAAGCACCAGGTAAGCCCGACGCCGGGCTTCCATACGCAGGCGTAGGAGAAAACAGTGAAAAGGTGGATGCAAGCAGCACCGGCGACACGTTTCTTGGCTTAGCAGACGAGACCCCCTCCGAGGCTGAACGATGACTGGGATTGAAAGCGACAGTGGCACTGTGACGGGGAAGCGTCCCCGTGACGAAGGGAAAAAAAGGCAAGGGCACCACTGCTGCCTCGCCGGACGAACCACCCGCCAAAACGACTCCCGCTCGGCGGCCTCTCATCCGGCCACGGCCAAACATTTCGTCGAAGCGCAAGACGGCGGAAACGTCGCCTTCGCCACCTTAAGGACTGTACTGGGACAAGGCGTTCAGGAGGGAATTGCAGTTGTAAGGTAAGCGCCATGCCCCTGGGTTTTTCGTAGCCTTACAATGGTGCAAATAGAAAACTCAATCCGTGTGGCCACTTTAAATTGTGCGTGGCCTGGCCTCACGGAGAAAACAATGCAGCTTTATCGGCTAGTAAGTGACCTCGAAACTTGACATACTGGCAGTCCAAGAGACTAAAGTCCATGGTGACGATGAAACTGGGGGCATGGTGCGCCAATTCTTGCCACGGTATTCTGTTATAGTTAGCCATGCCATAGGGACTTCCGGTTTCGTTTTGTTCGTCAGACAGAGTCTGGGTGCTAAAGTAGAAGCCTCAACGTCATGTCCGTCTGGTCGGCTCATTGTTTGTGATCTTTTGTTTTCGGGATTGGAATGGCGCGTAATATGCTTGTACGCACCGACTGTCACTGACGAAAGACGCATATTTTTCGAACAACTAAAGCAGTATACCAAATGTAATAGGCTCCTAATCATTATTGGCGATTTTAGATGCGTCCTTTCAGCCAAAGACAAAACTAGCGAACGACATTACAGGGATGCAAGTACCGCTGTCTTAAGCGATATAGTAAGAGAACATGGTTTGGAGGATGTGGCTGAATGTCTCGGTGGTGGCCGGACTATGCAGTACACCCACTTTCAGGCAGCCAGCCATGCCCGACTAGATAGGGCGTACGTGAGTGTGGAATTGGTACCGCTTTGCAAGGCATACCGTGTTAACGCCGTTTCATTTAGTGACCACTGCTTGGTTAGCTTTGTAGTAGCTAGCACGAAAGAAACGAAAAGGGCCTTCGAGAGGCAACTATGGAAATTGAATTCGAATCTGCTGAGGGATGAAAAATTTATGGTGGAAGTAATGACGAAAGTTGAAAAAATGAAAGTTCGCAGTAAAAAGACGTTTAGAGAAAAATGGGAGAACTTCAAGCAGGTCGTTAAATTGAAGGCTTTGGAACGCTCGAGCGCTATAAGCAGAGAAAAAGGAGCAGAAGAAAAGCTCATGCGCAGAAACCTGGAAAAATTGCTCCTCGAAGAGAGTAGAATGCCCGGCATGTTTCTTGAAGATATTCGCGCATTGAAATGTAAAATTGAGCGGTTCGATGTCGAAAGATACCGCGGTGCTATGGTTCGGGCAAGAGCCGAGCGACTGATAACGGCAGAAGCACCGTCAAAAAGGGCGTTGGGCTCAGAAAAGTGGCATGCGCGACGTAATCAGATAACAGAAATCGAACACGAGGGTGAAGTCAGCGATGTCGCAGATGTTATCGAGCGTGCTTTCTTTGAGCACTTCAATGGTTTATTCGCCACCAGCTCAGTTGACGTCGATCGCTTTAAAAAAGATTTTTTACCGCTGATGCCAAAGCTTGACAATAATACAAAAGAAATATTGAAGGAACCCATTTCGGAAGAGGAAGTTAACAGTGCTATTGAAGTATGCATCCGGGGAAATCGCCTGGCCCTGATGGTCTGACTTCCGCCTTTTATAAGTGTTTCAAGTTTGAAATAACACCAGTCTTAGCCGACGTTTATGATGAGGCGTTCGAGCTGAAAATATTACCCCCGTCCTTTTCATCATCTCACACTGTTCTTATTCCAAAATCGGAAGACCCCGTTGCACTGCGCAGAGTAAATTCTTACCGCCCAATCTGCCTCACTAATGGAGATTACAAGATATTCATGAAAAAATCCTAGCTAAAAGATTGCAAACAGTCATTACGGAGCTCGTGGGGCCGCATCAGACGTGCGGCATCAAAGGTCGAACTATCCTCACTAATATACACGCAGCCCGGAGCATCCTCGAATGTTGCGACGCAATCGGTGCGCGAGTCGCAATGCTGCAAATCGAACTCGAGAAGGCTTTTGACAGGGTGCTCATGAAATTCTGCTGTGCATCCTAGATTATGTGAATTTAGGGAAAATAATCAAAGAGGGGGTTGCCATGGCGTACCGAGACTGCTCAACGCGGCTAATCGTTAACAAGGTGGTGGGGAAGCGCATCCCAGTCAAGCGTTCGGTCCGTCAGGTTGTCCTCTCTCCACCACTATTGTTTTGTTTGTACATAGAGTCCTTTGTTTGAGTGTCATAGAGAATGACTGTGTCCGTGGATTTAAGCTGCACGAGGTTGAAGTCCGGCTGTCGGCTTATGCGGACGATATTGCCATTTTTTGCGCGGACTCTGACAGCATTGCAGATGCTGTCAAATGCATTACTAACATCTGTGCTGCAAGTGGCAGCGCTGTAAACTGGGGAAAATGCCTTGGCTTTTGGCACGGTGACTGGGCTGAAACCCTAGACAGTTTTGCCAGCATAAGGTTTGTTACGACACCGGTGAAATATTTGGGTGCCCCCCTCGAATGCTACAAAGACAGCGATTCGTACTGGAGGAGCCAAGTGGATAACCTGCGGGAAAGAGTGAACAAGTGGAATGGCTGGAATTGGTCTATGTTTTCTAAAGCCACAATTTGCAACATAATCTTAGTGAGTAAAATTTGGTATATCTTACAAGTCTTACATTGTTCAAGGGTAAACATCCAAAAATTTCACCGTGTGTTCGCTGTCTTTGTGTGGGAATCGTCTTGGGAAAGATCGAGTCGGACCAATTTATTCCTTCGAGTGCGAAATGGAGGACGGGCTTGTCGCATTTGTTTTTAAGACAGGTAGTCAATCGATTTTGTTTCTTTAGAGACGTCGACACCCATTCCTTCGCACTGTCTGTCAACTTCGCCTGGGGCAACACTTGCCTAACATGGTTGTATCAACCTGCAGCGTACCTGGTGGTGTTTATGGCTTTCTCCGCGAAGTTGTACTTTCTTGTAGGTTTCTATCAGTGCGGTTTTCACTTGAATACTTGAGTCAAGTCCGACGTAGAAAGTTGTACAAGGACCTATGTGATGTGTTTTTACCAGTGCCTTTGTATCGGTCCCTTTACAATGTATGCCATGGCCACACTGTACTAAAGCGCGTCAAGGCGATGAAAATATCGCCAGGTGCTAAGAATTTCTTTTTTAAATTACATACTGGTACGCTGACCGTCAAAACCTGGATGGCTGCAAAGGGGTTTTAAGTTCCTTGGGGCACGCATTGCATAATATGCAGAAAGGAGGAGACAATTGAGCATGTATTCCTTGACTGCTGGGATGCTGTCTTTCTTTGGGACGTGCTCCAGCGCACGATCAAAAAATATTTCCCCCTTGATGCACATGGCATCCGCTATTTGCAAATACGAAGTGACGACGGTACCCCATATGATATGATAATGCTTATGGCTCTTCATAGCATTTGGAAATCCAGGATGGCAGCCATGCACTTTGATGTAGATGCACGAGCGCCCACCCAGTACTTCAAAGAATATATAAGAAATTTTGTGGATGAACAAAAGTTGCAGGAATTCACCCCAGAGTGGTTGCCACGCGTCGAATTACTATCGACGATAAAAACATTTTAACAGATGCGTGGCCACATGATTTGAGCCACGGTTTTTACAATGTTTTGGATTGTGATGTGTAATTATCTGTTAATATGTGTATTGTTACGTGAGCCGAAGACAGGCAACGAAGAAAAAAAAGCCGAGCTAGCTCAGTCGGTAGAGCATGAGACTCTTAATCTCAGGGTCGTGGGTTCGAGCCCCACGTTGGGCGCTATCTTTTTTCTCCATTTTCAACCATTTCCGTGTTACATCGCGCATGACGGTCTCCTCCTTCTTTTTTCCGCGCTACGCTCATTCTCTCTTTCGCTTAACCGCGATGATCTTCCACCCACCAGTTGTGCCATACCTCGACTTTCCTGTATGCCCGGCTAGATCAGTCCGTAGAGCATGAGACTCTTAATCTCAAGGTCGTGGGTTCGAGCCCCACGTTGGGCGCTATCTTTTTCTCCACTTTCGACTGTTTCCATGTTACATCGCGCATGACGGTCTCCTCTTCTTTTTTCCACGCTACGCTCCTTCTCTCTTTAGCTTAACCACGATTATCATCGACCCACCAGTTGTGCCATACCTCGACTTTCCTGTGTGCCCGGCTAGCTCAGTCGGTAGAGCATGAGACTCTTAATCTCAGGGTCGTGGGTTCGAGCCCCACGTTGGGGCGCTATCTTTTTTTCTCCACTTTCGACTGTTTCCATGTTACATCGCGCATGACGGTCTCCTCCTTCTTTTTTCCACGCTACGCTCCTTCTCTCTTTAGCTTAACCACGATTATCATCGACCCACCAGTTGTGCCATACCTCGACTTTCCTGTGTGCCCGGCTAGCTCAGTCGGTAGAGCATGAGACTCTTAATCTTCAGGGTCGTGGGTTCGAGCCCCACGTTGGGCGCTATCTTTTTTTCTCACTTTCGACTGTTTCCATGTTTACATCGCGCATGACGGTCTCCTCCTTCTTTTTTTCCACGCTACGCTCCTTTTCTTTTTAGCTTAACCACGATTATCATCGACCCCCACCAGTTGTGCCATACTCCGACCTTCCTGTGTGCCCGGCTAGCTCAGTCGGTTTAGAGCATGAGACTCTTAATCTCAAGGTCGTGGGTTCGAGCCCCACGTTGGGCGCTATCTTTTTTCTCCACTTTCGACTGTTTACATGTTACATCGCGCATGACGGTCTCTCCTTCTTTTTTCCACGCTACGCTCCTTCTCTCTTTAGCTTAACCACGATTATCATCGACCCACCAGTTGTGCCATACCTCGACTTTCCTGTGTGCCCGGCTAGCTCAGTCGGTAGAGCATGAGACTCTTAATCTCAGGGTCGTGGGTTCGAGCCCCACGTTGGGCGCTATCTTTTTCTCCATTTTCGACTGTTTCCATGTTACATCGCGCATGACGGTCTCCTCCTTCTTTTTTCCACGCTACGCTCCTTCTCTCTTTAGCTTAACCACGATTATCATCGACCACCAGTTGTGCCATACCTCGACTTCCCGTGTGCCCGGCTAGCTCAGTCGGTAGAGCATGAGACTCTTAATCTCAGGGTCGTGGGTTTGAGCCCCACGTTGGGCGCTATCTTTTTTCTCCACTTTCGACTGTTTCCATGTTACATCGCGCATGACGGTCTGCCTCCTTCTTTTTTCCACGCTACGCTCCTTCTCTCTTTAGCTTAACCACGATTATCATCGACCCACCAGTTGTGCCATACCTCGACTTTCCTGTGTGGCCCGGCTAGCTCAGTCGGTAGAGCATGAGACTCTTAATCTCAGGGTCGTGGGTTCGAGCCCCACGTTGGGCGCTATCTTTTTTCTCCACTTTCGACTTTTTCCATGTTACATCGCGCATGACGGTCTCCTCCTTCTTTTTTCCACGCTACGCTCCTTCTCTCTTTAGCTTAACCACGATTATCATCGACCCACCAGTTGTGCCATACCTCGACTTTCCCGTGTGCCCGGCTAGCTCAGTCGGTTAGAGCATGAGACTCTTAATCTCAGGGTCGTGGTTTGAGCCCCACGTTGGGCGCTATCTTTTTTCTCCACTTTCGACTGTTTCCATGTTACATCGCGCATGACGGTCTGCTCCTTCTTTTTTCCACGCTACGCTTCCTTCTCTCTTTAGCTTAACCACGATTATCATCGACCCACCAGTTGTGCCATACCTCGACTTTCCTGTGTGCCCGGCTAGCTCAGTCGGTAGAGCATGAGACTCTTAATCTCAGGGTCGTGGGTTCGAGCCCCACGTTGGGCGCTATCTTTTTCTCCACTTTCGACTTTTTCCATGTTACATCGCGCATGACGGTCTCCTCCTTCTTTTTCCACGCTACGCTCCTTCTCTCTTTAGCTTAACCACGATTATCATCGACCCACCAGTTGTGCCATACCTCGACTTTCCTGTGTGCCCGGCTGGCTCAGTCGGTTGAGCTTGAGACTCTTAATCTCAGGGTCGTGGGTTCGAGCCCCACGTTGGGCGCTATCTTTTTTCTCCACTTTCGACTGTTTCCATGTTACATCGCGCATGACGGTCTCCTCCTTCTTTTTTTCCACGCTACGCTCCTTCTCTCTTTAGCTTAACAACGATTATCATGGACCCACCAGTTGTGCCATACCTCGACTTTCCTGTGTGCCCGGCTAGCTCAGTCGGTAGAGCATGAGACTCTTAATCTCAGGGTCGTGGGTTCGAGCCCCACGTTGGGCGCTATCTTTTTTCTCCATTTCGACTGTTTCCATGTTACATCGCGCATGACGGTCTCCTCCTTCTTTTTTCACGCTACGCTCCTTCTCTCTTTAGCTTAACCACGATTATCATCGACCCACCAGTTGTGCCATACCTCGACTTCCTGTGTGCCCGGCTAGCTCAGTCGGTAGAGCATGATACTCTTAATCTCAGGGTCGTGGGTTCGAGCCCCACGTTGGGCGCTATCTTTTTTCTCCACTTTCGACTGTTTCCATGTTAATCGCGCATGACGGTCTCCTCCTTCTTTTTTCCACGCTACGCTGCTTCTCTCTTTAGCTTAACCACGATTATCATCGACCCACCAGTTGTGCCATACCTCGACTTTCCTGTGTGCCCGGCTAGCTCAGTCGGTAGAGCATGAGACTCTTAATCTCAGGGTCGTGGGTTCGAGCCCCACGTTGGGCGCTATCTTTTTTCTCCATTTTCGACTGTTTCCATGTTACATCGCGCATGACGGTCTCCTCCTTCTTTTTTCCACGCTACGCTCCTTCTCTCTTTAGCTTAACCACGATTATCATCGACCCACCAGTTGTGCCATACCTCGACTTTCCTGTGTGCCCGGCTGGCTCAGTCGGTTGAGCTTGAGACTCTTAATCTCAGTGTCGTGGGTTCGAGCCCCACGTTGGGCGCTATCTTTTTTCTCCACTTTCGACTGTTTCCATGTTACATCGCGCATGACGGTCTCCTCCTTCTTTTTTTCACGCTACGCTCCTTCTCTTTTAGCTTAACAACGATTATCATCGACCCACCAGTTGTGCCATACCTCGACTTTCCTGTGTGCCCGGCTAGCTCAGTCGGTAGAGCATGAGACTCTTAATCTCAGGGTCGTGGGTTCGAGCCCCACGTTGGGCGCTATCTTTTTTCTCCATTTTCGACTGTTTCCATGTTACATCGCGCATGACGGTCTCCTCCTCCTTTTTTCCACGCTACGCTCCTTCTCTCTTTAGCTTAACCACGATTATCATCGACCCACCAGTTGTGCCATACCTCGACTTCCCGTGTGCCCGGCTAGCTCAGTCGGTAGAGCATGAGACTCTTAATCTCAGGGTCGTGGGTTTGAGCCCCACGTTGGGCGCTATCTTTTTTCTCCACTTTCGACTGTTTCCATGTTACATCGCGCATGACGGTCTGCTCCTTCTTTTTTCCACGCTACGCTCCTTCTCTCTTTAGCTTAACCACGATTATCATCGACCCACCAGTTGTGCCATACCTCGACTTTCCTGTGTGCCCGGCTAGCTCAGTCGGTAGAGCATGAGACTCTTAATCTCAGGGTCGTGGGTTCGAGCCCCACGTTGGGCGCTATCTTTTTTCTCCACTTTCGACTTTTTCCATGTTACATCGCGCATGACGGTCTCCTCCTTCTTTTTTCCACGCTACGCTCCTTCTCTCTTTAGCTTAACCACGATTATCATCGACCCACCAGTTGTGCCATACCTCGACTTTCCCGTGTGCCCGGCTAGCTCAGTCGGTAGAGCATGAGACTCTTAATCTCAGGGTCGTGGGTTTGAGCCCCACGTTGGGCGCTATCTTTTTTCTCCACTTTCGACTGTTTCCATGTTACATCGCGCATGACGGTCTGCTCCTTCTTTTTTCCACGCTACGTTCCTTCTCTCTTTAGCTTAACCACGATTATCATCGACCCACCAGTTGTGCCATACCTCGACTTTCCTGTGTGCCCGGCTAGCTCAGTCGGTAGAGCATGAGACTCTTAATCTCAGGGTCGTGGGTTCGAGCCCCACGTTGGGCGCTATCTTTTTTCTCCACTTTCGACTTTTTCCATGTTACATCGCGCATGACGGTTCTCCTCCTTCTTTTTTTCCACGCTACGCTCCTTCTCTCTTTAGCTTAACCACGATTATCATCGACCCACCAGTTGTGCCATACCTCGACTTTCCTGTGTGCCCGGCTGGCTCAGTCGGTTGAGCTTGAGACTCTTAATCTCAGGGTCGTGGGTTCGAGCCCCACGTTGGGCGCTATCTTTTTTCTCCACTTTCGACTGTTTCCATGTTACATCGCGCATGACGGTCTCCTCCTTCTTTTTTTCACGCTACGCTCCTTCTCTCTTTAGCTTAACAACGATTATCATGGACCCACCAGTTGTGCCATACCTCGACTTTCCTGTGTGCCCGGCTAGCTCAGTCGGTAGAGCATGAGACTCTTAATCTCAGGGTCGTGGGTTCGAGCCCCACGTTGGGCGCTATCTTTTTTCTCCATTTTCGACTGTTTCCATGTTACATCGCGCATGACGGTCTCCTCCTTCTTTTTTCCACGCTACGCTCCTTCTCTCTTTAGCTTAACCACGATTATCATCGACCCACCAGTTGTGCCATACCTCGACATTCCTGTGTGCCCGGCTAGCTCAGTCGGTAGAGCATGATACTCTTAATCTCAGGGTCGTGGGTTCGAGCCCCACGTTGGGCGCTATCTTTTTTCTCCACTTTCGACTGTTTCCATGTTATATCGCGCATGACGGTCTCCTCCTTCTTTTTTCCACGCTACGCTGCTTCTCTCTTTAGCTTAACCACGATTATCATCGACCCACCAGTTGTGCCATACCTCGACTTTCCTGTGTGCCCGGCTAGCTCAGTCGGTAGAGCATGAGACTCTTAATCTCAGGGTCGTGGGTTCGAGCCCCACGTTGGGCGCTATCTTTTTTCTCCATTTTCGACTGTTTCCATGTTACATCGCGCATGACGGTCCTCCTCCTTCTTTTTTTCCACGCTACGCTCCTTCTCTCTTTAGCTTAACCACGATTATCATCGACCCACCAGTTGTGCCATACCTCGACTTTCCTGTGTGCCCGGCTAGCTCAGTCGGTAGAGGTTGAGACTCTTAATCTCAGGGTCGTGGGTTCGAGCCCCACGTTGGGCGCAATCTTTTTTTCTCCATTTTCGACTGTTTCCATGTTACATCGCGCATGACGGTCTCCCTCCTTCTTTTTTCCACGCTGCGCTCCTTCTCTCTTTAGCTTAACCACGATTATCATCGACCCACCAGTTGTGCCATACCTCGACTTTCCTGTGTGCCCGGCTAGCTCAGTCGGTAGAGCTTGAGACTCTTAATCTCAGGGTCGTGGGTTCGAGCCCCACGTTGGGCGCTATCTTTTTTCTCCATTTTCGACTGTTTCCATGTTACATCGCGCATGACGGTCTCCTCCTTCTTTTTTCCACGCTACGCTCCTTCTCTCTTTAGCTTAACCAAGATTATCATCGACCCACCAGTTGTGCCATACCTCGACTTTCCCGTGTGCCCGGCTGGCTCAGTCGGTAGAGCTTGAGACTCTTAATCTCAGGGTCGTGGGTTCCAGCGCCACGTTGGGCGCTTTCTTTTTTCTCCATTTCCGAGTATTTCCATTTAAATCGCACATGGCAGTCTCCTCGTCCTTTTTTTCACGCTATACTGCTTTTCTCTTTAGATAATAATAAATTATTATTATTATTATTATTATTATTATTATTATTATTATTATTATTATTATTATTATTATTATTATTATTATTATTATTAAAATTGGTTCTCTGTAATCCCGCCGGGTAGGTGAAAAGTTAAAAAAGGTGACATCCACCATTTCTTAGGAGGAAGCCATAAACAAATACAAGCGAAAGCCACCAAGAAGCTTTCTTAGAAATTTGAATGAATTTTCGTTTGGCTTTGTGCCACAAACGGGGATTGTCGATGTTCCTTTCTTCTCTTTTTGTCTCCACCTTTCTCAGAGAAGAGATATGACGTGTACGAAAGTTGCTGAGAATTAACGAACAACTAGGAGGATGGAATTGGCTTTTTCGTTGACTAAACGTCATGATTATGGGCCAGTGTGAGGGATACATAACCGCTCGCATTTGTTGTTTTTCTACGAGGCATTTGCTACCCGCGTCATATGAAACCCGAACAACGGCAAGCATTTATGCTACTAGCACAGTGCGAGCCACCCAGTTATCGTCATGCGCAGGCATGAATACGCACAAGGCTGACGAACCGAGCCTTCAAACGGTGACGACTGACTGTGGAAGGCGCGGACTACACAGCGAATGCCTGCCGCTGTTCCGGTTTCATAGGCACTGCGCCGTGCTCCCGACCGAGTTGCAGAAATTAGGTGCCTTTTCTCATCTTCTAAACCCTACCACCACCACCACCACCACCACCATTTGAGGCCAGTAGCGCTTCATCATTGTACATCCTGGAGATTCTATGTGACGGAGCACGAAGGGAACCCCTTTATGCGCAATTGTTCATCAATTCAGTCACTTTTTAAACGGCACAGTCGGTATCCGTGGGCTATCCAGCAAATATTTGAAGAATGATGGTTACCTATAGGAGCAGGCGTCGATTCTAAGAAAAAAGGAAAATTAAAAAAAGAAGTGAAGAAAACTGTTGAAGTGGTGGAAAGGACTTTTTTTTATCCGCTTCATTTTCGATATGCGAAGTTTCTACTTAACAATTCTCAATATTTTTTTCTTTATTTCGTCACTTTCATCATTTTGACAGGCATATAAGATAACAAAATTTAGGCAATTTTTAGAACTTCCCGGTTTTTGGCCCATCTCCCAGCGTGAGTGTGTGCCACAGTTAATAGAAGGTTCTAATCTTGTCTACCCTGCTGTACGCTACTCTACATCTTTGGAGTTGTAAGAAGTGGAAGCAGAACTCGCACTATACTACGACGCGTGGTGGGTATACCGATGTAAAGGCTGGTACATTTGGAGCTTCGCGAAACGGAAATGAGCTGGCGGAGAGGACATTTCCGGTTCGCTGCAGGGACCTGGAAAACACTACTGAATGCCGTGCACATCCGAGCAGAATTAATCGACCTCCGGGTGCGATCCTGATGCCGCACAACTTTAGCGAAGTGCGGTGTATATGTGCTAAGTTCGTGTCGTCTCGTAATGGGGGCGCCTCTATTACGGTCGTCGACTTCTCGCGGTGTCATTTCCTGGATACCAAGAGCTCTATCAGATAACGTAAAAGCGATAAACGATGGTGGGTGGCACCTGGGGCTTATCTTGTACGCAGTTGGCGAAACACGGTTCTTGGTGTTCACGATGCGAGTATATATGCTTTGAAGATGCGCGCAGGAAAGAGACAGGACACAGAGCGCAACTTTCAATTTATTTGAAAGATGGTAGAATCGCACATATCTGCAGAAGCGTGGCAGAAGGCCTGGGCATAACGAATCAGTGATCATTCAAAAACTGCGTCTATTTCTTGGATAATAACAATGAAGCTATTGTGATTTCAGATTATAATGCGTGTTCCTAAACTGATTTCGTTTCTACGGTGAGTCTCGTGTATTGATTGATTAAAGTTGTCGCATATGACTGTGCGCTGATCAAATTTCGGGTTGGGTGAGTACAATAGGCAATGGGTTGCGAGATGACCGTTGGAACCATTCCTGACATTATTACTGTGTTCCCTTAGGCGCTCGTTAAGACATAGCTTAGTTTCTGCAACCATAGCTTTATTGCCATTATCTAAGAACGAGATAGAGTTTTTGAATGCTCAGTGATTTGGGAGGCGCAAGCCCTGTATCACGTGCTTCAGCGCATAAATGTTACGCTTCCTCCCTCGTTCTAATAAACACGTTGAAAGTTGTTCTGTGTGTGTCATGTCTCTTCCCTGTCCGTGGCGTCAAAGAGCACCCACATCGCCGACATTTGGAACCAACTAGCCTAACTAAGTGAACTTACAAACTATGTGTGCAGTCCAACTAAGTGTGCTGAAAGGAAACACTTTTGGTTCCGAAATCGCAGTGAGTTGCTTCTCAGTGACGTGTCACTTCGGTGTGATGCGTCACTGACAAGCAATTCACTGCTTGAGCAACTCGCGACGTAGTGGCAGATCCCTCATCTGCTCGTGGTGCACGTAAGCAACGACAAGTGAATTATCGTCCAGTGACCACGACGTCGACATGTTGCATTTGTGACGCCGTGGACAATCAACACAGCGATTGGTCAAACAAGAGCCCAAGACTTCCGGTGAGTCTGTCCGTGCTCCTTGCTGTTTCTCTTCCTGCTGCATGTTTGTGTGTGCGCGCGTATGGGCAACTGTGGCCCGTAATACAAGTGCCCCAACACTGGCGTACGAACACATTTGCGCAGAGCCCGTATTGGCACGATTCGTTCGAACATGTGTCGCTACGGACAACTACAGTGGGTTAACTGAAAAGCGTGAACTTGACAAAGTCGCGGTAACCGGAACAGCGCGTAGGCGATGACGTTGGTCACTGGAAATTTGGAGGTGCATTTGGCGAGAAGGGCGAAGCCACCTTGGTAGAGGAAATCAGCCGACAAGTGGAGGGTAGCGAAGGAAAGAACGACAAAACGAGTGATCGCCAAATTTTGATCATCAAATGCGTGTTCGGCTAGTATATATAGGGCAATGTTTCGCAAAATTCTCACGGTGACACGTTCCTTGTAAAGTGTGCACAATCACAACACCACACTTAAATTTCGACCCCTCGATGGTTTAGGAGCCCTTTAACGTCAAAGTAAGCTATTTCATTTGTGTCGTCTGACTCTGGCGTGTGGAGAGTGTTAGCATTGAATGCCAAGAAAACGAGAATGGTCTCTTTTACGGTGTCCCCAAAAGGTTGTTAGTAGCTCCTTTAATGAACACGTTGGTACAGTTTATGCTCATTCGTGCCTTTCCTGGAAATCTATCGAAGTGGGCCCTTGTGCTGTCACGGCTAAAACAGCCTGGCGATAGGCCTCTCGTACGTGTAATGTATGCGCTGGAGCCGTATGCACCCGTAATAGTTGCGTGATGGCAGGGGTCGCACGGGCACGGTCAGTCGTATCTGTAGCTTCGGAGAATAAATACATCCGAACGGTATCACCACTGCAGGCGCCCTGCGGGTTCCCTCGACCCTGTGCAGGGTCACATCGCTTGCCCTATCCCGCCGACCTACATCAAGAGGCGCTATTTAGTACAAAGTGTTATGGCGTGCGACGCGACACCGCCACATCGACACTTCGGATCTTTCGGGTCAGCCAAATTTATAGCCGGCCATTAATAACACGTCGCCTCGCATGCTTCATTTTCTCACTCCCTCGGGCCGATTCTCTCCACTATGATTTCGAAGCTTATCCTTCCCTCGCTTTCGTGAATTGGCTAGCCCCGTATATATCTAAAAACTTCGTTACAAATGTAGTCTACACTTGTCTTCTTCTCTATATAGTTCAACTTATATTGGTTTCATGACTCTGTAATGGCACACGTGGCTCTATGCCGTTTAGCACCTTCTGAACGCTAGTTTGATCACCTCTGAAAGCGTTTGCCGTAGGCACGGCCACTTGGTCAGATTTGTACGAAGATACGTCGCTTATTTCTAAGTAGTCCTTTTTGTCGTATTTTGACGCTCAATAAAGATTTCAGGAGCTTGCCGAGTTAAGTATTTTCGCGCCCTTAGAAGACAATGCAATTCGCTTTTGCCAATCAACAATTAGCGTATCGCTCTAGGAGACTGCTTCATAAATCCGCAACGTCACTCCCCATTGGTGCACGAACCTTAAGCAGGTGGCGCCACCTGTCTGTGTTTTTTTTTGCGTGTGTTTCGACTTATGAGGCGTCTCTTCGCCGCTAGAGTGGTGCTGGTGTTATTATAGAGGGTTGACTTATATCTATGAGCGATAAGCTTTTTATTTACAGTTGAGACTGTTGCAAACCTGCCGCCGCAGAACGGTAACACCATTCGCCCCATCATTTCCTCTGCATAGTCGTGGCTGTTTCTCGAGTCAGCCGTTAAATGCCTAAGCTGGGCACTCTGCGGTTTTCCTGTATTTCGATAAGGAATCCTTGCTGTGTGACTGGTGACCCCCTGTCGCGCAGTTGCTACATAATGTTTCTTTTTTTTCGTTTCCTTTCGATAATCAGCAGCCAACATCTTCACAAGTTTTCCTCCATACGTTATCTGCGATCATGATGCGCTATCCCACCTGACGATCAGTGTCAGCGGCGCGCGTGTTTCTACACAGAATCCTCTGGTGTCACAATTTCTACGGTGACTCGACATTGTTGCCGCTACAGTTTCTCAATCGAAATTGCTATATGAAATGTTTTCGTGTTATTGTTAAGGAGCACTGACACAAAAAGTTTTAACCTTTTTGCACGCTTTCTTTTGTGTGTGTGTGTGTGTGTGTGTGTGTGTGTGTGTTTGTGTGTGTGTGTTGCAATAGGTAGCTTATGACCCACTCTTGGCTGCTGTTAACCTTGTTTGCGCGAGTACGTGACGATTATTTATCCATAGACGTTTTCCGACCGCCCGTTCACAGTTTCGGTTTCAAAGAGCACCGACCTGGGCAGGAGCAGTTCCGGTAGTGAGGTAAACATAGATCGTCACGTGACCCTGAAATCTGTGACGTGGTGACGTGCGCAAAAGCATGCGCGTGCGGCCGCCGCAGTGACAGCCAGCACAGACAGAGCACACAATGCCGCAGGCATAGAGTTTCTTAATATACACTAGAGGGAACTCTGGCGCTAGTGTCTATGGGAGCTGCAACGCACGGCGCTTCAGCGAGCATAGGAATGATGGGTAGCACACACATATTTGTCTAATATTCGTACTTCTGGCCTGATTTTGGCTCCGCGTGTGTTCGTGTGGCTTGGAGCTGTTTTCTCACGAAACAAAAATCAGCAAATGTTCAGCGATTGTGCTTCACCACCTCATTATTGTAGACTTACCTTTCCAAATCGGGTCACGAAGTTCAGAAGGGTTGAATCTTTCTCTCAAAACAAAACCGCAACACAGCAATGAACGAAGCCGCAGGTACGATTCGCCGCCCGCAAGTACGAATACTAGGCAAATGTGTGTACTACCCACCTTTCTCATGGTCGCTGAACAATCGCCGCGCCAGAGTGCCCTCTAGTTAATTTTAGCAAACTCTGTGGCCGCAGGCACGGAGGAAGAAATCGCAAGGCGATTTCCTTATCCGTGTTTCCTCCGTCATATCTTCCTGTGCTAGGCGCGTGCCAGCAACCAGACAACGCAAACTCGCGACGTAGGCTTTTCTACACTGCCGCCGCGTTGATGTCGGCGTCGCGAAGGGTGGCGCATCTCGCTCGGTTGCGCGGCATGTACTGTAAGATTCATGTTAAATGTGTTTTAAGAGGCGTATACCTTATTTCTCCTCTTCACTACATAGGGCCTTGATATATCGTAGATGCTGTGCATGTTTCTAAAAAGATTGATCTCACTCATGTCGTCTTCGAAATTTTGCGTCAGACCTTCTAAATTTTAAAATGCCTGCACGCTCGCATGTGTATGTGTGTTTGCTTGAGTACGCACAACGTGCGCACGTGCTTGCGGTCGCAAGCTGGGATTCGAGTTCTTTCTCTTCGACATACGCGAGAGAGAAAGCGGGAGGTAATGCAGGTGATATGGCGAGATTAACCCTGAGTGTGTCCTGTTCTGTTCTGTTCTGTTTTAACTGTTTTGCTGTGGAGAGGTTGAGGTGCCTATTGCCTCGGCTACTCCATATCACAAAAGGTGTGTCCTGTTTGCTACCCTGCTAACAAGGTAGAGAATAAGGGGCTAAGAGACATATTTAGAAAGAGAAAACCATCAGAACTCACATTTCACAATGGCAGAGTGCAGCGTATCGCGGGCGGTCGCTCAATTCTGTTGCCTCTAATTATTGCAGGCGGGCCCATGTGGCTCTCTGTGTTGACGTGCCGGTAGTCCAGGCTCTCAATGTTTCTCAGAAGCACGGCGAATTCAGTTTTCCATGGTTTGGCCAGAAATAGGTGTTCATAAACTACCGAATAAGTGTCATTGGTCTTCTTTCTTCCTTTCTCTCTCTCTCTCTCTCTCTCTCTCTCTCTCTCTATATATATATATATATATATATATATATATATATATATATATATATATATATGTGTATCCACAGCACTCTCCTCAGCTTAGTTGATGCAATGCTTGTTGAGCTATCAGCGTTACAAGGTTTGATATATATATATATATATATATATATATATATATATATATATATATATATATATATATATATATATATATATGTCCACAGCACTCTCCTCAGCTTAGTTGATGCAATGCTTGTTGAGCTATCAGCGTTACAAGGTTTGATACGTTTGTTTGCGATTAGGCTTTACATTTCTTATCAAGATACTACATCCATACCAACCACAGTAACGACACATAACAAGAAGAAACCATCTTCGCGCAAGTGCTGAAGCGCGTCACCATTGTCTAACGACAAACGGAAATGCCGCGAAAGATGGCGAATACGCTGTCTGATAATTTCATTTCGAACCAGAGTCGATAACGATCGAGTTTCAGCATCACATCGCGTTCGAACCGCCGCCTTAATGGAGCCATTTTGAGCTCCCTATAGAGCTTGGAAATGACAATGGAGTGTCTCGACGCATATAGAGTGGAAATCGGGGCGACGAACTGAGTCAGAAAGAGAGAAGACGACGATGAGAAATAAACCTGTATAGTGTGATAATCGCAATGAAAGTCTCATGCTCGTTGTTTTCGCTTTTTTCTCATTTCTTTCGTTTTAGTTTCAAAAGATCCCAAGTCAAACCATCATGCAGTTAAAAAATGTACTAATCGCATTCACTCATCCGTGTGTTCATTGATGTATTTGAGGACCCCGGGTCAGTTTTATTATTATTATTATTCGTTCGCTAGTTTGTCTATTAATCTATATGTGTTGCGTTTTTTTGTTTGTTGGTCTTTAGTTCACTTGCCTATCTGTTTATTTGTCCATTCTATCATTCCTATTGATCAATTATTATGTGGAGTTCAACGTACCGAAACCGCAATATGATTATGAGAGACGCTGTAGTGGAGGCCTCCGGAAATTTCGGCCACCTGGGGTTCTTTAACGTGCTCCGAAATCTGTGCATACGGGCCTACAGCATTTTCACCTGCATCGAAAGTGCAGCCGCCGCATCCGGGATTTGATCCTGCGACCTGCGGGTCAGCAGCCGAGTGCCTTAGCCACTAGACCACCGCGTCGGGGCCTTTCTATCATTCCGTGGCCTGTTGTTTGTTCTATTATACCGTGGCGTGATTTTAGGGCATACGTGCTTCAAAAATTACGTGCTCCATTCTACTTGAGTACATTTCTGTGGAATTTGAAAACAACCAACGACTTCCTGAACCGCTTCACAACTGGCGACGTGCGTGCTTGCGGTTCATGTTTCGGGCCAATGCGTTAGTGTTACTAACGGTTCGTGTTGGACATTTTTCTCTTCACTAACATCTTAACTTACCTGCGGTTCAAACTTAATATCGTATTCAAGCACGCATGCTGCCTCTATATGACATGAATAGCCATGTCGTACACTCACGATCACGCATACCGTATTTCATGCAGGCTTTCAATTCTCCCCAACCAAACAGCTTTGGTCGTGTCGACTGGATCACCTATAGCACGCGTTGGAAAACCATATTTCCGTAGAAAGTACAATATTCAATGTACGCAAATTTTTATCAAACGTAAAAAGGTCGCGTAATCTAAAGTGCAAAGTATAACTGTTGCACGTCTAATTAGCCAGAACCTGTTTATTTTGCTTATATAGTGTTGTACCTGTCTATCAGCATATTATATGGGGCTGTAGCTATCTGCACACTTGAGCTTGTTACGTTGTTTGTGAGCACCGCGCGCCAGTACTCATGGTGAACGCTTTGTCTACTTCAGTGAGACCAACCACCGACACTTCGTTTACTATGGCTATATGTTGACCACGTTATTTACAGGTGTAACTAAAGATTAAAAGAAAAAAATTGATAAGTGAGCTGTTATCCAGAATATGGGATTTATGTTTACGAAGGCATAAATTGGAAAACTATACGAGATGAAATAATTAAGATTGATACAGGCACTGAGCAACGCGAAAGTCACTTCGTGTCAAATTTTTACGACCGCTTCAACGACGGACAAGGAAAGCAAACGACCGTAGAAAAAGGCACTAAGCGGAACGAAACAGTACAGACATGCATGCATTTCGCTTAGATTAAAAATAACTGCTAAGCAGATTGCAGAAAGCAACATATTACAACAAGAAAACAGGGCAAGCTCTAATCCCGTCGTCATCTCGTCCTCTGTTCCTCTCTGGGCTACGTAGCGATTACGAGCCGACAAGCACGAACCCCATATATTGATTGATTGATATGTGGGGTTTAAGGTCCCAAAACCACCATATGATTATGAGAGACGCAACCCCATATATTCCTTGGGAATATATGGGGTTCATGCTTGTTCGTGCTTCAAATTGTTTAACGTTGTACCATGTTGCATTGTAGTATTGTAAACGCTGCCAAATTTTTTTTATTTTACAATCACTAACTGTTCATGTTAATTAAGTTCGTGTTTGGTGCACGCTCTTCTTTTGTTTAGTTTTTCTACTGGGGTGTAACTATTGCTTTTCTGGCAGTCGTTTAGATCACAATGCACTTTCCATATTGTACCATCTTGATTTCATCTTTTTATATTTGTCTCAAGTCACGTTTTACCATGTATCGCCCCCCTTACACTATGCTCCAATTAGGAGCCTGTAAGGTATTGTGAATAAAAAAAATGTGTTATCTTATGTTTCAAATTGTTAAACATAATCTTGCATAGCTTCGGTGCATCTCATGAAACGTCAAAACGCGTTTTTTCTTTCAGCTACAGACGAACTCGACCTTCTATCGCGCAACTCTCGCGGCCTATGTGATGAACTGACAGCGGTCACTCTTTAAGAAGGGACATTACAGGTCCCAAAACGCCGACACTCTTTTCAACCGAGTGGCTAGTGCAAGTTTATGTGGCTAGAATCCTTCAACACATCCAGACAGATCTCTGTCGAAGCTGTTTACACGTAACCCGCGCATTCGCAAAGCTATAGCGCGTTAAGCCGACCGGGCTCTCGTCCCAAGGTTAGGCACCGGGAGCGAGCCAAATGCTTGAACGCTGCGGGTGCGCTTCGAAAGACGGGGCATAACCTTCTAGATTTCCATTGCCTGCTGGATGAGTGCGAAAAGCCGGTCATTTATGGCGGCGCTGCCTAAGTAGGAATAAGGGTTTTTGTACTTGGCCTTTGAGATTGGCAATTTTAGTGTTTGTTACTAATTTCAGAGGATGCCTTGAATTGAAAAAGTTGCTTGTTGATTGACGGCGTCACTTGTGTGGGGTTAAGTATAATTACGTTTACGCTTTTTAAAAACGTTTACGTTATTTTTGTTGCATATAGGCTCCAAAAACGTGCACCTAAATAGGGCTGCTTGAAGACACCCCTACTTAGGTGGCGCCACCACCATAGTTCCGACAAAGGCCGCTTTTCAAGTGACCGCCGATAATCCGGCAGGCAAGGGAAATCTTGGAGGCTATGGACGGGGACGAAAGAGAGAGCGGCAGTGTTGCCTCCTGGGACGCTTGATTAAGGGGTCGTCGTTAGTCAAGTCCACTTAAAAGGCACCACCACGTGCCGACCGTTTTTTTTTCCCAGGACCCCGGCTACCGTACGGGCTTCCTGTATGCTTATATATACGGTGACGGCGTGTACGGGAAGGCATCGGGAGCCAAACCAGGAGCGAAACTCATTTACAATAGCGTTTTCCATTCTCGTAACGCCCCGTCGTGCCCGCCTGTAAAGAGGCCGTGCCGAGCGTGTATACACGGGTGAGGATTGTAACACGGTGAAACAGCGGCGACCTCGTGCGGCGGCTCCTTTAGGAAATGATAAATGAGCTTTCGTTACGAATGCATTCGTTCGAGTGTGTATCGTTTTTTTTTTTTTTGAAGCTAACCAGAAACGTGGATAAGGGCTTGGGCCGTTTACAGCCTGGTTGTACGTCTGTGTAGAGGTGCGCACGTTAACGACGTCGGCGACTTTAACGCGGAGGCGTTTCAATTATCGTCCCTGCACGCTTTTTCGCTATCGATTACAGTTTGTTGAGTCGATGGTACGCCGACTCTAATACGTCTCCACTCACTTCACAGGCTTACGCGACGACGATGTCCCGAATAACCACGAGAACTGTACTCAAGCGACCTTGAGCAGGTGCTACCGTGTTTTTAATAGACTGTACCTATGATTGTGTTTCTTACCCTAACAAGCGTAACTTCCGAGAGTTAGTGCCCGTTAGTATAGTTATAATCAATCCACGCCGTTCCAAGCGTCCTTGGAGATATTTTAATGGACGTGTACTGAGCAGCGCCTCACTTGTGCTCCGTGATTTGACATGGTGCCATGAATGCTTGTTTCTTCGATAGTGGTTCGGCGTGCGTGTTCCCTATAGCAGAGGCTTGCTTGCAATTTCTTCCTTATGCAGACTAAATGTAAATGGCTGTCGGTTACTTCTCTTGTTAGATTACCTATATATAGTTGGTGCCGCTCCCTGGCTGGTAGGCAACAGCCCACTATAAGCTGATACGAAAGAAGAGTTGGTGACTCAAACGCTGGCTTTGAAATGGGAAAAAAATGTAATGAAATGTCGGGTTCACACGCAAACTCGACGGTGGGTGCGTCGTCAAAGCAACAAAACTCGTTTGTATTAAGCAATCGTGGTCAGAGTAATCGCAAGCGGAAATAAAGCGGGTGTTGCTGCGTAAAGTTCACCTGCAGCGCGTGTATCTCAGTAACCAAACATTATCATTTTCTAACATGGGAACTTCCTTATTTCGCACGGCTACCGATCGTTCCTCGAAAAGACATGTAGCGTTCAGGAGAAAATGGAAGCTTCAAGTTGTTACAAACGGTCGATTGAGAAATGTAGACGGGAAAAAAGTTTCGGCATGTTTAACGGGTAAACGTTTCCAGCGACATTCAGTGTTGAAGCGAGACACGCGTCGAGCGGATCAACAAGTGTAACATTAATTATGACCTGGCAAACCCGTATTCAACTGAATGAGGGCCACCCCGGGGACAATGTTAAAAAAAATGGTTACTTGCTTTCATTCACATATTTGCGCATATTGTCCCTGTATATTAAAACAACTTTTTGACCTTTCCATCGTGGTTGAGCGACATGTCTTTTTGTTTTCGTTTTTTTTTGTTGTTTTCAAATTAAAAATATGTTCAGGGTCCTACGGAAACCCGTCTGGCTGGGCAAATTCATGGCGGGACATAACAAGCTGATCAATCGTTGATACAAAAACAGAAAAAAACGCCTTCTGTTTTTATTTTGACACTCGGTCTGTGAAAGCGAGGCGTTAACCACTGAGAAGTCGTCCGCTGCGTGCTGACGCGCTCTTTGTAGGACCACAATAAAGTTTCGCAACCAACCAACCAACCAACCAACCAACCAACCAACCAACCAACCAACCAACTCGGTCGGTGCTTGCCATTTTCCACCAATTAAAAAAAATATTTTCAGGAGTGAGAAACTGTATGAAATTTACATATCTTTCGGGCTTCGTCGTGAAAGTTACACCGCCTCTGTGGGCTTCTTTTATGACGATTGTTTGCTTGCTTGCTCGGTAACACCTCTGAACCCTGGTGGAGACATGCCTATATAGCTTAGCTTTCGTGGAAGTGTCACCATTCACTCCTTATGTGGCGGCCCGCAGGTGTCCTCTTGGGCAAGGTGCGTAATTACAAAGGAGCGTAAATACGGGGGTGGCTCGCCGGCCGTAATCACTGTGATATGCGACCGCGCCAATTGGCCGAACCTGCACTCGCCATCTTCGGTGCGAGATCCATTCAGTGATGTCCTTTAATAAACGCGTGCATCCGTTGTTCCGATAAGTAGGAAGTGGGAATGAGCACGGGAGGAATAATCTCCACCGGGAAACCTCACGACGTCTTCATTGATTAGCAGGTGACGCGCTTCCTCAGGGCGCACCAATCGGGCTCAACAGGTAAGGACAGCATACGTACGTACCGTTTCGTTTCGCTTTGTGTCAGAATAATCAAGACTTGCGCCGGACGTGTTGTTTGAACACGATAAAAGACGCGGTTCTCTACCCATTCCCCACCCCAAAAGAAGAAATCACACGTATACAGAACGCGATCGGTCACGAACTAACAACTTTGCCAGTTGTAAGCTGCAAGTTGCAAGTTAGTTCACCCTTGTCGTGTGTACTACGTGTTTTTGTTGTTATTTTTGTTGTTGTTTTGCTGTTGTTGTCGTTGTTGTTGTTGTTGTTGCTGCTGCTGTTGTTTTTTTTTTCTGGCGAGGAGGGGCGGCGTCTTTCATAGTGTTCATGCAGCTCATCCCAGGTATTAACTGTGCACAACCAACTAGCCGCCATTCTAGCCCATCTTTGAGTCGCAAGTTGGAAATTTATTACGATAAATTTCAAAAGTAAATAAATAAAAAGTGAAGGAGGAAGTAGAGGAGGAAGAGGAAAGAAAGGCAGAAAGGTCGACCATACGTGCCCTCGGTTCCCTTCCCCACATTGTGGGAAAAGCGATGAAAAAGAAGGAACGAAAGAGGTTCAATTCCCTCCGTCTTTTCTTGTCCTTTCGCGCGGGCATTAGCATCCATAGATGGGAAGGGCGGGTGCACCTCGACGTTACCGTGTCCGTCGTGCGTGATGGAGAGCCTATTAGAGAGCGGCCTTTGCGTCGGCACGCTACGCGGACGAAACGGGAAGGAAGGGCGGCTGTCGCTGGGAGCAAGGCCAAGAAAAACCAACTCCCGCTCGCCTCCTTCTACACGGTGCCTCTCAACGTGCGACAGACACACACGAGTGAGACATCAAGCTTAGCGTGGGAACGGAATAAATCGAGCGTTGTGTACGCGGACGTGTAGGGCACGACAAATAGACTCGCCGGCAAATCGGTCCTTCAGCGTTTTTTTTTTTTCGTCTATGCCCGGACTGAAATTAATGTTTGATACGACTCAACAGAACATTGCTGTTTGACCCACGTGCTTCAAGAATGTAAATGTGTTAGTGACAACTGGGCATCATTCTTCAGCGAGATAATTCTTCCGTCAGTATAGTTGAAAGCAGTAGTAGCTCACGGGATCCGGACCGAACATTCTTCTGTCAGTTTTTTGGGGGCATTCCAGGTCAACGGAAGCTACCGAGACACACGTCGTTTCTCTCACACAGCTTGAACTTCAATGGTGAGGCATGGTAATTTATGGTGCTCCACTGTGTACTCGGAGGTCGCGGGTTCGAACACCGGCCGCAGCTGCCGCATCTGGGCGGAGGCGAACTGCTAGACGCCCGTGTAATTAGATTTAAGTTCACGTTAAAGCAACACTGCGAGTGGTCGAATATTTCCGGAGTCCTTCGTTACAGCGTCCCTCGTAATCAAGTCGTGATTTTGGGAAGCAATAAAGCCCCAAAAATTAAATTAATCGAAATATATTCATTTGGTTCTGGTGGTTGTTTCGGTTTATAGTCATCGCAGTTCACAACGCAGTCGTTATGAACCGTCTTCCAAGTAGCCACGCTGCCATGTTATTGTCAATCAATAGATGCCACTAATCCGACAGCGACAAATAGTCAACCCAGCGATGTCACCTTTGCGTATTCTTCTCTCTCCCTGTTCTTTTTTTCACTGCTCATAGATTTTTCTGCTTCATGTGTCAACATTTCCCTGCTCTTTAGGAATAGACCGCTCTCTCTCTATTGCTATCGCTGTTTGGTAGCGTACTTTCTCGCAAGTCATACACCAGTCTATACATACACGATTTTACTGCCAGGAGACCAAAGTTATACTTTCGAAAATGCCGTGATCCGCAAGCAACCAAACAAAATGTTTGCTCGATTCTCGAGTGAATCCCGCCCAACTTTTTCCTCACTTGGCCCTATCCACTGCCCCGCAGCTCCGATACACGCGTACTTCCTGCCAAGTAATCGATACGCTCAGGTATACGTGTCGATGCGCTCCGAAAAGGGTCCGTCTAAAAGCGTGCGCTTCGTCGAGCGATGCAGCTATAGCGCCCGCCCGCCTCGCCTTCTACATTTGGCGAATCTAATTTCTGCGAACAGCTTTACACAGAGGCGCTCCACGTTCCTTCCCGACAACCTCGTATAGCATCGTACGCGTTGCCAGGCGGTGCGTGTGAACCCGATAACCTATACCGCGTCCGTAGTATTACACGCCGCATCGATTCCTCGTGCTCGCCGAGTCACGACTGCGACCCTGATATATCGGTCAGACCGCTTTTTTCCAGTGAAGGGTACGAAGCTTCGATTTGCTGGTCGCGCGGTCGAAGAAAGCTTCGACAGTTTCGTCGCGTGTGTACACAACGAGGAAGTTTGGTCTTTCCTGAACACGAGTGTATACTGTGTACAATCGACGGCGCAACAGTGCCGTCCGACTTTCTATGCGTGCAGGAAATGAGAACAAAGACAGATGGTCATCGCTCATATATGTACGCATATAGACGTATATGCAGTGTCAGATGATGCCACCGAGGCAGCCTCATCACACACGTCGTTCAAAACGCATCGCGTTGACACAATAGCCCCACGCGAAAAAGAAAGGTCGTCAGTTCAGCTTTGAAGAATATATACGTGTATACTTATATAGCGATGAGCCTTGGAGATTCAATTTTCCTGTAAACAGTTCCCTTCCGCTATGGCTATACATCAGTGGCAGATGAAGAGATCGCTTTCTTTCTTCTTTCGTTCTTCTTCTTTCTTTCTTTCTTTCTTTCTTGCTTTCTTTCCTTTCTTCTTTCTTCTTGCTTTCTTTCCTTCTTTCTCTTTCTTCTCTTTCTTCCTTTCGTCTCTCTTTCTTTTCTTTCGTTCTTTCTTTCTTTCTTTCTTCTTTCTTTCTGTAAGCGATATGCCATAGTTATCGTGGGACACCCCGTGTCATATACCGGTTCCGCGCTGCAGCGTGCCGGCGTCATCATCGTCGGGAGGTCGTCGACGACTTCGGCGAACGTATACAACTTCTTATTCCGGTCGTCTCCGCGGGCTGTTGCCGTCGAAGACGAGGAAGTAAACCCCACTGCGATACATTGTCTGTATACGGTGACTTCCTTCGAACGAGAGAATCGAGCGAGAAACAATCGCCCCATTAGGGTGGACATCCACTGGCCGTGTACACAGCCCGAACTCTCGCGATTGCATCCTCGTTTCGCTTGTTTGCTCCTTTGTTGGTTTGTTGCTTGTTTTTGACGATGCGCACTGATGCCTTCTGAACGTACGTTTTGCGGTGTGGGCCCGTGTGGATCTCGTTGCTATCCCGACAGAGAGGGGGGCTCTAGTACCACAATATATTATAATAATACGTGTGGTTTTACGTCCCGAAACCACAATATGATTATGAGAGAGGCCATAGTGGGCGAATGTACACAGGCCTCTCACATTTCACACAGGCCTCTCACATTTCGCCTCCACCTTAACACGACTGGATCGAGCCCGTGACTTCAAGTCAGCAGCCGGGCGCCCTAAGCATTGATCCACTGAAGCTGACTTATAGTACCACAAGACAGCTCGTATATGGAAGACGTGGTGGGCGGACGTGGCCTCTACTTCGACAGTTTTACGAAACGTTTTTCTTCTTCTAACAGTTGACTGCACGAGTTAAACGCTTTGATCAGTCCGTACGAAAGGGGGGGGGGGGAGTGATTCTTTAAATAAGAGAAAAGAAGAGAAAAGGGAGCCCCGCAACTGTCTGCATCTAAGTGCAACACCACAGCAGTAGCTCACGAGGGAAGGGATGCATCATCATCCGCCTGACTACGTCCACTGTAGGACAAAGGCTTCTCCCATGTTCCGCCAGTTAACCCGGTCCTGTGCTTGCCGCTGCCCACTTACACACGCAAACTTCTTAATCTCATCTGCCCAGCTAATCTTCTGTCTCCCCCTAACCCGCTTGCCTTCTCTGGGAATCCATTCAGTTACCCTTAATGACCAGCGGTTATCTTAATTGTCTACGCGCAACATGCCCGGCCCATGTCTATTTCCTCTTTTGATTTCAACTATGATATCCTTAACCTCCGCTTGTTCCCTAATCCACTCTGCTCTCTTCTTGTCTCTTAAGGGTACACCTACCATTTTTCTTTCCATTGCTCGCTGCGTCGTCTTCAATTTAAGCTGAACCTTTTTTGTAAGTCTCCAGGTTTCTGTTCCGTAGCTAGGTACCGGCAAGATGCAGCTGTTATATACCTTCCTCTTGAGGGAAGGAAAAAAAGAGAGGTTAAAAAAATAGAGTGTGAAGTAAAAATTAAGAAAGAAGAATTGGGACATGGTCGAAGGAGTCTGAGGATGGGGCACCACATGGCGAGAGCTTCTTGATGCCAGGAGATCGCGGAGGGCGAACCACTCAGCGAGAGCTGCCCTGGCGTCGGAGATTGCGGGTGGCACAGCCGTCCGGCATGGAATCCAGCAAGCGAGTTTTTCTCTATATATGATTTCACACTGGATTATAAAGGCTCGTTCGCACCTGCGGCTTGTACTGGTCGCGAGACCGCTTGTGACTGGCAACTGAAAAACGACTCAAGGTGACCAATGTTCACAGAGAGAAAGAGAGTAATAAAGATGCAAGGAAAGACAGGGAGGTTAACCAGACGCACTTTCGGTTTGCTACCCTGCACTGAGGAAGGAATGAAAGGGAGAAAAGAGGTTGTAGAGAGATAAAATACGCAATCACGAGCACACTCGGGGAGCACACACAGTCTACAGGTGGTCACTCAGGTCTGTTGACTAAGTGAAGTAGGAGTGCTTTAGTCGCTTCCTGCGCAGCTGAGGCAGACGCCCAAGGTCCCAGAATCTTCTGCACACGGAATGGTCTAGAACCAAGTTGGTTCAAAACCATCCGGAGCTGGCATCGCTGTGTGTCGTAGCAAGCGCAGCTGCAAAGAACGTGTTCGATGGTCTCTTCAGTTCCGCAGGAGTCGCATGTAGAGTTGTCTGTCATACCGGTGCGAAAGGAGTACACCTTTGTGAATGCAACACCCAACCAAAGGCGGCATAACAATGTCGCATCGGAGTGGGAAAGTTGTGATGGTAGCTATATCTTGAGCGAAGGATCCATTTCATATCCTTCATGTATTTTTACCCATCTCCGCGAAGAATTCACGTCTATTTGCGTATGCCTTGCACGGCCTCGTAAAATAAATTGACGTCCTGTTCCTGCGCATCTGATTCGTTCAGAGGTTTGTGACTGCGGTGGCGCAACTGGAAAAAAAAAGAGCTACGAGCAACAGATCCAAAGCAGCCGCTTTTGAGCAGCCCTTTTGTTTTCCTTTTTTTGAACTTGCCATTATTTGTTCAAACTTTTTGCTGCAACGATGCATTCTTCGGTTCACAGGAACGTGCGCCGGTGCCTAAAACTCAGTTGCAAACTGGCCTTGGGCGTGCTTGGTGGCGGAATGGGAATCGCATTAACATCAGTAATAAAGAGAAAGAAAGAGAGAACTTTATTTTGAGTAATAAAGGGTTTTGGGACAGCAAATGAACAACCAGGCGTCACGCAATGTGAATTGCGTAACGTGTGAGCCGTCGAACGCTGCAACCCGTTGCACAAACTTCAGGCATAATTCTTCATCGTCGTTAGCCACAGCATAAAAAAAAACTTGCACGAAATTCTTTGCAAGTATGTAGCGGGTACCACGCTTCTCCGAAGAATGACGAAAGATAGTATAGTGGGTACCCTGCAAGTGTGCTCTTAGTAATTACCCAAAGAGTGTGTAAAAAAAAGGCTCTGAAAGGCCGCTCTTCCCGCTTTCGCTGTGACTGTTCTGCGCGTTCCGCGCAGGCCTGGTGTTTTTGTTTTTTTTTGTTTTTGCTTTTTTGAGAATACGTTGTGTTACAAATGTAACCCACTCTCCTCTTTAACGCCCTTGGGTCATCTGTTGAATACAGTAATTAAATCTAATAATTTGATAATAATCAATGGAAACTTTCCATAACGAAAGCGACATCCCTGTGGCGCATGTCCTGCCATCCGCAGGTATCTCAAGCGTTGCTTTGGAACGTTGACCCCTCCTTGCATATATAAACTAGATAAACAAGAAAGGAGAATGCATTGGCCATGGCCGCTGCGTGTTAAGCGGGCTGCACTGAGAGACTTCCGCGTTGATGAGCCTTGGAGACGACACCCCTGGTGCTCTGCTTCAAAGACGGCCGATGCGAAAGCTGTAATAATAGTTCTTCGCGATGTGCGGACAAACAAACGACCGTGCATGCATGTACGCATAGCGTCCGTGTCGCACGGTCGGCTGCGTAACGACGCCCGCGTGTCCCATTGTTGTACGCACCTAATTAGGATGACCTAACCTCGGTCTATCAAGGTGAGAGAGTCGTTGATGAGACCCTTGTTGAAAAGTCTTTTGTTGCTGGGAGTTCCGCGTCACGGGACAGTGTTGTGTACACGATTCTTGGTCGTGCACTGCTCCCCACCTCTGCATCATCACCTCCTCGATAAAAACAAAAAACAAAACAAAAACGCTGAAAAACATACTCTGATTCTCGTATGCATTCGCCTAAGATGACCCGACGGCGACAACCATCTTCATTTTATTTTTCTCAGTCGGTACATTGATCCTTCTCCCCCATTCGAAAGTCTTCTGGCCCCGCCGCGGTGGTCTAGTGGCTATAAGGTACTCGGCTGCTGACCCACAAGTCACGAGATCGAATCCCGGCGGCAGCGGCTGCATTTCCGATGGAGGTGAAAATGCTGTAACCCCGTGTGCTCAGACTTGGGTGCACGTTAAAGAACCCCAGGTGGTCGAAATTTCCGGAGCCCTCTACGACGGCGTCTCTCATAATCATATGGTTGTTTTGGGACGTTAAACCCCAGGTATCAATCAATCAAATTTTTTGCGCCTAACTTAGTTTTGCATTGCCTCGAAGATCGAAGACATTACAAGCTTTCGGCGGTTGATCTGGTTTTTGCACCGCCTCCGTGATTGCGACTCATTCGACCAAGCGATCGTGCGACATGATAGCGACTTCACGTGAAATGTTATCTACGCTAACGCCCTTATCGAGAATATCGGAAAGGCGGGACGAAGTGAAGATAAACGCGTCTATCCAGACGTGTTAGAGCCACACGTGTGCGATCCCATGTGAAGCCGACACGTGCGCATTACGAACGGCGCCACCAAGTCCCGATGCTCGCGTGGCTACAAACCACGAAAGCAGCGGCAACAGCCGGCACATCGCGGTCCCGAGCCTCGCGGAAAAAAAAAAGAAACAATAAAAGAGAAGTGATTAAGTAAATGATGTGGAACGCACTAGTCCTTAGACAACCACGCCGTGATTCACCTCCTTTTCTACACCCCCCCCCTCAAAAAAAAAAAAAATCTCCCTACTACTACTCAACCCCTACCTCCATCAACACGCCATTTACGCCCGTCGGGGGGTTCAAATCACGCTGATGGGCTCCGGGCAAACGATGAGCCCGTTGAATGCCTCGTGCAACAATAGGTCGCGGGGTTGGTGTGGGCGTTTTTGAAACGCGGTTGTATGAATAGAACACGCAAATTTCGAGATAACAACAGAGATCGCGGGAGGCGGCTGTGGCGGTGATTCTTTTGTCGGGCTTCGCGTATATGCGATGAGCAGGAGAAAAGGCTGAACCCGCTGTTGCGCGCGGGGTCGCCAACGTGGCCACGCCTTTATTGGCTTGATTCGTCATCCGGAAATGTACGTATAATATGCGGGAAAGGTCATCTGTTCGAAAAGCCCGCGCGTGGTTTGTGTTCTAGTCGCAACCAGTCGAGGTAGTTTAGTGGCTGTGGCGTATAGTTTCCAGCTGAGTCTAGCTGTCGAACGAAGTATATTCATCAGGTTCGGCGAAATATTCGGAAAGTTCGGTGAAAGTATATTTCGCTGCTATTTGTAATTGAATTATACTGTCGCTGATCTCAGTAAATACTTTCACCGAATATAAATTCGGCATCCCCAATTACAGCCGGGAACCACACAACTTGAGATAAGAGCGCGTAATTAAAAAAAATGACTTAAGGAAACGAGGAGAAAGACATCCTTGTCCTTGTCTTCAAAGCCCATGTTTAAGTTGCACACTCGCATTTCTAGTGTCGTAAAATCACCAACACGCCCAATGAACCACTTTGACTGGAAACTATACCATACAACTCCGGTGAAAATATCTTTCGGGTAAAGTATATTTCGCCGAACTCCGTAAAATGCGCCGTTCGTATAGAACCCTGTAAACTCCGTAAACCCCAGTAAACTCCGCAAGTGTCCCGCCCCGCCACGGTGGTCTAGTGGCTAAGGTACTCGGCTGCTGACCCGCGGGTCGCGGGATCGAATCCCGGCTACGGCGGCTGCATTTCCGATGGAAGCGGAAATGTCGTAGGCCTGTGTGCTCAGATTTGGGCGCACGTTAAAGAACCCCAGGTGGTCAAAATTTCCGGAGCCCTCCAGCACGGCGTCTCTCATAATCGTAAGGTGGTTTTGGGACGTTAAACTCCACACATCAATCAATCAATCAATCCGTAAATGCCCCTTTCGTATAAGAAGCGTGCGACGCTTCTAATACCTATCGATGTTACGCATTGCGGGCGAATGGGCCCACAACACGTGGCCCCACAAACACCACAGGAGGCACGATTTTCGGCTGTATAGCGGGGCGTATGGGCTGAAACTCGCTCGCGGGAGCGTGCGCCTAATTTACGGCCGCTTCTAATACTCGTCACGTATCGCGTATACACCCGGGCGCGGCGTTGGCCGCGCGTTTCCGTACGGTGCTTCCAACTCGCCAGAACACGCACGTACGAGGCACTTGAGTGCATGCGTGCCTGGGCCCGAGCTTCTCGCGGGATCCGGTCACGAGGCGGCGCTGTGTGCCAGTAGAGTGCACTCCTCAAGCGTCTTCTAGAGGCACGCATACACATTCCGTCCGGCTGGTGGTGCACTTTAAGCCGTGCCCCACGGCCGCTCGACGTAAACGCACGGTGTGTTTTCATCGAGCCGCCGTGTGCCCCAGTGGTACCAGTCACGCTATAGGTCTTTGCGAATGCTTCATTGCGCTTGCGCTGCCTTCTAGCTGATATACAGCGTTCTGTAACACAATACCCACGAAGATACCACGAAGATGTCTTAACGACCCCCTTTTTTGTTTACGAGCAGAAGGCTGGAGCTGTTCAATGTGCATCTATATATGTGTATCTATACCTATTATGTTTTTTATTTCTGGGAGCACACAATATGAACGAGCCTCGCCGATGAAGCTGGCTCTTCTGCGGAACGAGCATGAGTCAGCATGTCTGGAATGCACGACCACGGCTGTGTTGTGAAGTGGAGCATTCGTTACACGCTCACGCGTGTGTGTGTGGGCCGTATATGTGATGCGCAGCGTTTTAACCGCGTGAGTGTTTATAAATCACACGGCGTCCTGATCGAATTACTGCGTCGCGTTGCTCTTCCGCCATCTCTCAACGACCCGTATTCTAGCACACGCGTTTCTTAAAGCTCGCGATCGTGATCACAAGAAAGCCTCGTTGGCGCTGATTCGCACACGGTTCATTGTGTTGAGAAAGAGCAACCACGCTCGCATGTAAGATAATCTGTCTTAAAAAAAATGACATGAGGAATCGCGTTAACTTGCCAGCGTTGAAGCAAGCGATACTGCGATAGTTATATCGGTTGCAGCGCCGTCGACTTGGAAGAATGCGCTATTTTTATTCTTTTATTCATTTTCCCCAGTAGCAATAAGAGAGATTTCGGGCCCCCCTAAGTTAGGGCTTTTTCGCAAACTATACCTGGTGTACGAACGAAACCAAACAGGCTAACAGAAAGAAGCAAGCAGTGTGTGTGTGTATGCGTGTGTGCATGCGTGTGTGCTTTGGGCCCGCAAAATCACTTTGGTTCACACACTGACGCGAAATGAAGCTCGTTACTGCCGGAAATCTGTTTACGCGTGTTTCGCTGCTTGAAACGTATGATGTCCTTAAGCGGAAGTACAGTAGCGCGATGCAATAGTTCAGGTAAAAAATTAAAGTCGTTTTATTATGTTGCGTGGACTTCAAACAACTTAAAATACACTTGCGTAACAAACGATAAAAAAATATGTCACACATTGCCAACGCCTGCCTTCCAGAGTGTTTCGTTGCTTTATTGTTTGCATTTTCATTGTTGTGTTCCCGATTGATTGATTGATATGTGGGGTTTAACGTCCCAAAACCACCATATGATTATGAGAGACGCCGTAGTGGAAAGCTCCGGAAATTTCGACCATTTGGGGTTCCTTAGCGTGCACCCAACTTTGAGCACACGGACCTACAGCATTTCCGCCTCCATCGGAAATGCGGCCGCCGCAGCCGGGATTTGATCCCGCGACCTGCGGGTCAGCAGTCGAGTAGCTTAGCCACTATATACCACCGCGGCGGCGGCATTGTTATGAGGCTCTTGTGGGTCGTTCACGAAACTTGTGCAAGCGTGAGTAAGGTAAGTGCCTGACTTGCTTCAAGCCAATAATAAAATATCCGAGATTTCACGGTTCCAAAACAACTATGTGATTATGAGAGACGCCGTAGTGGAGGGCTCCGTAAATGTGGACCACCTGGTGCTCTTCAAGGTGCACTGACATCTCACAGTACTCTCCACCATTTCGCCTCCGCTGAATCGCAACTGCCGGGGCCGGATTTGAACCCCCAATTTTCGGGTACACCTTAGCCACATGCTCCGACACGGTGAACATGACCGCGTAACTTAAACAGGGACTTAGGAAGACGATGGCAAGTGCATCCTACCAGTTGGTATTTTATTTTTTGTAAGTCTTAGTCGTATATCCACCGATAAAAAAAAAATGTTCGAACGAAGCCACAGTGTCTTGTATTCACGTGTACAAAAATGAATTGAATGGTTATGTTTGCACAAATGGTGCTCGAAACGTCTAGCGATTCACCTGCGCATCACGCTTAAACTCGCAGTTTAATGGGGCAACGAAAAATCCTTGAAACACGGGTTGTTCGCTGCAACGGATGTTTCTAAGAGCGCGCTTGCTTTCAGCTTGTTGCGCCTTTGGGTAGCGTGGTGCGGACTCGGGCCATCCGAGTCCCCGGAGAGGACGAGTAGAGAAGCCGGAGAAGGAGAAAAAATGTTTATATACAGTATTTACATGGTAGCGTGGTACAACATGAAAAGAGAATCACCCACGAGCGCCTCTGCGCTAGCGTTTTTATACATCGTCCGCCTTCCCAAGATCCCTTGCAAGGAAAATTATGCGCAGGATACTCCAATGAGATCGTCGTCTTCCTCTCCGTCCCCGAAGAGGGAAAGCCAAACACCGCCTCCCTCTGAACCTAGGAAAGGGGCAAGGCATGCCCAGTTCGCTGTTTGGTGAGGGAGACCCCACGCGCCAGCGTGGCACCACAGTGAGATGACGTGGAATCCCATGCGCAAAGTCGCTCCTTGATGCCGCCAGGTTGACTCAAGCAATGCAGAATACCCCGTACAGCTGCTGGGTCGACGCTGCTTCGTAGTGTTGCTCTCGGCTGCTGACAAAAGCTTGGCCAACGACTTTTGTGTCAAGAGGAGCCGGCGACGTGGTTTTTCCCGATTGTCCGCGTCCGTCGCCGTCCCGGTGCAGGGTTGACTCATCAACAGCTGCCAGGTGCCAGCAGGCCGCGAAGACCACGTGGAACTTGGGCGAGGCACAACAGCACCCCCGCCGCCAGATGATACATCGGGAGGTCGAGTTGTTCCATGCAGCTCGGCCGGATCGATGTCGGCGACGTTCCGGCAAGGCTCTTGCTTTCTCGAAGGGCCTGGTCAAACTGGAATGCTCCAAGAGCTGGCCTCTGCGCACCGCTTCGGTGAAAAGTGGGTGACAAGCTCCAAGAAACGACCTTTGTCAGCCACACACAATGCGACAAGCACCGCGTGCACGCCACTCTCATCGCCAGGCCTCAGATTTTACAAAGCAAACATCTTATCTTAATAACTTAAGCTCAAGGAAACAATGTGCATACCAATCGGGACAAGTGTCCAGTAACTCTTTCATACGTAATTCCATTTGGAATCGAGATAACATTATAATCAAGCTAAACAAGCAAACTGTAGAGCTCGGGACAACGAGGGAGTCAGTGAAAATTTCTCTACGCCCCTCACTGTAACACATTGGAATAAAAAAAAAAGTACACATAAACTAGGTAAAGGTAAACAAAAAATCAAACAAACCTTCCGCGTCTTTTGACGAGTCAAAACGCTCGACTTAGGGCGTCTGCATTTGTATGAAGGCCACCTCTCTTGTAGCGCACCTCGAAATTGTGCTGCTGCAGTGCTATGCTCCATCTGAGCAAACGACCATTCTTAGGTGACATTTGGTGTAACCAGGTTAGTGGAGAGTGATCAGTTTCTATAATAAACTTAGAGCCAGCAACATAGCAGCCTAGTTTTTGTACGGCCCAAACAATGCAAGCACATTCTTTTTCCGAAGTGCTATAAGCCTCTTCCCTGCTGCTCAATTTGCGACTCAAATACAAAACCGGCCGCTCCTCTCCACTCTGGTCCGTCTGACATAGCACTGCTCCTAAACCGCGTTCGCTTGCATCACACTGAATAGTGAAAGGTTTTGCAAAATCCGGTGCCCTCAAGACGGGTTTCTCACTCAATGCGTGCTTCAGCTTCTGAAAAGCGTCTTCCTTCTTAGAGTCCCATTGAATGTTCACAGGTTCGGTCTTGCGTAAACTATCTGTCAAAGGGCTGGCAATCTCGGAGTAATTCGGGACGTAATGCTGATAGTAACCTGTGAGGCCGAGGAATGCTCTCATCTCGGTCTTAGTGCTGGGACGACGATAACCGACCACCGCGGCTACCTTGAGTTCGGACGGTCGACGACGCCCATTTCCTACAATGTGCCCTAAATAGCTTACTTCAGCACAGCCCAAATGACATTTCTCTCTCTTTACCGTAAGACCTGCATTTTTGATCCGTTCCAAAACCATCCGAAGGTGTTCAACATGGTCTTCCCATTTGTCCGAAAATATCGCCACATCGTCTAGGTAAGGCAGCGCAAATTTCTCGAGCCCGTGGAGAACCTTATCCATCAGGCGGCTGAAACAATACGGCGCGTTCTTGAGCCCAAAGCTCATCATCAAAGGACGAAAAGTGCCCAGGGGTGAGATAAAAGCAGCGTATCGACTCGCGCGCTCTGTCAAAGGGACCTGCCAATACCCCCTAACAAGGTCTAACGTAGAAATGCATTTCGCCTTAGACACTGTCTCTACCCTCTCTTCAATGTTAGGAATAGGGTAAGTCTGGTCGACTGTTACAGAGTTCAAGCGGCGATAGTCCACGCATGGCCTTGGATCACGGCCCAGAATCTCAACCAAAATCAAAGGCGAGGTGAAATCACTGTCTGCTTCGATGATAACACCTAGGTCGATCATGCGGCGAATTTCGGCCTCTAGTATCTCTCTCTGTCTAGGTGACACCCGATACGGCTTACAGCTGATCGGCTTGTTAACCGTCAGCTCAATGTCGTGCTTAATCACATCCGTTTTGCCTGGCTTCTCGGAGAAAACGGTAGCGAATTCCTGTACTAAAAGCTCTAAATCTTCCTTTTGAGCCTTACTTAGGGTGTTCCCTGTGTCTACCCTATCTGACAATGTGCTGCTGACCGTGCCATCGGAAAGACAAAGGATTTCCGCGCCCTCATCCTCAGGAACATTGAGTGCAAGGTTTACTACTGCTTTTCGTCGCATGTAGGGTTTCATTAGGTTACTGTGATACACTTTGGGGCATTTCCGGCCCCACTTTACCTCGTAGTTGGTGTCTGAAAGCACTGACATCACTGTCGCTGGTCCCTCCCATTGTACGTCCAGCTTGTTTTTTCTTGAAGGGCACAACAGCATCACCTCATCGCCCACTCTAAAGACTCGCTTTCGAGCTGACTTATCGTAACGGGCCTTGGAAAGCGCCTGTGCTGCGCGCATGTTGCTCTCCACCACTTCGCGTGTAGTCCCCAGTCGCCCCAATAAATCCAGTACATAGGAAACCACATTAGGGTCCTCCCCATATCCAGTCCATGACTCTCGTATCAAGTGCAGCGGACCTCTCAAGTTCCTGCCGTAGACAAGTTCAGCCGGGCTAAAACCCGTACTCTCGTGTGGGGCCGACCTCAGAGAAAACATCGCAGCTGGTATACACCCCTCCCAGTCACTTTTATGCTCAAAGCACAAAGCTCGCAAAACGCGTTTCATGACCGAGTGCATGCGTTCCACAGGGTTCGACTGTGGATGGTGAATAGAGCTATGCGCTATTTTTATCCCGCAGCGTTCTAGGAATGTAGTCGTAAGGCAGCTTGTGAACACACTTCCGTTGTCACACTGTATCTCCGAGGGAAAACCCACCCGAGAAAAAATAGACAACAATGCGTCCACCACGCATACTGAACTCAACTCTTTCAGTGCGATTGCCTCCGGGAACTTGGTGGCAACGCACAGCGCGGTCAGGACGTACCGATATCCTGATTTAGATGGAGGCAGAGGCCCCACGATGTCAATCACGAGCCGACGGAAGGGTTCTGTGATTATTGGCACTAGTTTCATTGGTGCCTTCCATTTGTCTGTTGATTTTCCTATCCGCTGACAAGTGTCGCATTCACGGACAAACATCTCTACATCCTTCCAGCACCCGGGCCAGTAGAACTCCTGAGCCAGCTTAGCTTTCGTTTTCTTTATACCTAAGTGGCCCGCCCATGCGTTGCTGTGGGCCAGGTCGAGAATGTTCCGCCGGTATTTTAGTGGAACTACCACTTGGTTGTAGACCCGCCCTTTAGCGTTCTCATACCTGCGATGCAACACCTCGTTTTGGGTGTAGAACGAAACGTTCTTCCTAGAGTTACCTTCCTTATGTATGGCATCTAGCAGCATAGAGAGTGCGAGATCCGCCTTTTGATCGACCACTAGCGTTGCACGGTCGGTTCTGGCTAGCTGACACCAACTAGTGGACGCGGGTGTTAACACCGAGCCTGTCACCAAGTCCTCGTTTTCGGGCGTTAGAGATATTTCCTCGCTGTTGTCGACCATAGCCCCAGTTTCCGTCTCGACAACTCGCATGGCAGACTCATTTTCCGTCGCAACTACCTCAGGTTTTCCTACACTGCCCCCGGACGTCTGCTCCCCAGAGGGTGAGCTGCTCAGCTGTTGCGTCAGCTCGCGCGCCTTCGAACGGGTAAGGGCCATGCAAGCTATTTCGGTGGCAAATGATTTTCCACGTGTTTTAACATTTCCTCAGACTTATTTGAAAATAGGTAAGGGAAGTGCTCCGGAAGGTTGGCTGAAATTGCTGCTTCCGTACACAATTGGCCGAAAGGGCCCTCGATTACAACCCTCGCTATCGGTAGGCAGACGCTTTGTTTTTCTGCCACTTGCCGAATCCAGGCACACTCTCCTATATAGTCTTCGGAAGATACGCAACTTGGATGCGCTACATCCATTGTGGCCGCCGAGTCCCTCAATACCCTACACATTCGGCCGTTCACTGAGAGTGTCCTCATGTAAGGCTTCAACAGCTTTAAGCTATCCTCTGACTCCTGAATTGTGGCAAATGCCATGTGCTTCTTACAGCTCCTGGCCATGTGGCCCTTTTCTCCGCAGCTGTAGCAAACAACTGGCTTCCGCGCTTCTAACGCATGCGCTATGTCACCAGGCGCCTTTGAACCTGATGAAGGTGCCGCCTTAGTCCCCTCACTGTCCTTTCCCTGCTGACTGTCTAATAACTTGGAATTCTCGGGTTTCCAGTTATTTCTTGCAAACCTCTTGCGTCCCTGGTTTCCCGACCAGCTTTCTACCTTTTCACTTTTTTCCGAAGTTCGTGGTGTACTGCGGAGACTACGGCGTGAGCAGTAATCTTCGGCGAGTTCTGCTGCCCTGTTCATGTCTACGTCTTTCATCCTATCCTGCACCCAAAGCCTTACCCTCCTCGGGAATTCCCCGGTAAAACTGCTCAAGTACCATCAACTCAATGACCTTGTCAGGGTTGCCATAGACTTGCGCGCTTTTGAGCCACTCTTCAAAGTTGGCTCTAATTTGGTAGGCATAGTCTGAATGAGATTCGTTGCCCCTCTTAGAGTGCCTGAACCGCAGGCGGAAAGCCTCTGTCGATAGGCGATATTTTCGTAGCAATGCAGCCTTTACCCTGTCATACACCTCGGAGTCCTCTTTATTCATTCTTGCGATAACATCGGATACTTCGCCTGGTAGTACGCATATCAGTTTTTGTGGCCAAGTCTCCCTACTAAACCCTGCATTTTCGCATGCTCGCTCAAAATGCACGAGGTATAATGCAATGTCGTCACCCGCCTTGAAGGTGTGGATTAGATCCTTTATCTTTGATTCTCCACCCCCTGAATTTCGATTTCCCACGGACATACGAAGCTCAAGTTCTTTCAGACGGATTTCATGTTCTTTATTCTCGCGATCCCTCCTTATTTCCTCCTCTCTCTGTTCACGGGCTAAGCGCTCACGCTCCTCTTTCTTTGCCAAAATGGTTTCTCTGGCCTCAATGGCCTCTTCTAAACTCACTTCCTCTTTTCCCAAGTGCTCCAAAATTTGTTGTTTTCTTTAACCGAGCCGACCGAAATATTCAGCTCCTGACAAATTTCGAGGAGTTCTTGGACCTTAAACTTCTCCATCTTAGATATGCACACCGTTTCTCTTCTAAGGTAATTTTGCCCACGAGCCACCCAATTCTTGGTCTGTGAATCAAAATTTACCAAAATCACCCTACCACGTTACCGACCATCTGCGCTAACGAGTCTGGCGAAAAGAAGAGCAAACACGCGGCACTCACCACTTCGATGCAGCCGACGCAGGCGAATCCCATAAGCTGCCAGCCACTGTTGCGCCTTTGGGTAGCGTGGTGCGGACTCGGGCCATCCGAGTCCCCGGAGAGGACGAGTAGAGAAGCCGGAGAAGGAGAAAAAATGTTTATATACAGTATTTACATGGTAGCGTGGTACAACATGAAAAGAGAATCACCCACGAGCGCCTCTGCGCTAGCGTTTTTATACATCGTCCGCCTTCCCAAGATCCCTTGCAAGGAAAATTATGCGCAGGATACTCCAATGAGATCGTCGTCTTCCTCTCCGTCCCCGAAGAGGGAAAGCCAAACACCGCCTCCCTCTGAACCTAGGAAAGGGGCAAGGCATGCCCAGTTCGCTGTTTGGTGAGGGAGACCCCACGCGCCAGCGTGGCACCACAGTGAGATGACGTGGAATCCCATGCGCAAAGTCGCTCCTTGATGCCGCCAGGTTGACTCAAGCAATGCAGAATACCCCGTACAGCTGCTGGGTCGACGCTGCTTCGTAGTGTTGCTCTCGGCTGCTGACAAAAGCTTGGCCAACGACTTTTGTGTCAAGAGGAGCCGGCGACGTGGTTTTTCCCGATTGTCCGCGTCCGTCGCCGTCCCGGTGCAGGGTTGACTCATCAACAGCTGCCAGGTGCCAGCAGGCCGCGAAGACCACGTGGAACTTGGGCGAGGCACAACAAGCTGAAGCCTCGAAAAAGCAAGTATACGCTTGTCTAGACGCTGCATCCAAAGACGCCCCCACCCAATGTTGCAAGGATTTTTGGTCAATACGAAATTGCATCTCTCCATTGATTTATAGTTTAATGGGATGAAATTCTTGCAGGTTCGCAGGCCAGCGTGCTTTCTTCTCCATCGTTATTTGTGTAAGGTGAAGTTTTGTTTTCTGCACGTTTCTCAGCGCTTATTTATTATTCTATAATCACAATGTCAATTAGAATTTCACGGGAGTATGAAAGCCCGAACAGATGAAAAGTTACTACACACTGGGTGTCGCTGGAGCTGAGGTTTCGACGGGAAGCATTGTCTTCCGGTTGCAGCCTTGAGGAACACAAGTCCGCTTGTCCGAGCGTTGAAGTATATAATTTGAAGTATACATATATGTGAGGCAAGACTTGGCCGTCGTGTAGCGTATACTTGTCGTCCTGCATCTTTGCTCAGCCGTCTTACACACAAAATTTCATAAGCGTGCGCATGGGGGTGGTTCTTTGCTTGTCGTTTAAACGAGGGTGAGAGCGCAATGTTTACCCCATTGATTTAATTAACAGGGAGGGCGCTGCGATAAACCCAGCCCAGGGGGGAGCGATATTAAATGAAAAGAAGAGAAAAGTGAGCCCCGTAACTGCCTCTCAAGGGGGAGGACACTTCAACAGTAGCTCACGAGGGATGGGGGTAGAGAAGGGATTAAAAGGTAAAGAGATAGAGAGAGGGGAAGGAGAGAGCGAGGCGAAGGGACAGCGAATGACGGAAGTAAGGAGAAGACAGGAAATATGGACACGGTTGCTGGAGTCCGAGGACGGGGCTCCACTGGCGAGAGCTCTGGCGAGAGACAAGAGTTCTCGCCAGTGGTGCCCCGTCCTCGGACTCCTGCATCAGTGTATATTTTTCCTGTGTTCTCCATACTTCCGTCGCTCCCTGTCCCTGTGCCTCGCTCTCTCCTTCCTCTCTCTCCCAGAAGCAGAACCCTGTGCACGCCTGTGCGAAGTTTAATAGCGAAAGATACAATACAATCGAAACACACGCGTTCAGTGTTTCAAAGTCGTTAAAACTGACATGAATGTGAGAGTTCTTCAATGTAAAGCATATACAGGGACGCTTCGAGCTTCCAGCGAGGCCTGCAGCCATTGTTTTCGTTCGCAGAGAAAAGAGAGAAAGATAAAATGTGAGAACTGAGGAGGTAAAGCTTACAATGCTCTTACGGGACGGAAACGGAAACAAAAGAATGCTGTTGTCGTTTCGTGAGAGGTGGTGGTGGTGGTAGTGGTTAGAAGATGAGAAAAGGCACCTAATTTCTGCAACCCGGTCGGGAGCACGGCGCAGTGCCTGCGAGGCTTAACAGCGCGAACGCGTTCGCCTCTTGCCGCGGGAACGTCGTGGGAGGCACCTCGGCTGGGGTGTCACGCGAGCCAGTCTCGTTCGGGGCGTGCGCCGTACACGGGACCGCGTGCATAGGCGCGTGCTGTGAACATCAGTCGCCGCGTTTTATAGCTGTTCCGTCGCCATTCGCGAACCCGTTTCAGTCGCCGGCTTCTATGCGCCCCAAGAACGACGTCTCACTGCAACTGCGTAGTTTAAAGGCCAGCTAAACTCATTGTTGCTATCCTATCGTTCATTTGTTCGAACGACAGGACAGGAACGATTTGTACGAATAAACGCAGTACATCAGCCGCGTTATAGACACCCGACAGAGCACCAGAGGGCGCGACGAAGCTTTTTGAGCCAAGGTTTCATCTAGGGACCTTATTTTGAGCCGCCTCAGCATTTTTGGTACCGACCGCCAGGGACACTAAGAAAAGGAAACGCTCGCTGAACACAGTGACACGCTGAAGTGTCAATGCCGTTTTTGGCACGTTCTCAAAGAACGCTTCCTGGGCGCTTACATAATCAGTCGTGAACCCTCTGCTCACAACTAAAAAAAAGGAAATTATATGCACGTGCAAGTCCGATTATGTTGCGTCTACTCACTAGGCTACGCATTGGAAGACTTGGTTTTTCTGCGCCTACCCGCTAGGCTGTGTGTTGTGGCGCTACCATCAGATCTCGTAAACTGCATTGCCGGGTGCCTATAAAAGGCAAGCTTGCGAAGTGGCGCACGAGCCAAGATCGTTGCTTCCTATATGACCAAAGACCACGGTGACAGATGTCACGGACAAGCGGCCTTCCACGTCGCCATCGTCATCGTTTTTGCGTAGTCTCCCTCACAGAGACGTCGACGACCCTGTTACGCACAGTGCGTCCCCCAGGGGGCGTGGCGGTGGGGTGCGATCCAATTATTTCTCACCGGGACGCTAAACCGATGACGCCGTTCCAAGGTTCGCGTAGCACGCTTTGCTCTCGAGTACAGACGGCGAAGGACATTTTCGAGTTAGCAACTCGCCACTTGATGTCACAACCACAATGTCTTAGTTCAGTCAATGCCTTCTAGAAAAGTTTGTGCCTGGAACGTGAGCCGCGAACGTGCCGCCCTACCCTCGGATTTAACCCTCCCCCTCCGGTACGGAGGTGAACGCCTTTGGCGGCCGCCCCTCGCCAACGCAGCAATGCTCTTAGAGTTGCCTCCGAGCAGCTGTGATGTCACGTGACAGAGCGTTACGGTAATGTCACGTGACTGAAGGGTACGGAGGCGAGCGGTCTCACGCGGCGTACGGTCGCAACACGCGGCAAGAGGCATGGCCTCCGAGATTTTGCGCTGACAGGAAGCTCCAATTGAAAAAAGAGAGCGATGTTCGAGGCATAGTTTTTCTAGGAGGCGTTGGTTCAGTGCTTTAGGGGTAAGGGTGTTCGACACACATTCATGCACGCGCGCCCTTTGGCACATGCTCGCCCTCGTGTACACACAATGGTACGGACGCGCATGCATAATTATACTGCAGTCGAGTTCAATATTCGGTTGCACTTGAGATCTATTTCATAGTTGTAATGCGTGGTAAACACGTCACAGGAAGGGATGATGTTGGAGCGATATTAAATCGCTGGGATATGCGCACGCACAAACACATGCTCAGAATCGATGCGATGGCACGAATTAAAAGCACGCATGCGCATGCTTTCGACACGTAATCGCACATGCACAAAGCGCACCGCTCGCGCTTACAAACATATAGTCGCTGGATTGATTGATTAATTGATTGATTGAATGATTGATTGCTATGTCGGGCTTAACGTCCCAAAACCACCATATAATTATGAGAAATGCCGTATAGTTGAGGGCTCCGGAAACATCGAACACCTGGAGTTCTTTAACGTGCTAAGCATACTCGAGCAAAGATATCAGGGGATACTGGAATCGGGGAGAAAGGAAAGCAATGCACACGATGACAAAATAATTATCAACGCGATAGCAAATCACGCCTAGTGCCGCTCGCCGACAAGCCGAAGTGCGCGGCATGAACCCGGCCACGGCGGCGGGCGATGTGTGAAGGCCCTTTGTTGTGGCATTGCGCGTTCTGATATCCCGGTGCTTAGCACGCGAGGGTGCTTGGCGTTGATCGGCGCTTTCACTGTTCTCGCTTTCCTCTTTTGACACCCAACCTGAGAAAATAAATCGTTGGTTGAAGCTTTAAATGTGTATGAAATTGGTTTTGTTGGTGCCCGATCATTGCAAAAAAAAAGTAGTCCAATAAAATGTCGACAAGAAAAAATTCGGCGATCCCGCGCACCTGCAAGTCGATGTTATGCGAAGCATGTGGAGGGAAGGTGAACATGTAATTTTTTTGAGCGACACGTCATGAAATGACGCTTAATATAGGTACAAATGTTGCATGCACAGACATATCTTGGAGAGTTGCAGATGTTTATATAACCAGTTCTTTGCACTTGCGCAACGGTGCCAACTGGAACATGCGTATTAGCAACACCAGAAGCTGATATGAAGCGCTGATGCTCGTGAAGATGCTGGCCCTGCACACTGCTACATAAATCAACTTCAGCGCATGGCAACTAACCACAATTGATGTTAACCCAACGTGACGGTTGTATCAAAGGAGTACATATGTAGTGTTTATAAAATTGGGTAGCAGCATTGCAACCACTATTGACGTTTCACGAAGATTAACGTCTATTTGACGAGTACTTTCGATAGCTGGCATAGCTCTATGGTAAAATTCTTCATTGCCACGCAGAATGCTTGAATTCAATTCCAGCTGGGACTTTGACATTTATTCTTTGCATTCGTCGTGCAATTTTAGCGCCCACGCGCTGAAAATTGCCCATGTGTGTTCTCGTCGTTCCTGGGTACTAAGTGTCGATCTCCTGTGGCACATACCCGCATACCAGCGGCACATACCAACCCGTGGGTATGTGTCACTGTCCGGCGGGAAGTTTTTGACGACGTACGCGACGTGATTGTGACATTTTTCATGTCTTGACCAGCGCGTCATATTCTTTAAACCATCTTACCCTCCCATCCTAATTTTGGTTCACGCCAAGTTAAGGGGGTGACTAGGAGAGCACCCAAACGTGCGGCTAGATAGATAGATAGATAGACAGACAGATAGATAGATAGATAGATAGATAGATAGATAGATAGATAGATAGATAGATAGATAGATAGATAGATAGATAGATAGATAGATAGATAGATAGATAGATAGATACGCTCAATGTCACCGAAGTTAGCTTAGAAATGCTTCGCATTTAAAACCAAACTGAAACATTGATAACTACTGACCTATGTATTTATTTTGCTGCATCGGTATATACGCAATCTTTAAAGTAGACAGATGGAGACCTGGTATGGCGTAGCAAGAATTTTATTGTGCTCCAGAGAAACTACGGCCCGGGGCCAATGCCCCCAGGCTTAGTCGGTGACTTCCCCCACGTAGGCCAAAGACTGTCTCGATGGCGAGGAGTGGGACGAGGTTTTTCGAATTCATGCGCAGGTGTCCTGGCTTGTCAAAGGTCAGATAGCGGGAAACGTTTAACTGCGAGATAGCTAACCTGTTTTTTTCCGGAAGTGTGGTAGGGGGAGCTATTACGTGAATGACCTGCTTAATCCGTCATTTAGTGTTGCTCGTTTAGTGCCCGTTTAAGTCCACGCGATTCTCGGTGAACCGAGAGAGAAAGCTGGCCCGAAAGAGAACGCGTTATCTTATTGCTTGCGCGGGGGGAAACACGCCGAAAAAAAAAAGTGGCACCGAAAACAAACTCGAGTAAGCCGGTCGCCGTCTCTTCCGGCGAAAGCTCGGGTCACCTTTCGCCGTTGCGCCCACCACCTGCGACCGTGTTTGGTAGCGTCCGCCCCAGTGGTGGCTCATTTTACGTCCGGCAACCTACAACGTGTCCGCCTCTTCGATTCGGCGACCTATGGGTCCCACTTTCTCAGCAGGTGCTGAAGATGGGCGTTATTGAATGCTTCAAACTGTTCCGATTTTGAAGAATCAAGAAATCAAGCGCCATAGAAGAAAAAAAAAGGCTAAACTCATATGGTTCTTTATGCATTCATAGAAGATGTTTTGAAGACGAAAGCCATCTCCCTTATCTTCTGCGTCGATGTCTTGATCCTCCCTCGCCCGCCTCGAAAAGCTTTCTTGGCCCGCCGTGGTGATCTAGTGGCTAAGGTACTCGGCTGCTGACCCGCTGATTGCGGGATCGCATCCCGGCTGCGGCGGCTGCATATTCGATGGAGGCGGGAATGTTGTAGACCCACGTGCTCAGATTTTGGTGCACGTTAAAGAACACCAGGTGGTCGAAATTTCCGGAGCCCTCCACTACGGCGTCTCTCGTAATCATATCGTGATTTTGGGAAGTTAAACCCCACATATCACTGAATCAATCAATCAATCAATGAATTATTCAATCAGTCAATCAATCCATGAATCAATCACTCCTAAAGCTTTGAGCACTTGGCATAGTTTTGCAGTGCCTCCAGGATCAGAGGCACGGCAAGCTTTCTACACGTCACCTGATTATGCACTGCCTCCGAGATCAGACCACCTTCGGAGTCAGGATGGTCACAAGATTTTAATGACGTCATGTGGTGACGTCATTACGCCATGAGTTTTCGTAGCATTCGTGTTGATGCCGTACACGCTGAAGGACATGAACATTCGTGTTTGATTAGACATGAAAGGCTTTCGCCTGGACAGATATTTTCGTATGTGTTGCTTAGGAGATAGCGGTTTACATTGCGAGCCCTGCCACGGTGGTCTAGTGGCTAAGGTACTCGACTGCTGACCCGCAGGTCGTGGGATCAAATCCCGGTTGTGGCGGCTGCATTTCCGATGGAGGCGGAAATGTTGTAGGCCCGTGTACTCAGATTTGGGTGCACGTTAAAGACCCTCAGGTGGTCAAAATTTCCGGAGCCCTTCACTACGGCGTCTCTCATAATCATATGGTGGTTTTGGGACTTTAAACCCCACAAATCAATCATTTACATTGCGAGGAGCAGAGCGCAGTAGAAAACCGGGACAAATAAGGAAAATACGCACGCACACACACCGAGCGGACTTGCAATTGATTGATTGATTTGTGGGGTTTAACGTCCCAAAACCACTTCTGATTATGAGAGACGCCGTAGTGGAGGACTCCGGAAATTTTGACCACCTGGGGTTCTTTAACGTGCACCCAAATCTGAGTACACGGGCCTACAACATTTCCGCCTCCATTGGAAATGCAGCCGCCGCAGCCGGGAATCGAACCCGCGACCTGCGGGTCAGCAGCCGAGTACCTTAGCCACTAGACCACCGCGGCGGGGCACGCGGACTTGCAAGGTTTTATGCGTAGGACGGGAAAGGTGATATATGCCGATGACGTGTGCCATAAACAACCAGCAAAATTACAGAAACATTACATAGTGGAAGCCGTAAATAAAGGAAACGAACATTGCGCACTCTAGTATATGCCATTCAAAGCCTTCTAAGATGTGATATTCCACGAGACGAAAGTGCTATCGAAGGAGTACTGACGCACGTACTTACTATCGAACCTCTTTATGAAGTCTGCCTGATTGATTTTACGTGCCAATCTGCGAATTAAATTTTGCCAGTACCTCGCTTTTATGAAAGAAGGGCACACAACCGCCACGCAACAGATGCGCAGGTGGCATCGTACCTTCCCGTCTTATCAATAGAATGTTTGATTGATTGATATGTGGGGTTTAACGTCCCAAAACCACTATATGATTATGAGAGACGCCGTAGTGGAGGGCTCCGGAAATTTAGACCACCTGGGGTTCTTTAACGTGCACCCAAATCTGAGCACACGGGCCTACAACATTTCCGCCTCCACCGGAAATGCAGCCGCCGCAGCCGGGATTCGAACCCGCGCCCTGCGGGTCAGCAATCAATAGAATGTTGCAAGTCAGCATTGCGTGTGCAGCCCTTTTTTGCCCACGTCTTCTATTGCGCTGTGTCCTTTCCAATGTTTTATCCAGGATTCTACACTAAGGCGGTTCATATTGGGTCAGCTGTTTGTTTCTTTTTTGCTAAACATAAAATCAGTGAAGGCCACAGACGTGTATTATCCCACCGACAATGCGCTCGTGCAAGTCCATCGAACCATAAAGAAATCGCATGTGAATGAAAGTTAGTCACGTCACATTAAAGATAATATAAAATGCAGCCACATGGACATATATTATGAACACCAAGATGCACGTGAGCATAAGCGTGCGCAGAGTTCCCCTTCAGGGTGATCGAAAGTTTATCGCCGTGCCCCCCTCTCTATCAAGGCAATGTATGGGGCATGCTATGTGCCCCCCTCCCCCACCCATCTTGGTGACTTTCGAAAGGAGGCCCCCCTCATGCGCACTCCTCTGCATGCTATGTTTTGAAAGTCGAGTCACATAACAGCGCATAAGATCACACGAAGCTCATGGAGACGGACGCGGAATAATTACCATTATACATAAGACGACAGGTATACGCAAGGCCAGGAACATCATGCCTCATATTTAAGCAACAAACGATCGGTATCGCCACCACCTGTTCGAAGTATGCAAGGTAAAAAAGAAAGGTGAAACCTCCGGACACGCGTTCTCAACCATATCTATTGCTAAGCATATTGATAACACATTAATTGATATAACAAGACACCACTGGTTTCATGGACAATCCCCTGTGGTGGGTGGCGCCAGTATGATAAGAATCAACCAACCATCTAACCAACCTTTATCGTTGACAAAATAGTTGACGAATATAGTTGAAACCTCGTATAGATATCTAAATAAACTTCCTGTATTAGAAATAATTTTATCAGTACGTATACACTTGTTTCTTTGTGGCGAAACAAAGTACGACAACGAGTCATCGCTCGTGAAGGACACACGTGATGGGACGGTGCATGACTCAACGGTAACCGTGGACAGTTTCATTCAATGCGCGACCAAGGAAGTTCCCAGGCGTTCGCTAATCTCCGAGCAAGGCTTCTTCGGCCACGAGGAAGGAAAACCCCCTCGAAAGCTTACGCGTCCTGCGGAAAGAAAGGCATACACAAAGGCATATACCTCTTGACGAGTCGTGGTCATCGCTGGACATTTCGACGACCTCGCCAAGACGTCGTCACGTCCGAAAGTCCGCGCAGCGGAAAAAAACTCCTAAGGGTCAGTCACGGCAGCGTAAACACTTCGGCGTCTGGCAAATCAAATGAAACGATACGACACCCGAGTGAGTCTGTTTATTGTGTGATGCTGAGCAATGCCTTCAGAATGAGCCAGGCGCGGTTGTTAGTTTTGGATATGAGACGAAGGTGTGTCTTCTCGCTGACGGCGGCCGAAGGTCGTGTATTCCCGCGCGGCGGGCCTAATGGCGAGAAGGAATGGCTGCCCGCGCATAGGCCCCGCCGGAGTAATTCGAAGCGAAGGCCGGGCTTCTCAGCGGTAGTAGCAGTTGTACGTCTATGATGCGCTGGTCAACAGGCCAATGCGACATAAATGATGGACGCTCACTCTAAGAGCAAGAAAAAAAAAAAACATCCCAGGTCTGTTACTATCTTCGACGAGCTCCCCACATACGTATTAAAACCTTTTGAATCCAAACGTCCACATAAATGAGCAGAATATATGGGTGGATTGTGATTAGGCTAGTCAACGCCTTCCCTTAATGCCGATTTGAAATGGCGGTATACCGATGCTGTGTGAAGTAATGCCAACATTTCAAATCGATCATGAGGGAAGCAGTTGGTCGACTTAAGTAAAATTCAGTAATATGTTCTTTCCACACATGTGGACGCCTAGATACAAAGGCTTAAAGATGCACTGCAAGTCCCTTTCGAGTAGTCGCACCTCAATGACTCTCCGAAGCGAGTATAATGTCTCCGTGAGCGAATTAGCTTGCAGATTTAAAGGGAGTGATAAATGTGGCTAGTGAGAATTCACCGAGGAGAGTAACGAGTAACGCAGTGGTGCGGAGCGCGGCTGTCTCGATCGTGCGCCACGAAAAGGTAATGGAACAAAACCTGTTTCTACATGTCCCATCCGTAGAGAAAGGGAGGTAGGGATCTTGACCAATAAAGGATAACCAGTTTGCTACCGACTGTGTAACACTGTATTTAGAGCAAGTGCATCGCGTAGCAGTTTCAATTCCCATTGATAAAAGAAAAATACACGGCAGAACTGTTTCTTTTTTTTTTTACCGTCCGTCAATCAGTCAGTATATCTATCTAGTCGGTTGGTGTAGTCAGCCTGGCATCTCGATGAGTCTAGTAGGTCCGGTCGGTCGGTCGCTTTCATTCAGTCTGGGTATCTAGTTTGTTCATCCCGTCTCATTTAGTCACTCTAGTTTAGTGTATAGTCAGCCCGGCATCTAGTCATTCATACAGCCAGTTATAGTCGGCCGGTTGGTTGTTTTGGTCAGTCTGGCATATTGTCTGTCATTCAGGTCGTCAGTATAGTTGGTCGATCGGTCGGTCTCAGTCATTCATTTGGTCTCAGCATCCATTTAGACAGTTTTGTCTTGTCCAGTTGGACTAGACCAGTGTATAGTCACCCTGGCACGTAGTCAGTCAGTCAGTCAGTCTAGTCGGTCGGTCAGTAGGTCGATCAGTCAAGTCAGTCCACGCAGGTCGTCGGTCTGTCAGCCAGTGAAGTCATTCAGTCTAGTTTATTCATTTAATTGTTCTGTTACTCAGCATGGTCATTCAGTCTGCCATGGTCATCCGATCATTCACTGGGTCAGTCAGCGGTCGAGCCATCGCGCTCAACTTTCGAATAGAGCACTAGCCTCTTATTTCATATAATTTGTATATGCGTTGGCACTTATAATGAATGGAGCTTTGAGATAGACTCTAGATACACCGTCATGTCGGCACACAAGGGGCGTGGCCGGCGTACACTACACAATTTACGCACGCTGTCGTTAGAGCTGGCTGCGAGACGTATACCTTCGATATATCGTCGTGAAATGGTTCTCGTCTACCGTATGTGTCGCGGTATAATCAAAGACGGCGCCAGGATTTTTTAGGGGTTGGGGGGGGGGGGGGCAAAACAAGTGAGTTTGTCCAAGGGCGCAGGAACTCTGGTAACTCATGCATTATCTTTCGACTATATTTGATATGGAGGGCTCAAGAGAGGGGGGGGGGGGCAGGAGAAAATTTAGGAGGGGCTGCAGCTTCCCTGTTACCCTCACTGGTGCCACCCCTGGTCTGCTCCAACATCACCAAGTGGGCTGAACGTTGCAGGAATTCGACAGCGGCTTGTTGGAAGACTTGGTAGATCACGTAGCTTCGAAGAATATCCAGTATACAGCGTAAAAAAAAACAAGTAGAAACACATACAAAAGAAAGCTAAGGGTGGGTGAACTTGATCTTAACACCGACGTTTTGAGTCAAGGTTCAGTACGACTTTGTTATTTATATGTTATGCATCTAGGCTCGATCAACCTCATCGAGCAGTTTCGCCGTTTTTGAAGGCGGCGCATTGCGACTCCCGATTGTATAGTGTAAACGTTTCCGCAGCCAGTGACGTCTAGTATGGTGTTTTGCTCTACTTCGACATAATTTCCCAACATCAGAGACCATCAGTACTATAAACGCCTACGATGAATGATCAACAAATGTTCACTAATTTATTATTATAAACCGCTATTGGTGTTACTTGAATGTACTGCCTTTCCGATTTAATAATCATCAGACAGTATTGCACGTTTCGCTTTCCAGCACAGGCATAAAAGCGTTTGCGTAACACCAGTAATCTGGGATCCCACTGATGGAAAGTATAATTCTTGCCCACCCTTTCGTGCTATAGGTCGAAATCGTTACACCACAAGTAAAAAGAACAATGTCCTGAGTTTTTTTTCTGACTTAGTGGTCTGTTGGTTTCATTACTTGTGCCGAACTTCGTAAACAATTATTCTTCATTCGTTCGTACTAAGCACTATTTGGGACTTGGGGCGATTTCGAGCGCAACATCCGATAACGTAATGGACTACGCACGAGCAATTCCGGCACATCGTATCGCGGTTCGCGTTGCGTGTCGGTCAGCCCGCATAAGGACGCGGGTATAAGCGGTCGGTCTGGGCAATCGCGCACATGCCTGAGCATAAGCGCGCGCGTGTGTGCGACCTCATTAAAGAAACCAGGTGTTCGATGGGTGCGGATGGAGGAATGCCGGCCGGCGGCCGTTTCGACACCGTCCGAGCAAGGTGCTGGGCACACAACTCGCGTTGTCGTCGTTGGCTGGCGCCTCTGCGCGATATGTATGCACTTAAGTTACAGAATGCAGTTGCTGGCGCGTCGTTGGAAACGCTCCGCGTGCTCCGAGGCGACCGTGTGTGTAGTACGATCAGGCTATGTGCATCGGGTCTTTCCTTACAACAATTGTATTAAATTCAGGTTTGGACGGAAACACGCCTGGTAAAAAAAAAATTAAGGCCGGAAATCACGAGCGCAGATTGAACGATAAACAAAAAGGGGGGAGTTGGTGAGAAGTTTACACTATAGCCGTCTGAAGCTTAAGAGGCAGTGAAGCTGGTTGATTGATCACGAGCGCAGATGGAACGATAAACAAAAAGGGGGGAGTTGGAGAGAAGTTTACACTATAGCCGTCTGAAGCTTAAGAGGCAGTGAAGCTGGTTGATTGATCACGAGCGCAGATGGAACGATAAACAAAAAGGGGGGAGTTGGAGAGAAGTTTACACTATAGCCGTCTGAAGCTTAAGAGGCAGTGAAGCTGGTTGATTGATATGCGGGGTTTAACGTTCCAAAACCACACCGTATGATTATGAGAGAAGCGAAGCTGGTTGTACTTAGATGCTCAGCGCGGCCTTCTTGGCTGATGCTACTGTCTTCTTGGCGTAGACAAAGTGGAGTCCACGACAGCCTGTCACCATGATCATACAAGAATGTCCGAGCGCCAGAACTAACGTGCAAAGCTGGCTGTGGCACCCCTGCGGTTTTCGTCGCCCGTGATCGGCTCGCGCCACGCCGGAAAACTCGACGCGGCAGCGGCTCTGTCGGTGGGTGCAGCTGACAAAACGGCGCGGAGTTTTTTTTTTTTTTACTGACAACCGACGAGTTGCCTCGAACTTCAACCTCGAAAAGACGTTCCGGCCGCCCTACAGGGACCTTGTTCAGGCTGCGGATGCCTTGATCAATACATGGTCGTCGTGGCGGAGCAGTAACGTCTTTTGGTTTCGGCAACTATGTTAGTCTTTGCTACATTTTATCCTTTTGTATTTCCACTAAATAATGATATCACAAGCAAGGTCGAATTGGGTGCTGCCACCACCTCCCTTCATCATCATCATCAGTAGCAGCACGGCACCATAAGTAGCTCTCCTATTTCTGCGAATCGAACCCAGGTATACTTCAGGAAGGAGTCATGGCTCTTTCGTGTGAGTCACTGTACGTACCCAGTAAGTCAGAGTGAAACAGGAGGTCGCATTACAAGGCTGAATTCGTCAACTAGTGTGGGAGTAAGAGGCACTGAAGAATGACGGTAAGGGATTATGCACGCGGTCAAAGCTTCAGGAAAATCAACGACGAACTGTCCTCAAAAAATTACTTCCGTCTGTACAGTTCCGTTCACCTTCGTATGTCACGGTGACCTCTGTCGTTTCAATGCGACTCGGGGGCGTTCGTGTCGTGCGCATGCGAGGACGTATGCCAAAGCCAAGTGACGAACCAATGAACAGGTATACGGTCAACGGGAAGCTTTCTTCATGCACACGGGGTGCACCTCTAACTCGGGCAAGCAGTTCCGAGAGGCCACGTTCTCCATCACTCGCGCGTCACTCGAAGACCGCTCTTTTCCATTCAAATTGCTTCGTGACCGAAAGTCACCACCCACGTCTGTGATTTTTTCCGCAATGCGTCTGTCGCCCCCTTCTCAATGCTGCCCAAATACCGCGTGGTCCTTCGGTAATGAGCCTCTTGTTCGCTGTCTTATACGGTAAAGAAATGTCGTGGGCTGCTCCGACCCAAGCGTCTGCCATTCGCCGGTGTTCTATCAAATCCTCGAGCTGAAACATATTGAGACGTACTTATCCTTAATTCATTCCTTCAATTTTAAATTTTAGATCACGCGCTTAACGGGGAACTCACTATTTATTAAGTGCGTTTCACATTAGCACTTGCGCGAAGCTGCGGCTGTCACAAATACAAAGGTTACACAAATCAGACTATGTATTCACTTTTATTTCGAGAATCTTTATATTTTCCTCTTTCTTTATATTTTCCTCTTTTTTTTTGTCTCTACAGGAGAATCTGAGCGATTTCACCTACTAGGCCACGAGAATGCGGACCTCTCCGACGCCGTCTGTCCTCAACTTGGCATGACCATCCTTGATGCGCCAGATATTGCAACAGTTACACGGCGTCGTTATACGAACTGTCACTCATATTTCGCTCTGTTGGACGCGATGTCAAATGACAATTTGTAGGCAGAAAAAGGCAGGGTCATATCACGTTTTCAACTGGTAGAAAGTGCGTTGCCTTGATGGCAATTTATTGAAAGACAGTAGAAAAAACCGAAGAAAACATCAATTTTGAAGACAAAAAGAAGGCTGCGACGGACAAAGGACGTCGAAACAGTCAGCGCAGCATACGTCGCTGACGTCACTGGTGCCTATGTACACCATAGTAGCAAGGCCAGTTTAAAGACGGTGTTCAATTCCACTCCGTAAACGCCGAGCTAAGCTCAAGTGACGTCTATAAGGACAGAAGGCGAATTCCTTCCTCTATATGCAAATAAATACCGTCCAGCTGTATTTTGCTATTGATTTCTGTCTCACGAAGCAACGACGCACGCTTAGCACTAAGGTACCCGTACGTTAATCTTCTTAGCGGACTGCTCATACGTCTACGCTGAAACGACCGTGATCCTACACATCGGTCCGAGTGATTGCAGTTTACCGCGGCGTTTTCTCAATGATGCTTCCCTTCGGTTTTAGCGTTCAATATTGAGTAGACGCTTCTCTCCCAGTTCGTAAGCAAGAAAAGGTCACTCCGAGAATGCATGCGGGCATCTAATCATGGCGGCTGCGTATCTCGTGACCTTTGTCAGTCCCCGCTGTCGGATTGGCCTTGCGAGGCCCATATCTGACGAAACGAGCCTTTGTCGCTCGGCTGCGGCGGACCACGCACGGGGCTTCTTTTGAGGCCAAGTTCAAACTGACAAAGAGACGTGCGCGACAAACGACCCGGCTGATAGTCATCGAAGTGTTTTTCTGGAGTGCCTAATCATGGTCAACCTCTTCACTATACAGTTGATTAAGTGAACTACATTGTACGGTACTTGTTAATGTTCTTGTTGAAGGAGCACTCGCTTGAAATTGTTGTTGCATTATTATTATTATTATTATTATTATTATTATTATTATTATTATTATTATTATTATTATTATTATTATTATTATTATTATTATTAATGCTTGTCTTCACATTTCTGCTGTTTAGGTAGTATCGCTTCCGCTAATTTGATTCTCGATTGTTATTGTGTTTATATGTAGCGTAAATGAGTTACATGTATTCTTTCTCTGACTCTTTACATGAAAAGCTTTTCAATATATATGTCATCTCTCGTCTGCCGATGTGCCGGGCCAAGTCCACCAAGCCACCGTCTGGCTTTGACAGGCCTGTTATTTGTTTTGTACAACTCAAGATGACAATAAAGATTATTAATATTATTATTATTATTATTATTATTATTATTATTATTATTATTATTATTATTATTATTATTATTATTATTATTATTATTTCTGTTATACCATACGTAAATTATAGGAAGAAACTGCAGCAGTAACAATCTGTTAACTTCTTTCCCACCAGGATTCGTATTGCGTTTAATTACACATAAATACAAATGTTTGACATGAATGCAGGGATGACGCTAAGATTCTTTTACTGAGGTAGGGGGAGAAGTCTGGGAGTCGGGATGCGCATGTCTTGTGTTTTGTCTACATCCGCTCGTGATGGTGCGAATGGGCGTCAGGAGAAAATCATGGTGTGTGTATGTGTGTGTGTGCGGGGTAGGGGGGGGGGGCTGTCCCTCAGGGGCTACACTTGGGGACGCGCCTTCAAGAGTGGAAACAAGCTGCACTACACCCATAACTGATCTTTAATATAGTTACGCATTACGGTATATTTATGTGAATCGACACTCCATTGAACGGCGATTTGACGACAACGCAATCAACGATCGGAAAACCGCGTCAAGCGTCCGAACGTGCTTGCTTGCACGCGAGAACATTCTTAAAGTGTGTACCGACCAGAGTACAAGAAAGATGACTGTCCCATCTAGTTCAAAATAATTGTTCTTTAAGTTCCACACTGGAACCCGAAAAGTTAAAATGTGGATGCAAGAAAGGGGTATGTTTGTACCGTGGGGAACGCATAGTTTTCTCTGTCGTAAACCTGAACCATCGAACACGTCTTTCTAGATTGTTGAGAAGGTGTGTTCTTCTGGGACATCCTGCAGAGGACTATCAAAAAAAAAAATATTTACCTCTAGATGTCTATATACGGGTGCAGGTTTTTACCAGTTCATGAGGAAGACGATGGAGCACCCCATGCTATGTTGCTCGGACTTCACAGTATTTGGAAAAAAATACATGGTAGTCAGCCATGCCGACATCGGTACTCTCCCTATTCGTGAATGTTTTCGTCAAATGATCATGAACTTTATTGCAAACTGTAAATTGAGAGACCCAGTAACAGAGTGCATGGCTCGAACAACTTGAGCCCCGCCGCGGTGGTCTAGTGGCTAAGGTACTCGGCTGCTGACCCGCAGGTCGCGGGTTCTAATCCCGGCTGCGGCGGCTGCATTTTCGATGGAGGCGGAAATGTTGTAGGTCCGTGCGCTCAGATTTGGGTGCACGTTAAAGAAACCCGGGTGGTCGAAATTTCCGGAGCCCTCCACTACGGCGTCTCTCATAATCATATGGTCGTTTTGGGGCGTTAAACCCTACATATCAATCGATCAATTAATCGAACTTGAGCCACTTATTTGTATAAATTAATTCTAATGACTTTTTTCTGCTTGTTATCTGTGTATGCATTGTTTATGCACAGTAATATTATTGTATAATGAGCAAAAAAAATAATAAAAAGTGTTCTCCACTCTATCCGCAAGACGACGCAAGGGCCTGTGGGGGCGTCCAGCTTGTAGTTTTGCGTCGTTCAAGCCAATGATGGAGGCGTCTCTCATAATCATACGGTGGTTTTGGGACGTTAAACCCCACGAATGAAGCCAACGATGAAAGGGCGAGTGCAAGTCATGGATGCACACATTAGAGTTTACAGCGTTCACATAAGCAACTGGAGCACCAACAGCCGATATCAACTCGCCGAGCTTTCGCTGAACCCACGCTATAGGAGACGCGACCACGGCTCCTTTCCTTGCCAGGCAGCTACGAACGGCTTGGATTAGCAAATGAGGGCTTTCCTCGACTTTCGAAGATAACGTGCCCCACTGAGATAATACGGGGGCCACCCACAGCGTCGACTGTGTTAACGGCGCACAGGTTGTGAGCCGAGAAAAAAAATTAAGTGCTTTTATTTTATAGTTGCGCAATCTCCCCTCTTTACATTTCTCCGTATCTGACCTCTTAACAAGTGATATAATCTTGCTGCGAAATCGCTTGCATTTGTGTCTTTTTTTCCCGCCTTAAGTTCATTTCTACGGTACGACAAGCCGTTGCGCCCTAAGGGCTACAAAAAACCGCTTTTAAAATGATCCCATTGTCCCGCCGTGGTGGTCTATTGGTTATGGTAGTCGGCCGCTGATTCGCAGGTAGTGGGATTGAATCCCAGCTGCGGCGGCTGCATTTCCGATAGAGGCGGAAATGCTGTAGGCCCGTATGCTCAGATTTGGGTGCATGTTAATGAACCCCAGGTGGTCGAAATTTCCAGAGCCCTCCACTACGGCGCCTCTCATGGTCATATCGTGGTTTTGGGACGTTAAACACCACAAATCATACTCAAAATGATTTAGTTGCTTAAATGACTTAAGCTGGCTCAACCCTGGAAGCTTAGTATACTTAAATTTCTTTTTTTTCGTTATTGAAATTATACCTTAATATTGAAGTAAATAATATCTTGTTTCCAGGCTAACCAGTAATAAAGCCGTCGATTGTTGTTCTCGGTTATAAAACCGGGTCTTAATGTGTACATGTGTACGCGTATTATTTTTTTCCGCGAACGATATAAGAGTGCAACCATATGTCAGTGCTTGTATTGAGTGCGATGAGCATTGCAAGCTCGGTTGAAGAGCGCGTTAAAAATATGTTATAAAATTTATTAATGCTAGTGTTGTTTCGTTCTCATGTTGTTCGAGAATACACCTTGCGCCTGTAATAACACAGTCACAACGACTGTATGTATGTTTTTTCTACAGTTTCGTATTATGTTTAAATATGTATTTTCCTACAATTTAGTTCTCGTTATCGATGCTGCACTAGCTTTATTTCTGTGGGATAATTCGCTGTACCAGCTCTGTAACGGCCATGACGGCCAACAGCATTTGGAAATAATAAAAGAATAATAATATATGAGCGCATTCTTTTTTGTTCTTGTTGCTGAACAACACTAACCACCCCCGTTTATTTGCAGTCGTCGTTGTGATATGCGTAACATTTCACTGACGGGCTGCAGTAAACGAGCTTCTCCAACCACTGACGATATGTACAGGCGCTTCGATCATCAACGTGGTGTGGATAATGAGCTCAAAGTAGCGTTACGCTTCACAGCGTGAAGTTAGGCTCTGAGCCGTGACGGCCCCAGAGAGACGTGGATGGTGCTCGGCGTGGCGTCTTCGCGACAACGGTGCGACGGGTCGCTGCGCCGCGTTGGTGGTCGCACGTGACAGCGTCTGCGTCCGATACATTCAAGCAAAGAGGGGCGCAACGTATTTCGTGGAATACGGGACGTGGCGAAACGGGGCGGTGCAGAATTAAAGACGGGCCTTTGCCTTCGCGCTTCTGCATACGTAATTACGTGCCTCCCGATTAGGCGGGCGCGAGGCATTAAGAGAAATAAGAGCTATGCCCACGCAGAACGACGCAATAATCACGCACGCTGCCATGACGTGCAGATACGGATGTGTACCAAGCCTGTATACACGCAAACACACGAAAGTGGAAATGATGACCATTCAAAGCTGTCCCAAAAGGGAACCGCGTATTACGACAGCTACTGAATACTTAGTTAATCAGGATTAGCGTGTACACTAACACACACACACACACACACACACACAGAAAAGTCCTGCCACCTTCGATGACTTGAGACGTGTTTCATGCATGGTATGATGCGGAATAAAACTATAGCTAGGTTTAATCATTGATATCGTTTGATTACGTCGTGTCTTTTTTGTGTTTTTGGACAACTACATTACATACAATTCATTTGTCACAGCTTTGTTTCTTGGGTAACTATACATTTCGTACACTTCATAACACACCGACAACGTCCACAATGGTACTGTGTGTATGTATAGAAGATACTAGGAAACCTCAAGATGGTCAGACGTGGTTCTTTATTTTTCTTTACTTTCCGACGTACCAAATCTCCATTCACCTGTTACGGTTACACTTTCAGTGTCCCATTAGCACAATTTATCCATTATACAAAACTTATTCCTACTCAATGTACCTTTAAGAAATTCGAAGATACTTTCAAATTCTCTTTCCCTCTACCCAAAGTAGGGTGGCATGCCAATTTCCCTAGACTGGCTAACTTCAGCTGCCTTTGCGCAATCTCTCGTCTTCTTTCCTGCATGTACTGGGGCTTTAAATGCCCCTAGTAAGCAACATAGCGATACCATGAGCAATACTTCTTGTATGTATGTATGTATGTATGTATGTATGTATGTATTGAAACGGGGTATTGAACCAGCAGGAGTTGACTCGGCGAACGAAAGCTTTATTGAGCGCAAGGGCTAACTGAACGCAAGCCTGCGATCACAGCAAGTCTTCTTTCTTTTCTATCTTCGAGCTCCATGCCCACTGCCCTCGTTACAATCACCCCCGGGCGATGAGGGAGCCATCCTGGCGACCTAAGAACAGGTGTACACAGAAGGTTCATGGTATGGCTTGAGCCGAGAAATGTGTACAATTTCTTGTCCCCGACGGCGCTTGTCCGGAGATGCATCCAGCGGCTCGACCAGGTAATTGACAGGGGATGTTTGGCGTATAACTCGATAAGGGCCATGGTACCTGGACGAAAGCTTGTGGGAGAGTCCTGGAGGAGTAGAAGGAATCCATAACCACACCAGTGAGTTCGGTGCAAAGCTCATATCACTGTAAGCAAAAACTATCCGAGTTTGGGGTTTTTCCGGCTCATGACCTCTGAAAACTCTCTCGGGTTTAAAATTACTACCTCGCGTAGGAGTAAAAGATGGACATGACATAGTTTTACCACCACCTCTCAGGCAAGTAGTAAAATGATGTCAAAATCCAGTTTTACCACTTAGGGAGTTTTCTATCACGTGATTTTTAACCTGCGTTTCAGAGTTTATCACCACGTGACTGCAAGGTGCAGCTGCTTCGGCAGCTTTTGCCCCATACCCCCCTTGTGACGCTCTCAGTGAATACTGAAGGTACGCGAAGCCCACAGATGTTTTTTTTTGTTTTTTTTTTTGCATCGCCGTGCCTCTGGACTGACCTCGAGTCAGCGCACTTTTACTGGAACTGGGGGCAGCATAAGCACAACAAGCGAGAACAGCATTCTTTCAAACGAAAAAAAAAAAAGACGGGGGGGGGGGGGGCTCTCAAAAGAGAAAACAAAAAAGAAAGAAAACCTGCTGTGGAAAGCTGTCCTGCATATTTTCGCAAAATGTTGCTTTTGCTCGGCGGTGGCCTTGGAGACAGACAGTGCAAGAAGCTCGGTATCTGTGTGTCTGGTTGGGCTGATGGATCTCACGTGTTTCCTACATCACCGAGCGCCTCCGAACCTGCACGTCGCGGATATCTCACTTCCAAGCCGAATCGTGAAGATCTGCCAGTGGTAACAAAATCAATCTGGCGTCATCGTCCGTACTTGCCTGCTGGAGAAGCAATAAGCAAAATGCTTCACTCTGTCGTCGTCACCGAGCCCTGGCCACCAGTGACCAGTGGGAGTGTGTCGCCGGGGCAGGTGAAAGAAGCATCGCATATACTTTGTTCCACAGTAGGCGATGTCTGCATGAGTAAAGTGCTGCCCGAATTGCCCACCTCATGCACCAACTGTTCTCAAACATGTAGCGCGAAGCCGATACGAGGCAGACGGAAACAACAAGAGGCTGCCCGTGAGCACGAAGAAAACCCGTATGGTGGTCTTTCGTTGGAGGTGTGCATACACCGCCCCGTCCCCGTAAGATAGCGGTGACGTGTTCATTTGTGTCTGAAATGACGACGAAATTCGCACAGGATATGTGTTCTGTGATCGCCAGCTGTGTTTTATCGGATAGCCGTGCTCCTCAAAAAGGCCTAGAACGCCGTCGGTAAGCAGCTTGTATGCAGGCGTGGACCACTCTTCTACGCCCGTTGTGATGAATACGTGCTGCTACTGTGTTTGTGCACCGTCGCTGAATGAAATCATTGAGCTACCATGCTTTGTGCGTACTTAGGTATATTTTGTGGACTTGTGCATCAGCAGTGCTAACACGCGTGGGGCAAAGAGCCCGGTGTGCCAAGCAATTATTGGATAATCAAAAAGGTGAGATCGTGTAGATTTATAATAAAAGGTTGGTGTGACATTTAGTGCCCTGCAGCCCACCTGAAGCTTACGCTTGCACCTTCAAGCGTTGTTGTTAATCGATGCAAAAAGGAGCTCTCCTACCGGTACTACATTGCCGGTCAAAAATTCGTGCCTATATATATACCGGATTGTCGAAGTGTAGTTGAGCAACGCGTGCAGTCTGTGCTAGTGGTGTATTATTCTGCATTTGTTGTGTGTGCGTGTTTGTCTGTATGTGAATGTATGTGTCACCAATTCTGCCATTCAATAAATTCAATCAATTCTGCTATTCAATAAATTTGTCGACTCTGGGCGAATGCACCCGTCATTTTTATTTTTTTACCACCAGAAATAACTCCCAGTAATCACCTCAAAAACCTTGTGAAGGTAGTAAAAATTTACTCTCTTTATACTCGCTGAAAACCTCGCTGGGGTAAATAATTACTACTCTCGCTACGTTCAAAAACTCAGTTAGCACGAGAGTAAAATTTTACCTCGGTAGTAGGTGGTAAAAAAAACCCAGGAAAGGTAGTGCGCTAGAGGACAAATGGTTTAACCAGTTTTTGAGGTTATTTCAGGTCATTTTTGTTTAGTGCCTATATATATACCGGATTGTCGAAGTGTAGTTGAGCAACGCGTGCAGTCTGTGCTAGTGGTGTATTATTCTGCATTTGTTGTGTGTGCGTGTTTGTCTGTATGTGAATGTATGTGTCACCAATTCTGCCATTCAATAAATTCAATCAATTCTGCTATTCAATAAATTTGTCGACTCTGGGCGAGGCGTGCCTGATGCGTCGTGGCGATGTTTTTGGCGCGTCTGGTCATGTGACGTGAACGCACGAGCAAGCTTCCGACATTCTTCAGCGTGTGCTGCTGCTCGAGAAACGGTAGTCATCTCTGAAGGGTCCGGTCGATAAGGAAGAATAGTATCCATTGTTGATGATGGCTCGCGTCCATAAAGAAGAAAGAAAGGCGAAAATCCAGTGGTGCTTTGCGTTGCAGTGTTGTAAGCATATGTCACAAAAGGCAGTATGCTATCCCAATTTGACTGGTCGGATGAAGCGTACTTGGCCAGCATATCCCCAAGTGTACGATTAAAACGCTCTGTCATCCCATTAGTTTGCGGATGATAGGCTGTGGTAGTGCGGTGTATGATGCGACACTCGCTCAACAACGCTTTGATAGCATCGGAGAGAAAAACGCGGCCGCGGTCGCTTAGTAACTCTCGAGGTGCTCCATGCCTTAAAACCAGGTTTTGCAGTATAAAACACGCAACGTCTTTTGCGGTAGCAGAAGGTAACGCAGCTGTTGCAGCGTACCGCGTTAGGTGGCCGATAGCGACAATGACCCAGCGGTTGCTACTCGAAGTATAGGGAAGCGGACCGTAAAGGTCGATTCCGACACGATCGAAAGCTCGTGCTGGACATGGCAACGGCTGCAAGGGACCTGTGGCATGCTGAGGGGTGTTGCGTCCCGCTGCCAGTGACGTCTTCGAGACGAGCGTGATGTCGCCGCCGCTCAGTTCCGCGAACGCAGCGACTGTTGAGGCTGACCATTGTGTCGCGGGACGGTGCGCTGGCGCCACGGCTGGGCCCTGCGGAATGCGGCGGCGGTTTCGGGGAACGAAAGATTCGTCGCTGCTTCTTGGAGTGGATGGGTCCACCCGGAACAACTGAGCATAGAGCTGAGGGGAAGTCGGGCTCCGGGTGGACGATTCACCCCCTTGATCCCCCCCTCTTACTGCGGGCCGCCCCTGCCTTTCGTGAAGTGGACTGATGTACCGAGATAGAGGGAGAGGGGCGGCAACGAGAGGGATAAAAAGGACGGAGGAGACGGCGGGCGCGAGAAGGGGGAACAACGATGACCAGTTAACTTTTCTTTGAATGCAAATAAATCCCTTTTTTTCAAGTTTCCTAAATGGACGTCCTGCTTTCATGACCTGCCTGATCTTGGTCATCCCACCCAATCTACCCCGACGACGCTACAAACTGGATGGCAGCGGTGGAATCAAGAAAAGGCATGCAGAAAACTGCGGACGGAAGATCGACTTCTGTGGATCCGGGATCAGCAGAACGAGACTTCGTGGCTCCGGGAGGCACAACCGTCGCAGTAACGGCATGAAGTTTTGGACGACTCCAGGAAACTAAGGACGAGCAGCAGAAGGCAGACCAGACGATCTGGGATCGGCGGTCCTGTGAACGTGGCTCTGGGAGACACGTCCTTCGCCAGCTCGAGGTTGGAAGTAGCTGCGGACGGAAGATCGACTTCTGCGGATCCGGGATCGGCAGAGCGAGACTTCGTGGCTCCGGGAGGCACAACCGTCGCAGTAACGACTACCGGAAACTAAGGACGAGCAGCAGAAGGCAGACCCGACGATCTGGGATCGGCGGACCTGGGAACGTGGCTCCGGGAGACACGACCTTCGGCAGCTCGAGGTTAGGTGAGTGCTTGAGCGATCACGTTTTGCCGGACGATAAGAACAGGGTTCTATCGGGCAATTGGCTCTGAAGGGCCGCCACAAGTGTGCGGTGAATATTGCAGAAGTATTGGTTGGCTCTTGTGAAGATATGGATATCGGAGGGTTAAAGAAAGAAGAGCTGTTGCTGTTAGCAGCAGAGCTCAGCTTGGATATCAATAGCAGGTTAAGGAAGCCCGAAATTCGCAGTGCGATAATCGAAGTGGGTTTCGAGGAGGACGAGCTCAGCGAGGCCTGGAAAAGATATGTGAGGAGAAGAAACAAAGGGAGGAAGAAAAGAGGGAAAGAGCGGAAGAGAAGGAAAGGCAGGAAAGGAGAGAACAAAGACAGGCCGAAATTGAGCTCGAGAGAATAAAGCTAGAGCAGGGCGAGATTAGCACGCAATGCAGATGCGGCGCCGCCGCATACTGAGAACCTGAAGATGACGAGTTTGCTTCAGCCGTACAAAACAGGCGAGGACATTGGTCTCTACCTGATTAATTTTGAACGGATCTGTGAGAAACATTCATTTCACCAGGACACATGGCCAGAGCGGTTGCTTGCGTTGTTACCGGGTGAGGCCTCGCAGGTCGTGGCCAGACTGAGCGCAGCCGAGGCAGGCGTATACAGTTCAGTGAAGTCGACATTACTCGCAAAATACAGGCTCTCCACAGAGGAATTTCGGAGGAGATTTAGACGGGAAAGAAAGAAGCCTGGGGAAAGCTTTGTTGAGTTTGCGTGTAGCCTGAGTGATAATTTTTCAGAGTGGGTGAAAGGAGCAGGTGCGGATAACTTAAGTAAACTGAGGGATCTAATTTGTTTGGAGCAGTTTTATGACACCCTGCCGGATAACGTGCGCCTGTGGGTCAAGGATAGGCAGGAAGGTGTGTCTGTTAGGAGTGCAGCACAGCTTGCCGACGAGTACGTGGCCAGTCGAGGCTTCAGGACACCGATCAACAGCGCACATCACTATCAAAGGCCTGCACCCACGGCCCCAAGCTTACACTCGAGGACCGCAAAGCGCAACAAAAGAGCGAGAGGAAACTAATCAAAATTCGGCGCGTGCTGAAGGCAAGCCGAAAGAGCAGGAAAAGAACAGAAAGGAGGTCAGAAATCATTTAGAAGAGTTAGAGTCGCGAGCTAAGGCGCTATGTTTCAAGTGCAACGAAACAGGTCACTTTGCCCGAAACTGCTCAAAAGGTAGGCCAGTGTTTGCTTGCGTAAGCGATCACCCGAGTAACCTAGATCTTTTGAAACCTTACACGACAGATTTAATGGTTAATGACAAAAGGTGTAGGGTACTCAGAGACTCCGCGGCCACTATGGACGTAGTCCATCCGAACTACGTAAAAAGTGAAGACTACTTATCCGAATGCGCGTGGATAAGACAGGCCGTCAGCGAAGATTCAGTGTGTTTACCTATGGCAAAGGTACACATTCGGGGTCCCTTTGGAGCGATCGAGACAGTAGCAGCAGTCTCCCGTGGGCTACCAGAGGGCTACCCGTACCTTTCTCGAACAGCTCGGAGTCACTACTCAACGACAGGGGGTGCACTTTTGCTGATGCCCAGGTCATGGCTTTGACGAGATCGAAAGCACGCGTATTGGCTCAGCAGCTGCGTTACGGGGAAGGGGAAGGTGCCAAAGCGAAAGAGTTAACAACTGAATCCGAAGAAGTTAAGCCCGACGAGGCACTTATCCCTATTCCTCCGACCGAAAATCCGGAAAATGGTCAGATTAAGAAGCCGATAATTGAGAAAAGAAAGAAACCTTCGAAAGGAAAAGATCATAGTTTGCAGGGTCCGTGTTGGCCCCAATCTCGCACAGCTACGAGCGCATGCTAGGGGTTGACAGGGAAGCGTTACGGCTGTCTCAGAAAACTGACCCTAGTATAGCGGTTATGAACAACGGAAACAGTGAAGGTGTTTCGTCAAGAACATCTCTTTCGAAGTGAGGAACGGTATCCTATATCGTAAATACCGAGATAGGCGAGGGCAGTGCTACGATCAATTGGTGGTGCCATCACCATACCGCAAGGACCTACTCAGTCTTTGTCACGATCACTCATGGGCAGGACACCTGGGCATAAATAAACCAAGAAAAGATTGCTACAGGAATTTTATTGGCCGGGGTGTTTCAGGGACGTGCAGAATTTCGTGAAGACTTGTGACGCTTGCCAGAGAGCCGGTAGGTCTAACGACAAATGGAAGGCCCCGATGGTAAAAGTGCCCATTATTTCTGAGCCCTTCCGCAGAGTTGTTGTAGATTTGGTGGGGCCGTTGCCGAAAACAAGTGCGGGGAACAGATACATTCTCACACTATTGTGTCCTGCAACGAAGTTCCCCGAGGCGGTGCCCTTACAGGAGGCAACTTCGGTCGAGGTAGTCGATGCGTTGCTTTCTATATTTTCGCGCCTCGGTTTCCCTGCCGAAATGCAATCGGATCAGGGAACCGTTTTCACGAGTGCTCTCACGACCATGTTTCTCGAGAAATGTGGCGTTAAAATTTTGCATAGCTCGGTTTACCACCCACAAAGCAACAGTGTGGAGAGATGGCATGCTACCCTAAAAAAAGTATTGAGAGCTGTTTGCCATGAAAGGAAGTGTGATTGGGATGGTTGTTTACCGGGCACGCTATTTGCGTTGCGCACAGTGCCACACGAGGGAACCGGGTTCGCACCGGCAGAGCTGGTGTATGGCCGGAATCTTCGAGGGTCCGCTGAGGCTAGTCCGCGAACTGTGGGAGGATGATCGGGGGCCTAAATGTGTGATCGAGTATGTGTTGAACCTAATGCAAAGGTTACATAAGTGTCGTGAGATCGTGAAGGGCAACCTAGAGGCGAGGCGAGACGCTTCAAAGCGCTACTATGATAGAAATGCCAGGACGCGATCATTCAACCCGGGCGACAAAGTGATGATATTGAGGCCTAATCGCCAGAATAAACTGGAGGTCCACTGCGATGGACCTGCCGAGGTTATCAGTCGCCTTTCGGAAGTAAACTACACCGTGAGATTACCTGGAAGAAAACGCGAGGACAGGGTCTACCACGTAAACCTAATGAAGCCATTTTTAGAGCGAGCAGCAATTGTTAGCATCGCCATGAATGTTTCAGAAGAGGTTTCTCTAGAGGTACCTTGTTTTCCTGGGAACACGGGCCCTAGTGTAGAAGAGATAATCGCGTGTGCAGTTAACAAAGACGAGTTGGGTACAGATAAAGTCGAGGATCTGAAGAGCCTTATTCAGGAATATCTGGAATGTTTTGGGGGAGGGGCTCGGAATGACTCATTTGGTACAACATGATATCGAGCTGACTACAGAGGTCCCTTTTTGCTCGAAGGCGTACCGCGTGTCTCCGCGACAGCTGGACTTAATGAAGGCGGAAGTTAAAAGGATGCTTCGCCTTGGCGTGATCAAAGAAGCATATAGTGACTATTGCTCCCCTTTGATGTTGGTCGAGGTGCCGGGGAAAGAACCACGGCCATGCGTCGATTATCGCAGGTTGAATGCGATCACAAAAGACCAGGTGTACCCGTTGCCTAACATAGAGGAAAGGGTGGAGCTGGTAAGCCGGGCTACCTTCATTTCAACCCTAGATTTAGTGAGGGGATATTGGCAGGTGCCCTTAACTGAACGAGCAAGTCGGTATGCAGCATTTGTAACACCCTTTGGCGTTTATCAGCCCGTCACCATGGCCTTTGGTTTGAAAAACGCACCCTTCTGTTTTTCAAGGTTAATGGATCGGGTGCTAGAAGGACTAGAAGAATTTGCGGTGCCATATCTAGACGACGTGGCCGTATTTTCTAATGATTGGGAGTCTCATTTGCAGCACACACGAACGGTGCTTGAAAGAATCAAAGGGGCGGGCCTGACTATTAAAGCCGAGAAGTGTCAGTTCGGCCAAGCCCGTGTCACGTATTTGGGACACGACATAGGGCAGGGAAAACGGGAACCAATGAAAGCCAAAGTAGCTGCGATAGTCAACTTCCCAAGACCCGTAAACAAAAGGGAGGTGCGAACATTTCTAGGAATGACAGGCTATTACCAGCACTACATTCCAAATTATTCGGAGCTCGCCAGCACGCTAACCGACAGCCTGCGAAAACCTGAACCGGAAGTGGTAACTTGGAGCACCGAGAGGGAGGAGGCCTTCCAAAACTTGAAGAAAGCTTTGTCTTCTCGGCCTGTGCTTGTCGCGCCAGACTTTAGCCGAGAATTCATTCTCCAATGCGACGCCAGCAACCGAGGTCTAGGTGTCGTCCTGGCCCAACTTAACGAGGGAGGTGAAGAGCATCCGGTGCTCTATCTCAGTCGGAAGCTGACTCCCCGAGAAGAGGCTTTCAGTGCCTCGGAGAAAGAATGTTTGTCCATTGTGTGGGCCATTCAAAAACTAGGATGCTATATTCAAGGCACAAAATTCACGGTCGAGACTGACCACTGCCCGCTTCATGGCTGAAGCAAATGTCCAATAAAAACGGGAGGCTGTTGAGATGGAGCCTCATACTACAGGAGTACTAACTTCGAGGTCAAATATAGAAAGGGGAACCAGAATAAGAACGCCGATGGACTGAGCCGTGGATTTAGAGTCGAACACTGATTTTCTTGTTGCTGTTTTTTTTTACTGATGTGTTTCTATCGCGGCTGGGGGTCACGGCATTTAGATTTTTTTTCCAAGGGCTGACCACCACAAAAAAAAAAAAAAAGAAAGAAAGAGAGGGCAATCATGGGGTTAAAATTATGGCAGTTTTGGCGTCCGGTGGGCGTGTCGCTCGGGCACGCCGACCAGAGTGTGTGTGCTTGTGTTGTGTATCCCTGGAACAGGGTTATTGGTGATGCGAGTGCTGAGGCCCAGAGAGGCCGAGTGTTTTCACATGTCGTCTCGACGCTTCAGGTGACCCGACAGTTGGCCACCCTCGAGTCGAGTTCTTCGGCGGCGGAGGAGTCTGTTGCGTCCCGCTGCCAGTGACGTCTTCGAGACGAGCGTGATGTCGCCGCCACTCAGTTCCGCGAACGCAGCGACTGTTGAGGCTGACCATTGTGTCGCGGGACGGTGCGCTGGCGCCACGGCTGGGCCCTGCGGAATGCGGCGGCGGTTTCGGGGAACGAAAGATTCGTCGCTGCTTCTTGGAGTGGATGGGTCCACCCGGAACAACTGAGCATAGAGCTGAGGGGAAGTCGGGCTCCGGGTGGGACGATTCACCCCCTTGATCCCCCCCTCTTACTGCGGGGCCGCCCCTGCCTTTCGTGAAGTGGACTGATGTACCGAGATAGAGGGAGAGGGGCGGCAACGAGAGGGATAAAAAGGACGGAGGAGACGGCGGGCGCGAGAAGGGGGGAACAACGATGACCAGTTAACTTTTCTTTGAATGCAAATAAATCCCTTTTTTTCAAGTTTCCTAATGGACGTCCTGCTTTCATGACCTGCCTGATCTTGGTCATCCCACCCAATCTACCCCGACGACGCTACAAAGAC